>JAWWMP010000001.1:43787258-43979412 GCA_035047865.1 Dendrocincla tyrannina | reverse complement strand
TTGTGAGGGGCAGGCACTGATTTCTTCTCTGTGGTGACCAGGGACAGGACCAGAGGGAGTGGCCTGAAGTTGTGTCAGGGGAGGTTTAGGTTGGATATTAGAAAGAGGCTCTTCACCCAGAGGGTGGCTGGGCACTGGAACAGCCTGCCCAGGGCAGTGGTCACAACACTAAGCCTGAGAGAGTCCAAGAAGCATTTGGGTAATACTGTCAGACATGGGGTGTGATTCTTGGCATTGTCCTGTGCAGGGCCAGGAGTTGGACTTGATGATCCAGGTGGGTCTCTTCCAATTCAGGATATTCTATAAATTATGTGAAAGCTGCTACTTCTTCTTATTGTTTTCTGGAGAATTGATTGTGTAGGGTTGCCTAAAGATGCTGTTAGGTATTTGCAGGAAGAGGGCTAGGGTGTTTTTTACAGAATTTCAGAGTATTTAAGGGTGAAGGAGGCAACTACCTACACCGCAAGATCAATATTTAGGCTCTTCTGTTGCATTCTCAGACTATTAAAACACAGGGATTGTTGAGTAGTGACTGAACAGCAAACTGGGATGGCAAAAAAGCCCACAAAACCCTCCCTATTATCAGCCTCTGCAATAGATTTCCCATCAGTGATGGGTGTGAACAGACTTTATTGTGACTAAAACTTGAAAAAACTTACAATCATAAACTTCTGGGGTTGATATATTTCATACCTTCATACTATATACATGTACGTGGTGCATGTAAATGGTATGTACATACACATACACCATATATGTTCATTATACCCTTATATCTTCATTTTATTTCTGTTTTGACATGAAACCCTTACATTCTAGTTCTAAATATATATTTAGTTCTATGAAGATGATAGATATATTCAATACTTTTAAGTGCTACAAAGATGATAGATCTCCATATTTGAGGCACTTGAGTAAAAAGTACAGAATGCTTTAAAATATATCTTCTATGTTATTTGAATAGTAGAAATTTTTTGCAATATCACTATTGTCTCTAAAATAGTATTAAGTTTTTTACAATTTTTAAGCTGGTGTGTGATAATTGTTTGCTTCAGTCTTATGGGTGCTGCTCAGATAAAGTGCATCTGGCTGTGCTTTGACAGGAAACACTGTTCCATCCCAGCTACTGAGAGAGAGACTCACTGAATTGGAAACTGAAATAGAGAGATTCCGAGCTGAAAACACAACTCTCACTAAACTCCGTGAAGAAAGAGAGCAGGCCTTGGCAAATATCAGGTGATTTTTAAATGAGACCCTTTGGTGCATTCACTTACACAGTATGTTGCAGACTATCATGATGTCCAGTTACCAACAGCACAGGTAAACAATTCATGTGTATCAGTTACAGTGGAGACAGGTCAAGAAACTTACACAGGAATTATAATATTAAAAACCCCTACTATGTTAATATGATTTAATTAAAAGTTAAACTTGGGAGAATTTGTGTACTTTTATTTTGAGGGATACCACAGTCCTAAAATGGTCTTGCAGAACTGGTCTTCCTTCTAACATGATTGATGCTTTTGCTTTGGATTGGATGTTTGTACAAACGGAGAATCTTTTACTTTGAACTGGGGCATTTATAAGTGATATACAGAGCAGAATAATTACCTCTGATGACTTAAATGTGGCACACCTGTTCCCACCACAGCCGCTTTTGTTTTGTGTCTTTGGCTGATGTTTTATTTCTGACCTCCTACTGTTGGCAAATTCTTTTCCCTGGTATTTTTGGGAGAATGGTGTTCTACGGTTTTGAAGAATGTTAAAAGATTTTAGCCAAAGGTTTTCTAAATTCAGGATAACTTTTGTGATGAGAAGATACAAAAATATAAATTGTTTGACTTCAAACACTAACTATATGACAATTCTTTCTCCTTAAATAAGTAATACCATTTATAGGTAAGTCTTTCTGGGGGTAACAGATGCTGGATTGGAATCAATGACCACAAAATACCAAGTCCCTATTTTCTTTCTTGAAATCTAGATTTGAAGTAGATTTGGGCTAAACCAACAACTTTGTTTCATAATTATAGGAAAGAAATTGCAGAATTTGAACAGCAGAAAGCCCAAGAACTGGCTGAAATAGAAGAATATAAAAAAAAGGAAATGAAAAAACTTCAAAAGGAGCGTAAAGTTTTTGAAAAATATACCACAGAAGCTAGAGCAATTCCAGATAAAAAAGAACGTGATGAAATTCAGGTATAAGAACATACTATTCTAGTCCACACAGGAACATGTAAATTCACTTAAAGGCAGCTGAGAACTAAATTGTAACTTAGTTGAAAGTTTGCAAGTGATTTCAAGATGGGAACTGTTAGCAGATGTGGGTTAGTGGTGGACTTGCCAGTGCTGGGATAACCGTTGGATTCCACGATCTTAGAGGGTTTTTTCCAGTCTAAATGATTTTAATTGAGGAAGGGAACTACAGTCTTTGCAATGTTGTTTGATGATTTTAAGGCTAAAACTCCTAACGTGCAAATATTTTTGTCACGTTTCCATACTGAAAACTGCTCATGACTATGATAGAATGATCTTCAACTTTGAAACAAAATTACCGAAGTTAAAATATTAAGTTATGAGTTTTTATCATGGCAGTGGATCAAAATGCAAACTAGAACTGCACAGGAGTTTTATTCTGTCTTAGTGTTGTACAGTCGAGGTAGTAATCTTCTATAATTTTCAAAGTTACATTTTATTATCACTTGCAGGTCTTCTGGTATCAGAGATGTAAGAAGTAAGATCTGTGTGTTCCTTCATTGTCAGGATGTATTTGTATTTGAAATGCATAGACAAGTCATATTAAACATCACACAGGGATTTCCCTCTTCCTTCTCTACAAATTTTCCTTACTTCAAAAGACTGAAGTAACATTTCCTGAACTGGCTATGCAGATTTCCATGTGTTTTATGTGACTGTGTCCTCCCTGTTTTTCTGGGCCAAGATTTTTGAAGGGCCCTCTCAAGGGTAGCCTTAAGGATTTCATGCTCCTGTCTCAAGTGTATTTGTATTGGCCAATCTGTGAGGTGTAAAGGATGCCAAGAGAGCCATGAAACAATCCCTGTGATAGAAGTTGAGCTTATGAAGTTGGTAGTCTAAAGCAAATAATTGCTTTCAGGGAAGAAATTTCTCCTGCCTTTCATCCTCTGCACTATTAAGCGGATCTTAGTTTTTTGCCACTCTTGTGCCTTTTTTGTGTGCTTGTATTTCTATTAGAAACTAATACATTAAATAATTTCTAAATGTGCGTTTTTCTAAGGCTTTAAAACAGCAGATTGCAGAGTTACAGGACGATTTAAAACGAAAAGAGGCAAAATGGTCAACCACTCATCGGCGCCTGAAAGATCAAATAGAAGCTTTAGTAAATGAGAATTTGGAGCTAAGAGAGGAAGTCAAAATTATGGAGAAGTTTCGTCTAGAAGCCTGGAAGAAAGTAGAAGCTGCTGGAAGCAAGAGGAAAATAGAAAACTCTGTGATGACTCTAAAAAGAGCAGAATCTGTAAGTTATTAATCTTGATGTTTTTCATGTATCTATGTGAATGCTCATGAGTTTTGTGTCATATACTTGGACTCCAATAGCTTCAACTTAGCTGTTTAGTTTTAATTTACTAATGTGGGGGCTACACTAGTGGTGACAGAGACAGAATTTTGTTAATGTTGCATTCTCTCCCAGTGTGAATGTTCATAATGTGCAGCATCCTTTTTGTTGAGGAACTCATCTTAGAAATTATGCAGTTTTAAGAGAAAAGTTGATGGGGTCTAACTTGCGGCCCTCTGCCCCCTAAGGATCAACCAGGAAAAGTAGGCAGTTCATGACTGTCTAAAGTTACATTAAGTTTTGAAACTGTAACTATTATTCTGGATTGCTTGTATCAAATTAAAATTCTGTAGTTGTTAGTAGTGAGGGAGAAGGTGGAAGAAGAGTTCCAAAGTGCAGCTTGGGCTACATCACACCAATCCTTTGCTGACCAAGTCTCAAACATGTATAGTTCATGAAGAAAGCTTCCAGTAAATTTCATGTCATGTGGTCTGTAAATTTTGTTGATGCTGTATGAACAGTTATATGTCACATAAACCACAGATGCTCCCTTTCTTTTAGTGTTTACCAAACAGAGGCCCCAAAAGTCAAACTGCGACTCTGCCTCTTCCAGTACAGAAGTGCAGCAAAATGAATGGCAAAAGTTATTCACAGGCAAAAGGTAAAAATGTTTTTCTGGTCAGAGAATTTTGTTAAGTCTTTAAGATAAAAGTAATGTGTGAATTTTTGCTCTGTGGAGTGAGCAATTTCTCTATCACCTGAAAAGTAGATAGAGTGAGAGTTGCAATAGGCTTGAGCATATGGAAAAATACCTCATAGGGTGGGATTCTGGAAAAAGCTGTGATGAGATCAGTCTCAGAGTGAAAATGCTTCTTGGTCGCATGTGGTGGTCTGGAGCACAGCAGAAGCTGCTTTCTGTAATCCAAAATGGCATTCATCATTGGTGTTCTCCAACCTGCAGATGTTGATTAGGTCACAGAATCATAGAATAGTTTGGGTTGGAAGGGACTCATCTAGTTCCACCCTCCTGCCATGGGCAGGAACACTTCCACTAGACCATGTTGCTCAAAACTCCATCCAGCCTGCCTTGCAGGGCATCCACAACTTCTCTGGGCAACCTGTTCCAGTGCCTCCCCACTGTTACAGCCAAGAATTTCTTCCTAACTTCTAGATGACTGTGTTGATAGCACTGGAACTGCTGTGTGTCTTCTGAATCTTGTTATGAGGATCTGTAATAATATGGGCAAGGCCATAGCAGGTGTTCCTTGCTCAGAGTTAGGAGCAAAGGCTGTTTGCCTTCCTGATAAACATACGGAAGGCAACTGCGGGTATTTTTTTTGACACTTCTGACAGCTCAAGCAACCATCATGTTACCTGTCAGAGGTGTATGTTCCAGAACTGGAGTGAGTTTTATTTTGATAATTTGATAGGAGAGACATGGGAAAAGTATGCTAATCAGTTCCTGTTAAAAAGTTGTATTAATCTTCCTTTATTTATAACAAGGCATAACTAATAATGTTGTCTAAATTCCTAGGGGGTGGGAATCCTTTGTAAATCTACAGAGATGAAATAGGGGAGAAAGTGCATTATGCGTGTTGCAGTGATTCTTCAGCTGTAGCTTCTTGCTGATACAAGAAGCAATGGCAATGATCGATTCTTTTATTGGCATATGCCGGTTCTTTTAATTAATATGCTACATTCAGTTTCTGCTGCACTTAAGAAATGTAGCTGTCCTGTACAGCTTGACTTCATATATAACTGTATCAATTTCGGTGTCTAATTTAACTATTACATGTATCTGAGTAGGAAAACTTTCTAGAACACCTGCATCAGGACCTGCTAATGACAGAAGCAACTCTGAGACAATGACGGCACTACAAGATTATTCTGAGACTTTAACGGTAGTAAGTCTTGTGTCTTGATTTGATTTCTAAGGGAGAGGAGAAAGCCTAAAGTAAAATAATAGTTATTTGTACTTTAATGAGTATCTGGAAGGTGACTCATTAGGCTGTTTACTCACCTTCTTATATTCTTCAGCTTCTACTGTCATACCAGAAAATGGCCAGGTACTGCTCAGTGAAGAGTGTTTTACCTATGTCTAGTAGATGAATTATTCTTTGGCTCAGGAAAAAATAAAAGTAATAATCTCCTGCTCTTTTGAATTTTGCAAAATGTTTTACCTTTTAAGAGAGTTAAAAGAGATGGATATTCATACACTCCATGCAGAGCAACTGTCCAAGGATCTTGTAAATAGTGGAAATAATTCTTACATTAATTGCTGTAGGTAACATTCAAGCTTTATGGAACTTGATTGTTTCATACCTTAATGTGGGTGTCTTCAGGAAATTAAGCACCATGCTACAACACACAGCTGAATTCCTCTTTAGTTCAGACTACAGCTAACCACAGACAACCAATTATTGCTGAGTCTGAGTCTGTTTTACCACTTGAATTATCCTAGGCGTTGCTTAAACTCCAGATTATGTTTATGCCTTCCCATACTTGTCTTCCTCCCATGGTGCTCCTCGTTTCCTAAAATACCTGCCAGCATAGGAAAAAAATGTATAAAGACAAAGCTTGATTTGAGTTTGTTTTGTCTTCTCAGGACACCTCTCCTAATGAAGCTCATGTGTCACTACCATCTGGTCCTGCATATACAGGCACTGAAGAGATACAGAGGGAAACTGCTTATCCTGATGGAAAGGTGAAATGAGAGCTTGGCATTCTGAAACTCAGGAACTGACAGCTGTTGTGAGCGATGAATGAGAGTGTAAGTGTGATGGCTCAGTACTGACCTCTCTGCAATGTTTCCATTAGGTTGAGAAGGTTTTGAAAAATGGATGTCACCTCATATTTTTCCCAAATGGAACATGGAAAAAAGTGGGTTCTGATGGAAAGACTGTAACTATAACCTTCTTCAATGGGGATGTGAAGCAGGTTATGCCTGATCAAACAGTGGTATGTACCATACATCTTCCACATTTTTCAATAAATACTTATTTATGCACATGTGTACACATTTAAAATTTCTCATTCATGTTAAATCTGTTTTCTGCAGATTTATTATTATGCTGATGCTAAGACTACACATACTACATACTCTGATGGCTTAGAGGTCTTGCAGTTTCCAAGTGGACAAATAGGTACAGAAAATGCCCAACCTGTCAGAATGAGTGCTTTAGATATGTATGTATCTATGTAACAAGCGTCTTGTCTCAAATTACATTTCAGAGAAGCATTATCCTGATGGCAGGAAGGAAATTACCTTTCCTGATCAAACTATTAAGAATTTATTTACAGATGGGCAAGAAGAAAGTATCTTTCCAGATGGCACCATTGTGCGTGTGGAGCGGTAAGCTTTCCCTTCTCAGGTCCCATGGCCTGGGACAGGCATGCTGACATTTGAATATACTGTACAGTGAACATGTATTTACTGCTTGAGTTTTGGGGGTTTTTTGGTAGCTGGGAGGAGACATAAAGACTGAATGCCTGTGGGTGTTGTCCTGACCTGAGAGACTTTTGATTTGTAATAATCCTAGAAAACACAGGAGAACCTGGCTAGGAAATGGGTCTGACTGACAACTGATAGTGCTCAAAACATCAAGTTTTAAACTCTTCCTGATCTGCAATAGTTTTAGGGCAGTAGAAGCTCACAAGTATAAAGAAATCATGTCAGTTTTACAGAAACAGGTTTTTGAGTATGAACCAGATGGGATGGTACTTAGGAGAACAGATTTTTGCACAAATACTGTATTTTTTAAATTCTTCCTTCGTTTAGGCTACCACATTTGATGTTTGTTCTTAAGTATAATCCTTACAAAATATTTGGGGTTCTTTTCCCTTTAATGCAGAGATGGAAGCAAAACTATAGAGTTCAATAATGGCCAGAGAGAACTACACACATCACAATTCAAGAGACGAGAATATCCAGATGGTACTGTCAAGACTGTGTACATGAATGGACAGCAGGAAACAAAGTATGTCTCTGGAAGAGTCAGAATAAAGGACAAGGATGGGAATATTATCATGGACACCAAGTTGTAGGCAATGTCAAAACTGCTGAAGTGTTAAAACACCAGCAAAAATAGTGTACATTTCTGTAAACAAGAAGTGAAACCCCTTGAAGCTTGTTGTGTATATACTGTTTATAGTTTTTACAAAATAAATTTAAGTGGGTGCTACTACATCAGAGCTTTTGCTAATTTTTATCCCATTTCCACTTTTAAGGAGCAGTTTACTGATTCAGTATTCTGTTGTGTGTGGTTTAAAGGGTGTCTTTTAAAGCAGCTGTCAGTGGAAAATCAACAGCCATAGATTACCTTATTTTAGACATCTAAGAGAAGATTCCTCAGTGCAAGTTGTGCTGTGGTGAAATACAGCAGGTGGGGTAGATATCAGAGACTGGGTGTCAGTTTGCTTACTGCTTGACTTGAAAGAGTAAATGAAGGGCAGCACTCCTTTTCAGTCAGCCTTAGGCTATTCTTTTTCCTTCATTTTTTTTTTCTTCAGTGAGGAGGCAACAACATCAGCAGACCACAAAAATCTGTTCTATAAACCTCTCTTCCATATTCATAAGGCTAGGACAGGTGAAACTGGGGCACAGGTTAATTCTCTGAGCTACTCAAACACCAGAAAATGAACAGGAGTCATCTCATCCAGCTCTTCCCCCTAACAGGTGTTTTTAAGCTGACTCAGCCTTATAAAATTCTGCAGTAACTACTAGCAAAGGGCTGCTGCCAGGCTGGCTGCTCCAGTTCCATTCCTGGGGCCACTGAAAAAGTTAGAAGGCATTCACTTTACTCTTCCTGTCCCTTCTGCTCCCCCTTCCCTTTCTCCTCAATGAAAGCAGGCTCCATCCTTACTGTGTCTATGCCCTTGTTTACTCAGGGTGTAGCAGTGAGAACTCTGCTCACTCACAAGTAGAAGTTGCTTGGTTGGGTGGGCAGACTCTCATACAGCAGCTCTTACATCATTCAGGGCTAAGTCCCTTTCAAGGTGGATGATAAAAAAAAACACAACCAAAAAACTATAAACCCAAAACACAGTTTTAATTAAAGTATTTTGAAAATGAGCACAACAGCTCTATAGGGTATTTGCAACAGCACCTAGCACACATCTGGTTAGTAGTACCAGAGTAAGCACTGACACTGTGAAAGGATCCTTCCCCTGCTCATCTAGACGGGTACAGGCTGCCCTCACAGCATGCCCAGGCACCGCTCCTGAGGCACTGAGAGCTTTGTACTCTTGCTTACATGGGAGCCTGAGGGAAGAGATGTGTGCAGGGATGTGTGTATGAGCACAGACTGGAGCACGGGAGGTGCCCTCTGAACAGCAAGAGGCTTTTTTACTGTCAGCAGGACTGGACACAGGAAGTGCTTGCCTGGAGAGTTTGTGGAGTCTGCATGTTTTCCTCCATGATCTAGACATAACTCCCCACAGGGAGGCTGAGCTTTACTTATGAAGGATTTATTACAGTAACAAGACATCAAAAGAAACCTTACACACTATTGCAGTAAAGGAAAAACAAGCTTTCAGATGCATGCTGAACAAACTGTTTATTCCCAAAACTCTGAAGTGAAAGAGGTGTAACAACATCTAAAAGTGAAAACAAAACCCAGCAACACTAAACACGTTTCAGAACAAAGTAATGCACCCCCACCCCAACTGTTTGCTCTCTTCTAGACTGGTGCTGGACACGTCTGTCACCAAATAAACCTGAAACAAACAGGAGTTATGTCATAGTAATAGAACCACCATCTTCACTCCAAGTCATGCTTGTTATCAACTTCTTTACCACTACATATTAGTTCCATCTACTCCTGTGGTAAGAGGATCAGAGAACTTACTTAAGGCTCCAAGGTCAGAAAAGATTGAGAAGGGAATGCAGTTTGACTATTTCAAGATCAAAAAGCATTTGGAATGTTATCAGTAAACATCTATTAGAAGAGTGCTTATTAAATGGGAGGGAGTACTACGTAACAGTTAGCCAAGAAATCTGAAAATCCAAGTCCCTGGTATTCTCTACAGAGTGTAAAGCTCTTCATTAAAAATATTCCATGTTTGACTAGATCCGTGGACCTGGATGTTTGCCTGAGTAAGCACTGGCACCTGGCACAGAGATAAAATGCATAAAATAAAGAAGATTAATTCTGATTATATGAGAAGAGTGCATTGCCAAACATCTGCAAATTACTTGCTTCAGTTACTGGCAGCAAAAACTCTTTATGTTACTTCAGTTTAGGGCTCTTTGTTTCAGTACCTGTTAGTTCTTAAACCTGTAACTATGGTCTTCAGTAATGGTATGTAAATAGATTTTTTTTTTTACAGCTTTTTGTTTTATATTAAATACATTATTAATAGAGTGGAAATGGACAGAAGGGATATTTAAAAAAATAAATTCTAGTTGTCAACATTATGGCAGTTTATAATTTTCTTAAAACTTCTGAAATCATCCCTTCACAATGGTACGAATGTGTAGTTCACAGTCACTGTACTTACATGTCACTCATCCAACTCTGCAAGTCCCATTTCTATCAGCTTCAGATGAATTAGATTTTGGTCATCTCCATACAAAGAAACTGTGACCTCTGGTGAGAGAGTCTGAAAGTTGACAGAGTTTTGACATTAACAAAGTTAAATCTCAAGCTGACCAATCCTGCAAGTTATTTTACTGGCTATACTCACTGTCTAAATGGAACTGTGAATGTACAAAGAGTACTTCTGTTTTTGAGTAAAGAAAATTGGTTTTAAAATAGCAGGAATGCTCAGAAACTTCATGACTGCATGAATTAGGAAGAGCACCACATAATTTTCTCTTTGTTAGCCTTCCTCCAAAGTAAACAGTTCTCAATTTTAAATTATATGGGTCCACAGTAAAACAAAAACATATTAGACCGAGCAAGAACTAGCATAGAAAAAAAATTTTCTCACAAGCATGGAAGCAGAGAGACATTTTCCTTCCACACAATCCTCCATAACCCACAATGCTTTCAGGCTCCATTCTGGGCAATAGGGAATTCTTTTCGTGTTTCTGTCATCTGAGGAAGGTTTAAATCCAGCCAACAGAACTCGTACTGCCTGGACAGGGTACTTGAGTAGACAATAAGGTATGTGACGCAATCTACGAAAAAATGAGAAGTGTTTGCCTGCAACAATGCACATGTGGAGCTCAACTCTCAGTAAGGATGTAAGGAAGGACAGCTGAACAGTTCTTGCAGTAGATTTACGGTGTGGAAATTGGGATCAGACTCCCTGCTCTACGGTATCATGCCAGCATCAGACTGAGTAATTCCTTGGGCAGGGCTGGCCCCACTGAAGGACTTTGCACAATACCTATCATAAAGCAGGCCAGCATCACACAGGCCCCTCGGCCTGCCAGGCACCAACTGCCTGCCCACCACTGAGCTCAGGGACAAGTGTCAAGGGCCTAACACAGACCTCAGCACAGGAATCCAAGTGCAAATCATCACTGTAGAGGCTCCACAAACTTCTGTGGTCCAAAGTGATTCACACCTGAATGTGCTCTAGACACACTACTGGAAATAGGTAGCTTGGGTTTGTATTATCATCTCCCCATTCTTCTGTGTCTCTGTCCCAGAAGCTACAGAATGGGGAAGCAGAGCAGGAAGGGAAGCCCTGAAATAAAACACACTGTCTCCCATGATCCCAACAGTCTGTGAAGCAGGAAATGGTTCAAATCCCCATTTAACCTCATCTTCAGCAAGGATGCGTAGATTCCCCCAATGAGGTCAAGAGCAAGTCAATGTGAATAAGCAGTACATATAAAAATATATATGTACTACATATACCTACATTCTCTAGTACTATCCACACAGATACATATATGCATAGTATATATATACACATATATGAGAAATTCAGACAAGCTTAGGGGACCCCAAAACCTGGGGGTGTTTGAGGCACTAAGCTGACATCCGTGTGTCAGCACAGGAGCAGTTCTTAGTGTGGCTCAGCACCAAGCAGAACAGGTATTTGAAGTGCCATTTTCCACCCAAGCAGAGCAAGGTGTGCCCCACTAAGATATTCCCCTATCCTATATCTTGTTCCCCAGCTATCTCCTGTGCAGACTGCAGTCTCACAGGATAGGAGGATTTGCTTGTACAGCTGGAGGGCTCAGTCCCTGTTTCAAGTAAGCTTCCTGGGTGCAGAAGCAGATTATACTCCTGAGCCTACTCACAGGTTAAGTAACTGGTGATAACAGAGAAATCTGATATTGCAATAATGGGATTTTCAGAACAACCTGAGACACAAGCAGGTGCACAACCCCACACCCTGCAGACAGGAGTTATTTAACGAGCCAACACACTCTTGTCAACTGAAATCAATGATAATTATAAACAATATATATAGTTATATAAAATAATGTATGTAAAAATACATACATTTCTTTATAAGTATGGGTTTAATAATTTAAGTGTATACCTATAGACATTCTACATGTATTTTTTTCTTATATATTTACCTGTTTATTGGAGCAACTAAGTAAGTCCCATAGTCAACAAACTGAACCAGAATGTGAACAGGGACAAACTGTGTAACAGAGAGGAGCTTTGCTCTATACCATAAACCATCCAGATACTCTGCAAGGCAAGGCAGTTCTGCAAAAATTAAAAAAATATTCAGTGCAGTATAAACTGAACTTGAAAATCCTCTCTACTCTGTTTACTCCAATTCCCTCTGATTCACAATCACTAGTATGCAATTTAAGTCAAGTTTCTCTACCTCACATGGCAATTATGAGAAATAACAGCAAACTGCTTGGTAAAGATAGTGATCCAAACAGTTTAATTTTAAAACTCTTCAACTCATTTGCACATTTCAGTTAGTATATAAACTGATCTATAAGAGAATAGACCCAAGTCTGAAGGACACAAGGCAGATGCTGCCTAAAACCCTCCACCAGAGTTTTACTAGTTGGTAAAATCAAGTACTAGCAATAACCATTTTCTTCACAAGGTTTTAGACCCACATACTTTACATTATTTTTAGGCCCAACAGCTGTGGACAAGAGAATTAAAGCCCATTTTTTTGCCTAAATGGAGAAATCCAGAATTAAAAAGTGATGCTCCTTAGGACTCACATCACTTCTAAACCTTGGTTACATGATTTTCTGTCCATAACATTTGTCTTTGGAATACTTAATAGCAAGAATTTCATAGTTACAGCTTCAGTGACAGGCACCTTAAGGGAAAAGTCTTATTACTGCCAAATGCAATTAAACTCAGTTCATAACTTTAACAGGCATTGGAAGTTTGAGTTCTGTCCATCACTTTCCCGTGGATCAGAATGACACAAATGCCTCAATTTGATGAAAAGCAGAAACATTACTATAGAGTATCACGATTATAGTGCAGTGTTACTTCATGTCCAAAAGCTTTATTTAAAGATGCATAGAAGTATTCCTATTTTTTTAAAAAGAAATTCAGGTTTTTAGTACATCCACATGAAACGATTGGGAAAATAAACACACTCATGTACCTTTTTCAAAGCTTGTTAGAAGAGGAAAACACTTCACAATTTTATTGCACCACTTCAGGGCCTCATCAAGGCTCTCTGCACCACTGCTGGCACCTCTCTCTGTGGCAGACTGCTTTGTAAGGTTCTCAGAAGCATCAAGGCAAATATAAACCTACTCAAAGATAAGGTCCTCATGTTACAATTCCTGAGCAGATGACTTGGAAACTTCCAATTCCACTGGTGATTAACAATTACGAAAAGATTACTCGTTCCCATCTTTGAAAGGTTAAGCACATCCTTGCTCCCCTTCTTCTCTATTTCATCATTTGACATTCAAAGTCCATGCAGGAATCTTGTATTTGATTACATTCTATTCTGCCTTCTGCCTGTAAGTCTACTAGAACTACAGGAAGTTGTGTGGGCTTACACAAAAATCATTACTGTTCTGCCAGATTAAAATCCAATGACCTAATTTCTTATTATACAGAGTAAGTACCAGACAGCAGCACTGTAAATTCTTAATTTCTTTTTTTTTATAAAAATGATTAGTATTTCTCTGCCCTCACCCATGAAGGTATTTCAGTTAAGAGTTCTTTCAGACAGCTGCCCTGCATAACCACCTGCATCAATAACTCAGTACCATTTTGCAACTTCTAATGCTCTACAATTGTTAGCCATGATTTCCTTTTCACCAGCTTGATGGGATGGCAACATATGAGAGATGTTTACAAGACTTACCTCCTTAGGGGACACCAAATGGGTAACTCTGACAGGGAAAGTATCTCCTGGAACAGGTAGTGCTGGCGACATGTATGAAGGCAAAACAGGAATGTCTCCTGCAAAGAGTCCCTAGACCAAGAGAGACTTCAGCTGAGCATCACATTTAGTAACAAAATAGAAACTAGCTTTGCTATGACTGTGGGTTAGAAGGAGTTACCTAAGAGTGTGTATAAAAATGAACAGTGTGTCCTTAAAAAAAATATTATTCAACTTTTCCTTTCAATATTTACCTTTTTAAAAAAAGTGCTTTAGCTAAAAGATAAAAGAACTAATTAACATTTTTAAAATATAAAATTATAAAATTAACAATTTTAAAATATCTTGGAAGTGATCTGAAGATACTGACATGTTAACTTGATTGCTGTTAAGAATGCATTAAATGCAGAACTCCCTTTAAAGAAAAAATTATAAAGAAGAACTAAAATCATAGCAATTGGCACAGATAACCCTGAATGCCACATCCCAGTGTTACTGTCATTTTCCAGAGTAAGGCAAAGAATAAATTAACTCCTTAACCATCACAATTACCACTTCTTCAAAAAGGCAACAGATATTGTAAAATACAGATACGTATCTCCTCAGTAGCACGGTGCCTTCCTTTAGAACCATGTATTTTACCGTTTAAAACTCCACATGTCATTAATATACATTTGGTTCACAACAAAATAAACCTTGGTGCATTAAATTAAGCCTTTATAAGGATGTATAGCACATAGCTCAGCTGGATCACAGGTCATGAAATACAGACATGAATACTACTCTTGTATTTCAATATGATGCACAACACAACGTACAATTTCTGCAGTGACAGCAGCGCACTCTGTACAGTAAGATTATTTTCTGAAGCAAAGATGTAAATTGAAAAGAAAATACACTGGCAGGCTTAAACAGAATTAAAGAGAAAAATGAAGTAACAGTCTTAGCAACTTAAATAAACCTGATCCTCAGATTCCAAGAAAAAAACTTAAATAAAATACAGAGCAGTTACTTATATAGGGTTTTTTTAAGACTACAAAGATAGGTGACAATTTCAATCCTTCCCTAAAGAAAAACAGATAAATATCCCCAATACTTGGAATACAGAACCCTTTCTCAACCCTTAGAAATCACTTGGTGTATGTTGAAATACTTAATTCAATTTACTTGGGAATATCTTCATCCTTGGATATATTTCTATGAATAAGTAATCCCTTTAAATGATAAAAATATTAACCGATTCCTGTAATTTTAGGCTTTAGAGGAACACAAAAACTAATTGGACTTCAAACAGAAATGTAAAAATCTCTTCATTATGAAGCCCACGAACAAACTCCTGGCAATTCACTATTCCATACAATCTTATCAACACATTGTATGTACTTATAGTCTTACTGCTGTTTGCACCACAAAACTGTACAGAAATATAAAAAAAAAATCAAATGTCACAACAAGAAATTGAGCCATCATTTTAATGTTAGAATAACAACAGTGGAAGAGATACACACACATCTTACCAGCTTTCGTGTGTCCTGGCAATCTTCAGCAATGCAGTACTTCTGCTGGGCCATGAAGGATGAAAGTGACATCCCACCAAAATACAGGCTGATGGACAACTTGCCCCATGGGTTATCTGGCAATTCCTATTTACACAAGACAAAACAGGATTCTAATACTAATAGCGTGACTGAGGTTTTAGAAATAGTGATCAGGAAATCCAACCCTGTCATGCTGATATGCACTGTATTAATTCACCAAAGATAGAAAACCAGTAAGTGTGGCTACTAACCTTAGTTATGACACAAATGTGACTATCTGTGGAATGGCAGCACTAACTGCTCATTCTAACACTGAAATACTATTCCATGCTTGCTCACTCAAACCCTTCTCTTTCACAATCTATCTAGCAATTAAACTATCTGAAATGGTTTGTTTTCAGAGAATACAGATGCTATGTTTCCCTGTAATATTAATATATAAACATGCCCATAATTATATAAAAAATAATCGCTTTAAACAGAATATAGAAGAATTTATGCTGTTGGGTAGGTAGGTTACTTGTCAGAATGACAACACAGAATATGAACAGGATGAAAAAATGTGACTAAGGGACACATTTAAGGCCTGAAAACTACAATAAAGGAAAAGCCGCAGAAGAAATGTTTAGTTTTATTTTTGTCTAAGAAATACATTTACTGCTATACTCCTTCATATATTATTCTCAGTGCCAGTTAAAAGGAAGAAACGCCAAAAAGTACGCTTCATTCCACACCTGTGAATAATAAATTAAGCTACCTCAACATGTATTTCAACCTCTTCATTTGTAAGTAGCTCCTGAAGGCAGTCTACTGCATCCTGCTGCCAGAAATTTCCAACCTATTTGAAGAAAAGCAAGAAACCAATTAAGATGCTAATATGTAATATTCTTCCTATTCTTAAGATAGTTGAAAATACACAACTATCATTACAAATATAACTTATTTAAAAACACACACTGTTGGTTTGATTTGTCTACAACAATTTAAATATTATCTATTCGGTGCATTAAAACCTATGTGACAACACCAACCCACAGTTTTCAGATCTTGAAGTGGCTTAGAAAGAGATGCTGCTTGCCAAGTCTAACCTTTACTTTACACAGCAATGTAAATTACCTGAATCATCTGTTTAACTGCTTCCAGCAACAAAAAGGCTTTCTTTAGTTTAAAAGTAAGCTCGTATCTTCAGTAATTCACATTCACTAAATGCACTATATAAATTAAAGTGTGATATGTGAAGATGTTATTTACAAACCAATTACTAAAAAAACCCCCTAAAACAATTCACTTAGATTGTTTCCTACACAGCAAAGTCAAGAACGACAGAAACACTTTGCAGGATTTGAAAATCTACAATTTTCTGGCCATCTTACTTTAAGAAATTCAGGCTTTGCTTCTTGTTGCCACTTCAGAGTATCACCCTGTCAGCTACTGCAGTGTCCTGTCTCACAAAGGTTTAGCTCCCTGACAGCTGCTTTTGAAGTATGGTCCCTTCATAAAGCAATCTGTCCCTGATAAAAAGCTGTCTTACTGAAATGATTCTCATCAGGGTTTCTCTGAATCCTTTCGTAGGCAAGAAAAAATGCTAGAAACTAGTTTCAACCTTTCTAAAACTGAACAGTGTATAGATCTGAGCAACTACCTATGAACACACAAATTTGCCATTACTCACTGGTGATGTCTTGTAGAGTTGACATGGGATGCAGAAGGGAGGAATACCAGTATAAAATGTAGTTGGATACATATGACACTGCGGAATGCTCTCTGTGTAACCACAGTCTATGTACTCTACCTATATGAAATGCAAAGCATTCCTGAAATCATTCCTGGTTTTTAAGTTAAGTTTAATAAGAAAACATTCATTTACAGCATTCACTTTTTTTAGAGGGAAAAAAAAAAAAAAAAGCATGTGATGCTAAGTAGATGATGTGTCAAAGGAAAGCATTAAACTGGTATGGCAGTTTAGAAGTTCAGTTTCCCAACTTCTCTTGCAAGAATTTATGAATTAGGATAGTGTCAGACTTTGCAAATCTATATTCAAAAATCATGAGCAGACTCAAAGGGTTAGTAAGATCAACTACCGATGAGAAAAAGCAGCAGAAAGAACTGAAAACAACAGCCACTACTTTCTGTGTGGGGATAGGGCAGGGGGGATGCTAAACCTAATTGTTTTCAAAGCATTCTGCATACGGTAAGCACAATAAAAGAAGAAAAAACCTAAAAGGGATTGCTTACAGGTGACCAAGGGTAGTGTTTTACTCAAGAAAATTCATCGTTACTAAAAAATCTATGGGAAAAATTGTGACAACTGAAATAGGTAGACAGAATTAATCTTTAAAACAAATGTAAAATGCAGGATAGCAATCATACTTTCAAGCAAAATGAACATCTGCACTGTCAGGTCAGCTGAATGAAAAAATGTGGGATCCTAATTTTAGAGGATTGGGTTGCTTGCCACTTTTTTTTTTTTTTGACATGCATATGCACATACTCATACACCCTCCCCCCACCACACAATCAAACTTACCTGGAGAGTACTACCATTGACTTCTACAACTTTACCTCGATACCACATGGTATCGGATCCTCTTACAACACAAGGTTCTCCCTTTTTCCAGCAGTAGGGTATCAGAAGACCAAGGCCTTTGAAGGTACTTTGTATTTCAGTCATCAACTCACTTAGTTCAATTTCTTGAGGGAGGGGGAAATAAAAAAAAAAATTAAAACTGTCTATAACATATTCATACGAAATATTTCCATCACTAAAACCCAGCAGATTCACACAAAGACATGTATAAATATTTTTTGTAGCACTGCATGTATTTTATATTTTCCAACACTGAGACAAAATGTACGTTTATTTAACATCTACTATGCAAACCAGCATAGTAGTAGATACTGAAAACAAAAAGTAAACTGCATTTCCAATTCTGAAGCCTTTAATAATTCAGGATTCTAATCTCAGAGAAGAAGAATCTATAAATTTGGTAACTGACACCCTGGTAGGACTAATATAAGAGCCACACAAAGCAGAAACAAGACAGACTCCCAGAGACAGTGGTAGGACACCATGAAACAACACAAAGTAGGTGTCTAGAACCAACTCTTCTGCTATGGGTAGTCTACAGCACTAACTGCTGGACCAATACAGTCCTGGGCATGTGGGGTTCCTGTACTTTGAATTTCAAAGTTTCATGATATGATCTAGTATTCAATGTACTTATGGAACAAAAAAATGATGTTCTCATAAGTAAACACTTCTCTAAAGCATGATATATTACCATAGTACTGAAGACTGATACTACATCTATCAGACGAAAATAAACTCCTTTCAAACAGTACAAACAAAATATTACGAGGTATAGAATCTATCACAATACAAATAAAGAGCCCAAGGAGATTGGGTGCTGAGCTCAAACTGAAGGAGAAACATCCAGTAATATTTGAAAACCAGGCTAACTTCCAAGAATCTTTATGACTGTATCTTGATTAAAATAAATTACTTCATTTACTTTATTAGCAAAATGCATCACAATATCAACATTCCAAAATAAAGCACTTGCTGCCTTACACAATACTGTCTGGAGAAAAAAGGCAAGTAACCTGCCTGCCCAAGTGCTTGTGTTTTTTGCATTTCTTGGGAGGGTAAGGACAGGAGAGGTGATTTAAGGAGAGAGTGACCCCTCCTGGGGATTTGGGTTTCCTCTGCTGGGAAGCTACAGGACCTCTCACCACAGGAGAGAGACACATGCCCCTCACCCCCCATGCCAAAGGGCCCATCTCCTTCCAACAGGAATCTTCCAGAACTGTGTTCTGATACAGGACACATATACTAGAACATGTATCTGGTATATGCTGATACATCAAAGTGCTCAGATTCAGTGACAAACATTTTCTTTTACATAAGCTTACCAAATGATTTTGGTATTATATAAATAGTTCCATCACCTCCAATGCAACTCACAACAGCCTGAAAAATTTTTGCTTCAGGTACAATAGGAGATTTATATGTTTCATCCATTCCTGAATGAGGCAGTGACTTGTCTGTTTTGAATGATTTTTGTTCAGTCTCTGAAACAGCGATGTTTTCCTCTGGAACAGCTTTGTCTCTTGCACATGCAGTTTTGGAATCACAAACATCCAGTTGTGTGTTCTCTTCCTCTAAATGTACGTTAAGATGTTCCTTGGAGACTGAGCATGCCATGTGAGCTTTATCAGTTCTAGCAGATTCAATCAAATCATATCAATGTATTAACTGACAACTTGAGAAGCACCAAAGAATAAAATAATAGAAGTAAAAACCCAAGCACACAAAGGTGGCAAATACTTTGTTAACGTACTCTCAAACATGTTGTCTACCAACTTAGAGAACTGAAATGTGCAATGGATACAATTAATAACGTTACACACAACTAAGTCCACTGAAGAGCGAGTTCTCTTGCTATATATGCTGTAGAGGACAACCCAAATTTTTTGTTTATTTATTAGTTTAGTCCAATGTGAGTACCAGTCTGCAAGAATATAAAAGAAAAGTATCCAAACCTTCTGTTTCTAAGAGCCAAACCCTGTCCAATAAGGTATTCGGAAGTATCAACTGTTTTTCCAGTTTTATCTTTGAAAAGAATTTTCACAGGCAATGCACAAGTCCCATCGCTTCCCTGGAAAAAATGGGAGATCTGGACAACATATTACCATATGCATTCTCCCTAAACTACAGGCATATTTTTCATTTTATTGATACTAACTGCAAATCAGAAATCCTTTCCCTTGTTTTATTAGAATGAACTGCCAAACACTTGTCTTCCTCCAGCAGGAGCTTTAAGCCCACTCATAAATAACTTCACTCATCACTGCTTTTATTTCCATACACACTGTAAAACCACACTGGCAGCTGCCAACAGACACTAAACAAATCAAACCCCTAATTCTTTTTTTTGTTAATGGGGGGGAAAATCAATTACTAATGATGTTCACACAGCACTGGATTAATTTTTTATTCTTCGATAACTGAAAACTAATACAGTAACCGTTGAAATCATTCACATCAAGAACTTGAGCATCTTGCTTATCTGCCCCTAAAGGCTGTCAGCATCCAGTGATCCCAAAGATACAGGTATTATTTTCCAGAAACTAAATATATCTAAGACTAAGTTCTTTCCACACTGGGCAGCAAAACTGCTCTAATGCTCTTGTGAGAAACATAAGCAAAGCCAAGAAGAAAATACACCTTTTTCCCTACAGCAAACAGCTATCTAAGCAAGTTTCACTCAGAACTTTTTGAACAGTAAAATATTCAGAAAAAACCGGAATTAACAGACAGCTTAGCAGAAATTTTCAGTATACTACTGGTTTTGATTACAAACCTGTATGATTATTCTCACTTGTGCTCCAGTTAGGAAATGGGATAAGAATTCACACACTGTTGCTGTCCACTGTGTGCTTCCACCTGTTGGTCTAACACAGAACAAAAGATAGTCTTTAGTAAAAGAGAAGTTGGTGTCTCTCCTGGGCATAACTACAGACCCTTCTTCCCTTTACCAAGATTTTTTTTTTTTTTTTTTTTTAAAAAAGCTGCCTGAACTCTCAGGGGAAAAAAAGACAATCTTCATTAATGTAAAATGAAATGATTATTCATTTCTGGATCTCTTTGACAGGAATGATTAAGAAATATACCCCCAAAACATCAAAGTGAGTGGGATCATGAGTTCCAGAAGTATGACTCCTGCCTTAATCTAGAAAAGAGACCTTCTGTTCAGTTTCATGAGATCTGATTTAGCTCAAATTCTGAGCCAAGGAAAAGAGTATTCCACGAAATAAATCTGCTCACTATTTTGTAATTCATTCTATAAATATTATTTATTCCTATAGGACAGTTTCTCCTTTACTGGTATGTAGTATAACCTTTAGAAAAAGCCCGCAAACCTTTATAAAACAAATCATAGTCACCACCCCATTTCTTCTTTATTCAAAAAGCAAACCACATTCAAATCTTAGATAATCAGTGCTAACACAGCAAAGTTATGTCATTATTAGTTTCTAATGCTGCTACTCAGTGCAAGGGAAAGGCTACCTTATATCCGTTAATGAACATTCTATTGCTAATGTCCTAATTATCTTCATATGTTCCTCAAGTTTTCTTAGACAGCTGATCTCCACTGTTTTTTCAGCTCCAGAATCATAAAGTATTACCTGTTACAGGCAAGAAACAATATGAAACCAAAAAACCCTCTCAACATTATCTGTAAGGAATGGTAATTCAAAGCATGCCTGAAGAGGTTAAAAAAATTTCAAACGTTACCAGGAATCAACAAATGGCTTTTGCAATGAAGTACATCACACAATACCAATGACTATCACAGCATAGACAGTTGACAAACCATACAAATATGCTTAAAGGGGATTAAACGACTTGACAAACTTTCTAAATGAAGAATTGATGAAACAGCTGCCTCCCGCCACCCCCTTTTTATTCTGATGTGGTTAAAATGGCTGTTTGAGGGTTCTTAGGCTCAGAAAGCAGATGACATGAACCAGAAGTATAGAACGTTCCACTTCTGTTTCCTGCTAAAAACCCCTAGGCACACCCTGATGATGGTGGAAAGAACCAATGGTAATCCAGTCCTGGATTATCCATATGATTCACAAGCCACTCTTACTTTTGAGGTAAGTAAGTATCCAGGCACAAAAGGCTTTTTCAGATGCTCCTTATCATTTTCAAATTAGTGCAACTAAACACATTTAAAGCAGCACTGTGAGAGAGGATACTATGGAAAATGTTATACCACCATGGCAAAGTGCATCACCATCATCTTAGGGTTCAAGCAACAGCTTGACTACATGTGTTCCTGTAGTGCTGCACTCTGTTCAGCTGGCTCTACCTTTAACCAAAATCACTATGTTTGAATTACTGTGACCTTCAGTTTCACACACCTTCTGGAATCTGAATTGTTAAGACTACATCTTGGGAATCTGCACCATGTTCCTAAGTTTAGTGTAAATATACAGAAAGTCAACCTCATGAGCCTTCCCAAACTACCACATTCCCTACTAAAGACATCTGAGCTTTGTTGAGACAGTCAACTTATTTGCAGCAATGCACAATGTAACTTAAACCCTCAACAAAAGACTGTATGAGAAAATTTTAACATAGAATTAAGAGGAAAGGTTTGACCTTACTTTAATCAATGAATGCTCACAAGTTTAGAAACGAAAGTATGAAACCTGTTATGCTAAGCAGTTTACCTCAGCACTTGTTTCAGAGACAATCCTGCTTATTTGACCTCTTTGCCACTGTCCCACATCAGGTACATAAACTGCACAATGCATACTGCTTTCCCACTTCACGGACTGTGGCTGGGATTCTTTGTAGATGGAAGCCATTTCCTCCTGTAAACTAACGTTCAAAAAAAACACTTCTCTAGTGATAAAATTTAACACAGGGCTTATTCAGTCAATCACCACCTAAGTAGTAAACAATAAAGTTTTAGTAACTGTTTAACAGACACACAGTAGTTTCTTGTCATGTTAGAAAAACAAAATGGGAGCTACAAAACACATGCAACCTGATTAAAATTCTGTAAAACTACCATGTTTTCTTAAACTATGGAATTAATCTGCATGATCCTGACCACATTATACAGCACTACTTGAAAGATCCAGTGTTCCATCTTGACAAACTTGAGAGTGTGGTATTCATTTAGTGTTGTGACTAGTTAAATATAAGTCTAGGTAGTTACAACCAAGACAAAAAGTAGGAAAATAAGGAACCTGCACTAAGCCGTGACCTGTCCAGTTTAACTGTCTTCAAACAGTAGGCCCTACTACCAGAATGTTACCAAAAGAAGGCTGACATACTCTGCCTAGAAGTTTTCTTCAAACTTCCTAACAGTCTACTGGAACCATGATGAAAATTACTACAGTTATTCTATGACTTAGGACACTGGTATTTTTTAACCAGACTTCTAATGAAGGAATGGGAAAGAGAAAACGATCAAGACAACTTCATATTTCTGGACAGTGTTGCATTCATCAGGCCTCAATTCTTACTACATTAAAACTGATTTGAAACAGGAGTCAGATCATGTACTTAATTTGGAATCAGAAATATTAAAAAAACAAAACATCATGCCAACCTGTCTTCTGTTCCTATACTAATCATAGAATCAGCTGGGTTGGAAGAGACCTCTGAGATCAACAAAGCAATGTAAATCATCAGCCTTCAAAATGTACAGTATCAAATGCAACTCCATTCAGAATTTGTTCGAACAACACCTCACCACTCTGTAGTAAGAGCATCTTAAATGAAAAGTCTCTGAATTTTAGTACCTTTTCAATATACTTTCTGATGACAGCAACTGTACAAAAATTTTACTAGGAGACACTATGTGACTAATTCTCCCGTGTATCTCTTTGTTAGAAAGCGATCTGCAATCTCCTTCATCCACTTCAGAGGTTTTAGAAATTTCTTCAAGAGGATCATCCCATATTTCATTGGGCCCTACAACTGTGCTTTTGGTGTACCTGTAAAGAGCACAAAATAATTAGACCGGAAAGTTTAAATGCATTTTAAACAAAAGTAAAATAGCTCAATAATCCCACTTTGACATGATAGGAATCATAACTTAAAAAAAGCAGAAAAAAATCCCAACAAAACCCAAAAACATTTATAAATGCTACTTCTGAAATGCTCATGATAGCAGCATTTTTTTTTCTCCTTCAGAAGGTTTGCTTGCACGTTCTTATGTCAGATGGAAACAGTATGCATTCCAGGCTGCCAGTGAAAGCTGAACCTCAGTGTTTGTGTCTGGCTTAAAAAGACATCAAATTACCTTCTTCTGGGAAGCAACGCTGCCTCAGAGTAAAACCTGCAACATTCAACTCCTACAGTGTGTAAATACTCCTTTCAGAAGTAAAGAATATTAACACTGGCAAAACATTTACCTTTCTAGCATTCCCTAAGGATACAAATATAACATAACTGGTACTAGGCACTTTGCTAAGTAGAGTGCTAGATGAAGTATAATCATGGTAATACCTTGATGAAAACTTGTTAAACTGTGCGGACCAGACAGAATAAAGCCCAGCAGCAATCAAGAGTTACCTGGTGTGTATTTTGAGCCACACCCATCTTAGTACAAATCTGCATGGATTGTGCCACCTAGAGTTTGTAACAGGTTGCAGCCTGAAGAAACACCCTTTAAATGCAAAAGAATTGATTTCTTGCAAACATCACTGAGTGAAGGAAGACAGCAAGGCTGAGTTTAACTGGTGGCCATTTCTGGGCCTCTGGGAGGAAATTATTTTCTGTTTTCAGAGATCTAACCACCTGTCTTCTTCAGGAGAAGAAAACAGTGCTCTGTCAGAGAGAAAATTCCTTAATGCTTAAGTACTGAATCATCCACTACATAGGCTACCAGTTGTTTATGCAAACCTTCCTGATGCAGGTGTTTGGAAACTGCTGTGTAAAACAGCTAACTTGTGGAACCAGGAAAGAAATGCACACCATAGCTCAGAAATACGCTCACCTTGTGAGCAACTTCTCTGAACTATGAAATGGACAAAAGAATCTGCCACAGAGAGCTCTCCCAAGTGAAATACATGTTATGTATCTTACAATCACCCCCTCCAGTAACTCCAATATGGCATTATGATAGCAGACCCATCAGGAAAAAAAACCCTATCAATTTGGAATGGACTTCAGACTCCAAGGTTTCATTCTGGAATTCTGTATGGACTATCTCCTATACCAACGGAGGAGTAAGGTTACTGATGTCTACTTATCAGCACAACAGCTTTAACAGAGCTCTGTGTTCTCCTGTTTATATTATACCAGTTTAAGGGAGGCTTGAGTATCCCTCAACAGCATTAAATATGGTAGGCAATAACCAGCAATTTCAATACACAAATCCAGTATTTCCAAACACTTTTAAGTTAAGCACAGTGTACTTACCCAGGAATGTAGGATGCTAGGTCTTCTTCAACTAGCTGGCAGTTAATACTAAACTTTCTCCCATTATCAGCAGAGGAATTGAAGAGCTCAACAGATAGGATGTTATCTAAAATTTCTGCAAATTAATAGTATAAACATAATTAGTGCCAATCAGTGACAGTATACACACTATTTGTCATTTTGGAGGTGCAACAAACAGTACTAGAGGACAGAATTTTGTAAAATTACATTTGATGTATAAAATAATTCATTCTGAACATTGCCAGTATGTAGAGTCTTAGCCCCCTGCATACCTACAAAATCCACTTAAAATACAAAACTACTAAACACTTGTACAAAGAAACATTTAATTCCATTTATTAGATGGGTTCCAAACCCCCGTTCCACAGAAGCTGAAAAATAATGAGCTGCTTATGAACAATAAATGATATAGAGAAAAATCCTACTAAGGTATGTATGGGTTATCTGAAATCTTTTTGGGTTTTTTTGCAATGTTTTAGAGTGGCAGTGTTCATACTCCCAGCTACCAATAAAGTCATGAAGTGTCAAGAATGGCTAGTACTCATGGAAACAAGCCCATTTGAATAAGCCAGAATAATTTTATGACCTAATGCTGGTGTGGTCTGTAAGAGAAGACATAAACAGAGCTTTTGTCAGAAGTTGTATCTCTGATTTCTCCTCCAATTAGTTCACATTTAGATATTCTCACTCCAGGCTACCTCTAGCGTGTATGAACATAAGGATTTCAAATAAATGCTATTTAAAATATGGAAGTGCATGTTTCTACATTTGAGTCAACTTAATAATTATGTCAATAAAAATTAATGCACTCTTGATAACTTACCAATAACTGAACACAACATAAGTTTATCTTCAGTCATTTCTTCAAATCTTTTCTTGGCTTCTCTATTCCACTCATTTGCCCCTTTAAAAGGCTCAATGCAAGCCAGCCTACACCTGATTGCCTGAAGAAAACTAAAATTAGGCATCTAACATCACACACTTATCAAGAGTATCTCATTACAACGGAATGACAGACTTGGCTTTGCTCTCAAGCAAGACAGCATGACCTTGGCTTCTGGTTCCACACTGCCACTATTTGGCTTAGTTTAAAATGATCCCTCTCTTCCCAATAGCTGAGTATGAACCTCAAATTCAGATACATTCTTGCTAAAAGAGAAAGAGCTTATTTCTCTATGCCTCCCTTTATGGTTAGGCATAGAACTGATGCAGAGATCAGTAAAAATTACTGTCAAGAGGTGATAAAGAAATCCTTCATCCTACTTTGCTTATGATATAATAATCTTAAATGCTTTGAGTCTGGGTTAACGTGACTATACCATTGCAGAAGTCTGAAGGTCTAAACAGAGAACCACCACAGTATCTATGACAAAAGATCCCTGTCTGGTTTTGAAATGTATTACTTAAAAGACATAAGAAAGATAAGGAATCTGTTGAGAGTAAGTTCTTTGATTAGAAGAATTTTTGCTTAGCATCTCTGTTTCAAACTTTGGCTCAATTTTAAATTCACTGTAAATGTTATTGTTTCCTCCTTCTTTACTGCACCAAGAGTAACACAGGTGAGGGAAAAGGGAGACAAAGGAAATAAAGACAACAGAAATAATGTTTCCTGCAGTTATTCTTAGGCAGTCAGAAATATGAAAGAGACAGATTAAATAACCATTAAAAGAATGGGTTTTTGAGTGACAAAACCAAAATTACATTAAGCACTGCTTATTCCAGTCTTAGTCAAAAGTTCTGCACCACCCAACCCTGCAAGCTATTATTAACAGGCTGAAAGAAGTCTGACTTCTCTTCAACCAGCCTAACTCAAATCTCTTAAACAACTAACTTAGGTTTGAGGCAATGCAGTATGTGAGCACATGTGAAGACTTATCAAAGCTTACTTGCAACAGGATAAAGCTGCATAAACAATCTCATTTCTGATACTCTCACCTTCTGAATGCTTGACTTTGCAATGCTGTGTTCATTCATGTTGAAAGAATTCTAAATCCTTAAAAAATATTTTATTTACAAAGGAAATATGTACCCAAAACATTAAGTCATATAATAAACTCTGGCAAAAAGAAAGTTGCTCAACTATTTATGTTAATTATTTCAGCATGTGAACAACCCAGTATTTCCCCTTTCATTCACTGAGGTGCTATTGAGTGTTTAATCCAGGCCAGCACTGATTTACCTTTTGTGGAAAGTTCAGAAACTCCTCTTTTACTCTGCATATGTCTTTATGAGTTAAATTAGCAGTGTTGCCATAGTCAACATATTTTACCGTAACTTCTTGACAACTGGGCAGCCCTTCAAGAAAAACAACCCAAGTTACTAGAACAAAACATGATTATCTGATGCAGTTTAAAGCACCATAATTTCAGAGTGATCAAAACTTCATACCATATAATCATTCACACAGTACAATAATTAAATATAAAATTCTTATATTTTTATAACCCAATTCAAAACCTGTATTCTTTTAAGAGTCAGCTCTTTCTCACCAAAACGGCAGTGTTGGCATTTTGGTTCCCTAACAGCTAACCACTTTATGAGACACTGGCACACTAAATACATGCCAAATAAACATGTAAGCATACAGACATGCTACACTGCCTATACAGGCAACAGAGAAGTCAGCATAAGCACAACCTCCCTCCATCCTCTTTCGAATTACAATTATAATTAACCAACACTAGATACACTCACAGGTTGGCTATAGCAGCCAAACTAGTAATTCAAACTGTAATTGTAAGTGAAGTACTGTTCAAAATAATTACAGAATTCCAATAACATCTAGATAATGAAGTACACTGCTTCTCTATTTAAAAAAGAACAAATGTATAAACTAGTCTATTACTAGTAAAAGAATTTGAATTAGTAATGCTGCCTTTATGAAACTTTAGTACCAGAATGCCTAGGAAAAGTAATTGCTGTTTCACACCATTCATATCCAGTGTGACTCTGATCCAGCAACACGTCTGATTTTGCAACCCAGCATTAGAGTGAAAGAATCAATACTTCACCTATTATCTGTGCTCTGTACCAATTCCCATCCTCTTGTTTTGCAATACAGGCTTGGCCTTCAACCGGGCAGATCTCCAAGTTTTCCTCATTCCCATGTTTATACACCTCCTGAATTTTCTTTGAAAGAGCTAAAGATTCCTGGTTTTCTCTCTAAAATTAAAAAAAACGCCCCCCCCACCCCAAACACATGTAATACTAGATGGTTTTTTCAATGGCATTTTTGCTCTTTAAAGGGATAATTTTTTTCAAGTAGCATACTTTCTCATCTTCCCCATTAAATTAAAGAGTAGTTATGAACACATAAAGTGAATTAAAGAGCCTAATAATTGTTGAGTATTGCCCTGTTCAATCACTGTTCTAAACAGTAACACCACACACACATATATAGGAATTAACCACATAACATTTGCCTGTTAACTTTCTGGGATTCTAAGAATTTCTGGAGCTAACCTAGGATTGTAGGGAATTAACACCATCTGTTAGTTCTAGAAATCCTAACACTGGTGACAAGTGACAGAACTTAATGGAACTTGTAGCTTATTTAGTGTGGACTACAAGTAGCTCAGCATTAAAATATTTGTTCAGAGTTTTGTTTAAATAATTAAACTTACCAACTGGAGGTAGAAATCACTTGGACTATTAATGTGACAAACTACAACAAGGACTTCTTCTCCTTCTTGTGGAGTATTAGGTGGACTGTAGTGCAAGATGGTATTATTTTCTAACTGACTGGGAACCTGTGATCTAAACCTAAGGTAAACAAAATAAAATTTGGAATGAATTCAGTCAAAATTAACTGAGAAGAAACCCTTTTACATTCATAAAAAACCCCCCAATATGGTCATATAAAAAAAACTTGATTCATGTTTACTATATGTGTAGCTTAAACTTTCCATCTGGAAGCTGGTACAGGTAATTATCTCAATCTTCTCCCATACATAACATGTGGAGAATGATATATGGCAGCTGGCTCCTAAAAAGCTTTTATTTGGGATGCAGTACCGTACATTTAAATTGTTAAAAGTGAGATTCCTCTACACACTGACAAAACCATTTTCTTTCAGATTTTCTTTTCCTCACTTACAAGACAAATCAATTATGTGAGGAATACAGATGTAGTAAAAAATTATCTCCCACTGCTCCAGCCATCCCATAACTAGTTATGCTCAAACATAAACAATGTCCTTTCCCTGTGTGCTTCACTTTACAAGCATTATTCCATTATCAATTATGGTGTAAGAGCATAAACTAAAGGGAAACACGTACCTTGCCAAATCTAAGAAAACTAATGCATCCTTGAGAGACACTGGTATGTTACTGCTGACTTCATTGAACGGAGGTTTTCTCAAATCCACAATGAGAACACCATCCTCTTCTCTAAATACTATCATTGAAACAACTTTATTATTTACCATTTCTAAAAATTTTGTCTTTGCTTCCTCTCCCCAACCGTCACTCTGCATTAGAAAGAAAAAGTTACTGAATATGTCAGAGATTGTTAAAACAAAAAAGACAAATAATAATTAAAAACAGAGTTGAAGCAAATGAAATATTGAACACAGACTGTCCGGTCCATAGCCAGGACAGCACTGAACGGAATTCTTCTCCGATGGGTTAGTAAGTGTATTTAACTGTATAAAACTGAGTCAGATCAAAGGGCTGCACCTTCCAGCATGTTTCTTCGGAAGATTCAAGTTTTCATCCCTTCTGATTATTCTAACAGATAAATTAAAATTGCCTCTTTCATTTAATGACTTTTATTTTTACCCTCTTAGGTCATGTGAAAGTTTACTATCTTCTCACGTCTTTACAAATATACAGCATAATTTATACATTATACATTTATACATTCCTCTTCTCCACAACATCCTGCATGACATTTTATCTACCTCAAAGCCTGTCAGAATTTATTCTCTGGGATCTAGTTAATGCATTTCTCATTTGATACTGCAAATCTGTGACTTTTAGGTGTGGGGAAAAAAGAAGCGCATATAAGGAAGGCATTTTACCCACATTTCTGAAAAGTGTTCCAAGATCTTTCCTATTTGAAGTTATTTCAGTCAACATCACACTGGTTAAAAAAACCCCCCGAACTGCCAAGCAGTGATAGTGTCAGAAACACACAACTGTACTGGACATTGCTCATTCCCATGTGAATGTGGCAAAAATAAAGCAAGCTTAATAAAAAGTGAAGGAAGTAATGCTGTGATATATATATATATATATATATATATCCTTTTTTTGCAATGGAATAAAGGCTGACAGTACTTTATTTGTTGTTATACTGAAAGGACAATCCCTGAAAAGATTCTCTTGAAAATTCTGAAACCATTTCTTCTCTGATTTTTGAAAGTTTGAACTAGAAGTACCAGTTTTGCAATTCATTTTTAAATTTGACAAAAGAACGTGTCTAAAAGAAAAGTAGTGAGATTTCAGCCTAAAATATGTATTTGTAAACCCAAAAGCTTTTTAAGACAGATTGCTATAAGCTTTTATTTGCATTCCAATGAAAGTAATGTAACCTATCTGTTTACAAGAGATAATTTAACTTTTTCAAAAAATACAGTACACCCTGTGCTCTAAGTTTCATTCTGTTTACAGTGGAATAAGGTAATTTTCAAGGTCTTTAATGTAAATCTTAAGGAAAAAAAGCTCCTGAAATTACTTCAAGTAGCTTGTACTTACTGCATTTTTGGGAACAATATCCTTCAATGAGCACCGTACTGCTAAACGAGGGACTGCAGCAAGTTCTGCCTCAATACACTGATCAGGCTTCCTTACAAACAGACAAATGTCATCTGTTTCAATAGTTTGCAGAGCAGCAGGATCAGGTCTTTCACTGGCATCGTATCTAATGTCAATGGGAATAAATGCAGTACTAGATTAAAAGCAAAAAACCAAATCAAACACCTAAAAACGTCCAAACCAAACCCCAGACTTATATATACTTATATATATACTGCTCATTATTGCAGTAATTGGCATAAAGTTATATCAAGGAAACAGAACTGGAAAGTCTCAATGAAGTAAATTTGTTTTTCTTTTTTAAGCGAGAGGACTCATGCTCTCTTTTACAATGCCAGTCTAAGTTAAATATTTTAATGTATGAAGGTTTGTACACTTTTGTACTTAAACAACACCACCACTTCTTCTGTGAGAAATATCTAAGTAGAGAATATTTGTGTCATTTGGATATCTGGTTATCTATTTGTGTGAAGGTGAGGAAGGGCTTGTTTCTCAGTAGAGATACTGAGTAACAACAGTTAAGGACAACAACTGCAGACAAAAACCTCTCTCTGTAAACGTACCCTGAGAAAATTAGAACTATAGAGCTTCCAAAATCAATCAGGAATACTTTCAACAGCGCAATATCACACACTTTGTATCTTATTGGATCACAAGGCTTTCTCTGATTTTTACTTTCTAGGGGAATTAGTTCTGTGATAGTTCCGCGGCACCACATTCCAGTTTCTTTACTCTTAATGAAAGTTCTAGCACCTATATAAAAGCAAATAAAAAGGACTCAATTCAGTATTTTTAAATATTTCACACTAGAACTATTATTACAGTTCTGCATAATATTCCATTGTTCTCATCCTCCACACACACAGAAGTGCTACTGCTAAAATAAAGACACAAAGATAGTAAACCCCCCATCTCAATAGCCCATAGAAATTCCCCCCACATTCATCTGCAGTGTCTGTAAGGCTAGGAAATGATTGGCTTGTATTAAGAAGTCACTTCTGGCAAGCTTTCTTTACCTTTTAGTAAAGTGGTAAAAAACTATTGATGTATAAGGTAATTACATGCTTTTTATCAGTTTCCTAAACACATTCTAGAAATGGGCAACATTATCAACACATGGGTTGGAAAATAATTGCAGTGATTTAGCCATGTACTACTGCCTTTCGTTTTTACTTCTAGAATGGTTTCTATTCAGTGAACTTTAATTAAAAAAAAAAATCACCTATCCACTAGAAGAGAATGCTGCTTCCACAACAGAAAGCTGATTTACTGAAGTAATTAAAGAACCAGGCTCACCATTACAAGCAGTATACTGAAAAAGTTATCAGTTAACAATTACCAGTTAATGCTGGGAAACGAAGCTTACAGCCAGGTGTTTCAACCATTTTTGTTTGTAGGATTTAATAAGAGGCTACTTTTATACACATTGGTTGGTAATGTTTCTTTAAAAAAAATTAGTTATAGATTCCAGAACATGTAAGGACTGCTTTACTATGTAAAGGGAAGAGGAGAAAAAAAGAAGCTATAATACTAAGGAATGCATACTGCAAGGTAGCATTTAAGCTATGTAGATCTTTAAAAATTAACCATTTACCTAGTTCCAAACTGTCTGAAGGCAAGAGATATGAGCTCTTATTACAACAGAAGTTCTCCAATTTCTTCTCCAAAGCCAAAGCTTCTTTCCTCTGTGAGTATCTCCGAATATAGAAGTGGCATGGATTTATAACATGGCTTACAAACACTAATTCTGTCAAACCTGAGTAAGACATAAAACAAGTTATCAAAAACCCCCCAATTGACTCCAACAGAGATTGTCAGATTTATGATTGGGTTTATGTTGCATTAATTGTAACAACATTACCTCGAATAAATTTTAATCTGACAAGTCTGCTCACACTTTTTTCAAACTATTACCATGTCTACTTTCTGATAACTGTTCTTTTGAACTACCTCCCTTATGCTACCCTGCAAAACAAAAGGCTGTCTCACTGCTCAGAAAGTGGTAGCCTGAATTTTACTAGGTAATTCAGAGTTTGTATTTTCTCTAAGAGAAAAAGAAAACTTCTAGAAAGCAAATTAGACTCCAACCTTTAAGTACAGGTATGCTAAGCACTTTTCTATAGTTATTCAGTGTTAATGCATGAAGATCAAGAAATAACCTAAAGCTGGCCTAGAAATGACCCTATATAAGACAGTATTTGTGACTAAGCATCCAAACCCTTTGTACTGCAAGTACCTCCTTGCACTGGAGATAGAAAAGGCAGGTTTCTTTTCCTGAAGCAACTTAAAGGTTGTTAATGGGTCAGAGGGTTTTAGAAGCCCAGCAACCCAATTCTTACAAGAGGATTTTACACCACAAAGCTTCTTGCAAAGGGTGGACAACATCATCTAGATTCAATGTCACCTGCATGACTGATCAGGGCACACCAAACAGACCTGCATCAACCACTGTCACTTCCAGCCTTTCTCTGAATTTTAACAGATCATGGGCAAAGGACTATAACGAATATGGCACCTGAAACACTGAGGAGGTACACAGGACCATGCTTCCCAGTTTAGGAAATGCAGGGTCCAGAACAGATGCAAGATCACTCCTAGTCATTTCCAGTGGGTAAGATGGTATTTGAACAAAAAGTCTGAATGACTTGAAAAACTTCACCTGTAGGTACACAAACTGTGCTCACCATCTCCAATGATGTGATGAGTCAGCTATCTTCTCTTATGCTTAGAATGTTAAAATCATTAAGGCTGGAAAGACCTCTAAGAACCTGAGCACCTCCTGGACACCAGCGTGGTGGGATCAGCTGAACTCGTTCCAATATGACAGCAACTGTCAGTACTGCAGGGTCCAATACTGGACACAGTACTCCAAATCCAGTATCCCTAGAACCTAACAGAGTGGAAGGATCCCTCCATGGACCTGTCAGCTATACCCTTACCAGTACTAGGGAAAACCTGACAAGCTGAGGAACATATCTGTTATTCCCAGATAAAAGGCCTGGGAGAAGATTCAGAAAGCTCAGGGAACTGACGAAAAAGAATTCTCCACAAGCCAATGTCAGAAACTCTGAAGGGGACTGCATCAACTACAAGTCAAAAAGAACCATCAAGGCAGATACTGGAATTCATGACCCTGCTGAGAGAACCTGTGAGAAAGTTTTCACTAAGCTAAATAGAAGGAAATAAAACAAAAAAGATGCTAACTCAAAGGAACTGAAACAGACATAATTTAAGAATTCCTATGAGCCAATTATAACTACAGAAACAACATAATACAAGATACAAAAATAACATCATGCTTGACAATGGAACATTGAAAGCACTAGGTACCAGGAAACTTGCCTTCCAAGTCATCTTCAAGTATTTCTTCTATTATGACATCAGGCATTTCATCTTGGTCATCAAGGACAAACGTGTCTTGTCCATTATCCTCACTGTATTTGAGGAAAATTATAGTTAGAGACAAATTATGTAATTCAGCCTGCTTCCAGAAAAGCATGAGTCAAAGCAGCTTTTATTAAGAAGGCATCGGTATGTTAAGAATAAACGTCCTTAGCGCTGCTAAGAATAAACTGTGCTAAGTTTTTGAATACCAAGACAACAAAAACAGTGACATGATTTCTGAAACCTAAAAAGAACTGGAACAGACACAGCACATATTCCTGGGCACAGTTCAAGCACAAGATGACTAAATGCTTAGATGATCAGAGACCACAAGTACAAACTATTTGAAAAAAATGTTAATAATGTAATAAGATGGTCCATGTTAAAAATAAAAGGCATGTCAGATGCTTTTGTACTAACAGATACTCTTCACTGTAATTTGTAGAATTTTCAAATATTACAGTATGCAATAAGCTTTTCTTAACATAATGATTTTTATCTACAACATCCCTCACTGCAACTCCTGTCCATTTTCTCAAGCTTTTGTCAAAGACCACAGGGGGGAAAATAAAGGGGACTAATAAAATAAAAGCAATTACAATTTTAAAAGTTTTCTTTTTTTAATCTTAAGAAATTTCTTTTGGCATTTGATGCTCTTAGTATTTAGACTGTGAACTGAAAATACTACACTGTCAGTATCTGCTGTTCATTTTGGAACTTTATTTACATATTTATTTATATGAAACAATTTTCACATACTGAAGTGATAAACATATCTATTACATGTATTATTAACGTGTAGACATGGCACTTAGGGTCATGGTTTAGCAGTTGACTTAGCAGTGCTAAAGGTTTACAGTTGGACTCAGTGATCGTAAAGTTCTTTTCCAACCTAAGTGGTTCTATGATTGTATCATTAAATGCCAAGCAAAGTTGAAAAGCACACAGCATAAAAAATATCTGGATGATTTCAGCAATACAGCAAAATATACTTCGGTGAAACACCAGTAAAACCAAAGAACTGAAGCACAACTGGGACACTGACCTAAGCATCTGAAGTTTCACTTTGATTCAATGTACTCTTAGAATTCCATAAGCATGTATGATTTTTTTCATTTAATTTCCAATAAATACTCGACCATTAGAAGAACAGGTAAGTTACTGTACCTATCCTCTTTTATAAGAAAAATACTTACTTCTGTGTCATTCCCTGTTTAATCTTGCCCAAATCTTCCAGTGAAGATGTAATCTTGTAACCGTTCAGGAACAAGCTCAAGAGGAGAGAACAAGCATCACAAGTAACATGCATACCTGAATCACCCTGACAGTTTGAGATCTGTGGTATTTTTCAGCACAGTAAGAGATTAGTTACATACTCCAGTTTATTTGTTCCACTCCTATAAACAACAGATTTGGCTGCTCGTTTACCTTCACGTTCGTACTTCAAAATTCTCTTGCCTTTTGCTTCCTCCCTCACACACAGAGTACTGCAACAGTCACTCAGTTTTCCCACCTATACTCAGTTTAGTTCAATAACTTATTCTGCACAAAGAATTTTCTTTTCCTCCTGAAGAACAAAACTATAACTAAAGTCCAAAATATATGTTTCTGTTTATTACACTAGTAATTATTTTCTTTACCAAATAGAAGTGGCAAAATCTTTTAAGTACATCTACATTTAGGCTACGAGAACTGTAAACATAATTTCAATCAAATCCTTAGCTTTGCTGTCCAGTTTTAAAAATCAACAGTTTATGAAAACTGAAGCATGAACAGTATTGAACAACAATCTGTGCTTCCCTCCCACTGCCCCTTCAGGAATATAGCAATTCCTTGTCCTACAACCTTTAATGTCTACAGAATGTGCCTCAACTTCTATGCATCTCCTAGTTGTGATCTTTTTCATCTTTGGTGTTATTCTGGAGTGGCACAAGGTATATGAGACCTTATATTTGTCCTTCATCAGGCCTTTGTCAGAATCCTCAGAGTGGTTCCATATCCTGAAATATAACGGGATCCTCAAGATGTTCCCCTGAAATATAACGGGATCCCCAAGATGTTTCAAACTAACACCATCTTTGCTCTGTCCCAACTTCACTGTTTGTAACTGCAGGCCATTGCACGCTGTTAATATTTAAACTGATGTCTGAAATAGCAGTTTTTCAGTCAACTGCAAGTGAAGAAGCTCAGTTTCTGTTTGTTGTATGAACAGTTTTTGTAATAAAGACCAGTGCAGGCTTTTGCCTCTCAACAGATCTCCCACTCCAGTCGTTTACCTTGTAAGTATTTTTTCCTTCAAACACTTCACTCTTGAGAGCTCAGCCTCAACGGGTAACTTTAAGTCATAAATAACCTGAAATTAACAAATACAATCTTAGCTCCCATTATGCAGAGTAGATTACACAAACTATTATCTACAACATGACAAAGCCAGAGCATGACACCTTTAATTTTATGGAAGAAAACCCAAGAGTTTAGCTGATAGCCAATTCACAAATTTACCTTCGTATCTTGCTAAAACCTAACAGCTAGTATCCTATAATGTTAGCATGTAAAAAGAAGTAGAAATCAGATATTCTTTTTGTTTTAACAGGAAGAAAGTGACTTCTAAGTAAGAAGGCAGGCCTATGGGAAGAGTGGTGACTGCCAGTTCCTCTCCAAAAAAACCTCAAACCCAAAAATCACACAGGATAAGATGGAAGCAAATGACAGGAAGGGAGGGGAAAAACAAAAAGAAAAAAAAAAAAGAAAAGGAGGGATTAGACTTCTTTTGTGGATCAGATAAGAAGGACTCAGGTTTCTTCCTATGAATGGATGCAGGGAGCACGACTGAAACCCACACTTCTACAAAGAATGACAAGACCAATTATAATTATTTTTCTCAATAGAAGGGATATAAAGGCTCCAAAAGAAATAACTGGGTGGTACAATTTGAAAGAATAGAGGGAGATACTTTATATACACCTCACTTTAAATAGTAAAACATGGATCTCACTGCCACTACATAAGAATATATACATATAATACAATACAGATATGTACACACCCATGCACACTGCCACAAGCTTTAAGACATAAATCAAGGATGTATTACACAAGCTTATGACCAATGAGATAAAGGTTATTCAGTGTAATGATCCTGATATATCCCAGTGATTCTAAAATCCTTAACCTTCAACTTCCTATACTCCCTAAGTGCCCAGTTTCTTAGATGCTTCCTCCAAGCATCTTCTCCTATCTGTTGTCAGAGACAGGAGACTTCACGGGATGAACCTCTGGTCTCATACAGCATGGCAGGTAGCATGGGTTTCTATGAACAGCAGGTGAGAAGGAAAAATTGAAGTAAAGGCCTGGGACCAACTGTGGCTATTCACTCTGGAGTAGTTCCATGAGAAGCTTCAAGAGCTCTGGAACGAAAAAGGCTTCAAAGATTTCTGAAGTGATGAAAACACCATCCTTTCACTGATCAGTACTGTGTCACAGTTTTCCTGCTCCATCTGCTGTTTCAGACAGCAAACTCCAAGACAAGAGCCACATTTTTTGCTTCACATCAGTCACCAGACTAATTTGTGACCAAGTCCAAATGCAAACTCTGTGTCTGTGCAGAGGTGGGATAAGAATACAATACTGCAAAAGTGTTAGTATTGAAGTCAGCAGACCTGGATCACAGAAACTTTCCACCCAACTTTGAATGTATTCCTTAAAAATAAAGTATTTCACAGTGCAAGAATGCAACTACCTGAGAGAGATCACAACCATTTCCCAGAGAACGTGCAAATTTTAATTCCTTGGCAGTCCTAATGGCACCAATCAAGTGCTTTTTCTTCCGCTCAATGACTTCTTTAGCTTTTGCAATACTGGCACTGTAGTTGTTGATGTTCTCTGTCAATTCTGCAAACACTTTCCTTTTCCTGTATTAAAAATATTACTTTTCAGAATTTAATATGCCCTCAGCTACTGTAACACATAACTACCCATCACACCACAGTACAAAGGGGATACATCTCACACACAAGATCATCTTCTCCAAACAGTGACAAGCAGAAGCATGGGAAAGGCACTTCACAAACTGGAGGGACCATAAAAGTGAAGCATTCACACTAAAAAGTCAATTTTGTGAAATATTTCTTTGTCAAATGTTAGAAGCACTCTTCCATTTAAACCTCCTGATATCTCCAAACACAGTCAACTGAAAACTAAACAACTGGATTTTACAATTTAATCTATTAACACACCAGATCCCCTTCTCAGAGGCTTTTCTGGAAACTTAAGCTCTGACATCTCTCTCTGCCTTAAATCTGAAGATATTTATGTTTTTGAAATTGAAGCAGTAAAGTGTCCTTGGGCTTCCATCAGCTTGAAAATTTTCAGGAAGTTAATTGAAAAAAGTTATTCCTCCTGTTAAATTCATCATTCATTAATGACAGTATTAAAAACCACTCAAAATTACACTTTTTAAGATTAATATTATGACTAATTTTTCTTATTTTTTAAGAGCAGAGGCTGCAGAAGCTAGTGTTTCTAACCATGCAAACCAGCTCCAAGATGTGACAATGAAAGGGCAAAAGCACTGCACAAAAATTAAAGACAGGTATGAAATGATGCTGAGGGACTAAAATTTCGTTGAGAATTCTTTCACCTGAATTAGAAACAGCTTCTTGATAACTTGTGCTATACTATAAAACTAGATTACTACCTTGAGAGGAGGGTAATAAGTTCATCAAGAGTTCTGTCTGCAGCTTCTGTAATTTTGTCTCTTTCGTGCTTCACTTTCAAATCCAAGTATTCCAGCATCTGTTTTGTTCAGCATGAATAAACAAAGACTTATTATTTCATTAATTATGATTATTTTATTATTCTCACAATACTACTTCTTTTAAAATTCAGAACAGAAGCAATGAACATTAAGACAGTGATCAATACTCCACAGAAAGAGTGACACTTAAACTACTTATAACTCGTAACAGGCCTTTGTTTTCTCTAAATTCAAGTCAAGTGGCACTCTTTCGAACATCAGCTAAAGCCTTTAGGTCTATCAGGCAAGAAACACAATCTTGGGCCAACTGTCTCCCTTTCCTTACTTGATATTCAAACAGCACCATACACAGACAACTGAGATTTCTACTGGTTTTTAAAACTCACTGTGAGCACAAAGGGAAAATAAACTGAAAAAAAAAAAATTTTTCCTCTGACTAAATGTCAGTTTTGTCACTACAGTTACATTTAATGAAGACTATGGGAAAAGATCTCAGTAATGCATCACTGCTTTGGCAATTCTTAATCTTTACTGAAAAGCTGTTGCAAGACCACAGCTGTACCCATTAGTTATTATATTAGGGCTGACTAAATGGTATGTTTTTACAAGATGTTATTAGTATATTAATTAGGAATTCAACATAGCTTTGCTTAACAGACAAGACTGGCCACTGCAACCAAGTTAGAAAGGGAATGGAGAACAAGCTATAAGGCATGCTTACTGGACCCAAGCTTTTGAATTACTAAATACTTCTATACCTGTGTCTCTTACAAGTAAAATGTAGATAAATGGCAAAGACAGAACTGCAGTTTTTCTACAGCAAACTTAATAAGAAGGTTTCAATAAAATAATTATCATTGATGAAGTTCAAAAACTACTCAATAAAACCTATTAACAGCATTATTCAGTACTTTAGGATTCTTCCTATGTTTTAGACTGTGCATTGAAATGTATTACTCGATTTAAGCGTTTTTGCATATTATGTCCATTAAATTTTTTACTCCTTGCCTATATAATTTCTTTTCCACCTTTAAATCCAGAAAAGGCAGCGTAGAACTGCAGGGTTAACATAGTTGCTAGCACGAAAACAAATGCTGCATTCTTTCCTGATTCAAGAAAACACAAACTTAGGATTCAAAGACTAGCTTGCATGTGGTTCTGGTAAGTATTTATATTGACTTATTAACTTTAAATTATCTTGCCTACTCCTTTACAAACTACTCCTCCGTGGTACAGCTTGGAGTTTAAGGCTCTGTTTTCACAGAAACGATGTGAACAGTTGAAGGATAAAAGAGGTATCAAAACAAAGACAGTAAAAGCATGTTAATGTGTGGACTACTCATAACAAGCACCTTCAATCAAGAACAGAATTTAATCTTTTGTGATTTAACTGATTTTCACCCACCTTGTCTGCTTCATGGAAATGGCCAAGATTACAAACAGCTATGCACAGAGCTTCCTCAATATTTTGTCCAGTGTTGCTCTCCTAAGGAAAGATTTGTCAATTAACATAAAGTTGCTTATACGACCAAAAGACAAGATAGTCTATAACTATTTGCCATTCAGAGAGGCACTTGATGTGCCTAGGACTGAGCAGCTCTACGGAGACGAACAGGCTCAAAATACTTAGCTCACGTGAACTTCTGAGAAAATTTACAGTGTAGTATTTTTGGAACAGATTACAGATTTGGTTTTTAAATATACACAATTTATTTGCACACTCACACAAAAACCAAATGAAAAGAAGAGTACATGAAGGAAAAGTAAAAGTTACTAATACAGAGGAAAGAAAACATGGAAGATTGAAAAATGGGAATACTACAGCCTAGAAAAAAAGTAGAATATTTAGGAATATCACTTGGGGGAAACAGAAAACATAGTAAGCTCCCAGTATTAGGCTGATGCAAGAAAACCATTTTCAAACTTTAAGGGGCACTATGACAAAACTACCTAAGATGCCACAACAGATATTTGAAAGTTATGATTCCTTCAAAATCAGTGTACAGGACAAACTCCACAGAAAAAAACAACACTGGCACTGGATGCACCATTCCTTTCCAGTTTACTCTATCCCTTTAAAATATCCACAAGATTAGGTCCTCCGGCCTAAAACTTCATAAACTTCATTCAGAAAGATGAGGCTAGGAAATTTAATGGAATGTTTAAAGAGACATCCACTTGTCCAACAACCTTTTTGCCCTGAATTATTGCTCTAATGATGTGGGCATAAGCCTTGCAGCCATCTCAAAACTAAAAACTAGTAAGTCCCAAGCCCAAATATTGAGAAGCCTGGGGTGCCTTAAGAAAAGTTAAATTCAAAATAACAGCCAGCTGAATAAAACTAACACTCTTCAGCTATGATCTTGTTTGGAGGTTTGAGCTGCACGCATTTTGTCAAGTTACTTTATTAACCCTACAGCTGCATATCAGTTCTATGGTAAGATGGAATAACAGCACCTAACTATTAAGGCTGCAAGGTTTTGTGTTTTAAGAAGTGCAATATTAACCACACATATACAAAACCAACAATTGAGAATACAAGCGAATTCTATGTTAACACACCATGTCTGCTGATGGAGCTAGAGCTGGTTCATCCCTCAGCACACCATTTGAAGAAAACAGGTGATGAACATTTTTCTCTTCAGTATTGTGACTAAAGGGCCTGCAAACAACAAACTTTTAAGAAAAAAACCTATGCATTTTAAATAAAACACCAAGCTTTCTACAAATACTTTACATGCAGGAGTATTTCAAAACTTATCACTAAATACATACACACACCTATTTTTGAAGCAGTTAAATTCATACTGTGATACGCAGCAGATACCCCTTTTTTTTCAAAAAATCTTCCCTTCTACTAAAATCCTTATTTCTTGTTGCCTCTCAATGAAACAGTATTTGTACTTAATGTGTTCCCATAGTACCAGACAATCATACTGAGAACACATGGGCAAAGTATGAAGAACACATTAAAGGTCAGCCCAACAAAAATGTTTGGAAATGCTTACTTGGTCAAGTCCTCCCCCAATCTGACATCCAAATATGTGAAAAAGGTTTACCTTGCTGGTGTCTCTAAGTTGCCACCACATAGCCCAAATTTAAAGTAAGTTCTGGTCTAAATTCAGAGGGAAAAAGAAAGTTTAAATAGAGGGTTACAGCCAAGTCCCAGGAAAAAATGTTCCATAAACCTGTTTTCACCTTCAGTACTCATGCCTACTCCCCATTTCAATTAGACCAAGCTTCACAAAAGCGCTGTTGAATTGTGCAGGGGGAAGCCTAAGGAAAAAGCCCCCAAGCAGAAGTTCTGTAGCCATTGGTGCACCTTTGTGATAAATAAAAAGCACTCCTAGTAAAAGGATTCCCAGTTACCTGTTTTCACTTAATATTTTTTCCACAATTATGCAAAATCTACAATATATTGCATTACTGAACTGGACTCTACAACTTACTTTTTCAATACAGTTTTATTGCAGGGCTGAAATGCCTGGTTTGACTTATCTGTATTTTGCAATAAATGCTAAATCTGAATTTCATAAGACAAAGAAAAGAGACTGGCCATGCTCTAGCTTTAGCATAAACTAAAAAAAAAGCCCCGAACAGTTAATGCTTGTCCAAAATAAAGACTTCTGTGAAACAAATGACATCAGCATGTGATGACACAGAACAGTCACACGTGGAACATTTTTTTAATGTAAAAACCAAAGTGCATTCATAACTCATGTACTACCAGGCAAAGAGAATTTTGGTTTATTAAAATCTTTTAAGTCTTTTTATCTGGGAACTGACAGAAAATGTATTTACGCATCAGTTGCTTTTTCATACACTGGGTGCAGATGAGAGGGTGGAACAGAGATAGCAACATGAGGCATTAATGATGTTTGTAAAAGTACACCTTCCTAAAACCAGGCCTTGGACATCTCATGTGCACTACACAGCAACACTACATAATGAGAAATGCTGGGCAGGTGGGTGGTCATGACATGCAGGCCTCTAGCTCAGAGGGGACCCGAGCTTGCTTTAATCACTCTCAGTGAGCACATGCAAGATCCTATAACATCACTATCTAAGCGACCACAGTGACTACTGAACAGAAAGCTTTAGATTAACTTACTTCTGTAGAAGAGAAACAAAAATAATCAGTATCTTCATCCTTTACATCACCACACAATGCTGTAAAAACAAGCATAAAAACCACTTGTGTAGGGCATCCTAATCCATGAGACAACAGGAATGCACAATCACCAGAGTAGACTTCTAGACAGTATTCATCAAGTCAACAGGAATTAGAACACTGACTTTTTTTAATGACAAAATTTGAAAGCTAGGAGTACAAGTCCTGATAGACAGATATAGAAATTATCTGGGAATTACAAAGCCTGATTTGCATGTAATGATTAGGGTATTATCTGCTTCATTAGCCATATTATGTTGCTACTACATTCAGGACAGGATAAACACAAAAAAGCAAAAAGGCAAAAGAAACCACACATTTAAAAAGTGTACCTAAAGTACAGGCAAAAGAATTGTTTCATGAAGCATCAATAAATACTATGTATTCAATACAATTTTGCAGCTCATGGAAAAAAGCTACTCATGCAGAAAATACCAGAAAAATGAGGCTTCTTTCAGAACGAACTTGGCAATAGCTTTGTCAAGAAAAACAGCAGGAGAGGAAGCAAAAGGTATCGACTGTTCTTCCTAACTACTGGAAACACATTAAATAAGCAATGTGCTAATCAAATGTGGCAATCCACCTACTGTCCTTAACAGACCATATAAAACACAAAATTTTGCACACAAAAAAAACTACTGGAAACACAAGATCCGAAAGCCTCACCTTCCACATTCAAAGCTTTTGACATATGATACAAATCAGTGTTTCTCTGATTTGCCTCTGCAAAATCCTCTTCTGGTAGCTTAGGAGATTGCCTTCAGAAGTAAGAGTAAAGGTTTAAGATCACCAATGATATCAAGGAGCAACGAATTCTGACTTTCAGCTGTCTTAACTAAGCTTGCCCACTTTTGCCAAATGACATTACGAAGAAGGTGCAGTTAACCACACACACCTGACACAACAAAAACTTGTTATCATCTTTTAACTTGAGAGGTACTTTAGCTCTATCATACTGAATTCAACATACATAAAGGTGGTACTACAGCTTTTCCATATGTAGTACTTCAGGTAAATAGAAAGAGCAATAATAAATTGTTATATAATCAATTTTAGTCATATTCATTCTAGTTATTAAACTAAAAACATACTGAATAGATCAATAGGGGTTCAATTCCTTGTAAAAAATACATACAGATCCCTACGATGTATTACTGGCCTAGTAACTCAGTATCAACAAGTTGCATTTAAAATGTCTTTTCCCATGAACCTACTCCAAATACTAAAACAGTTCACAAACTGTGTATTTTACTCAAATACAAGTAAAAATGGACTCAACAATGCAGAATACAAGCATAATTTTCTACATGTCCTCAATTCTATTTCCTCACAAACTGTCAGAACATTAAAAGCCACTAATCTCAAGAAGTCACATACCTCACAGCTTTCATTTTTCTTCTGCTCTTTACGACCTTGGGGAAAACAAAAAGTGATAAATTCTCTACAATATAACCCAGTTCATCACTTGAGCCAACATCACAAGTTCACATCACTTTGCACGGCACAGAACGAAAGCAATAAACACAGAAACCGTATAGAGCATACGTCTAGTTCTTCCTTGAAAAGTAAATCTTAAGAACACAACAAAAGTGTCCCGCTTTGCACTGCCCAACTACTCCACCCCAGCCTCACCACCGCTGCTCTTCAAACCTCCTTCTCCGTAAATGACCTCTCCATACTGCAGGATCACGCCCTGCTTGCAACCACGTGTCCTGAGCCCGGCTCCTTCCCTCAGGGACTGCCAGCTGGGTGCCCCTCCTAGACTCGCTTACACCCGCCACCTTCCCCGTGTTCCCCACCCCCGTCCCACTGTCCTGTCCTCCCTCCCCACCCCTTGGGCTCTTGTTTCGGTGGGGGTTTGTCTCTGTACTGCTACTCCACGACCGCTGTTCTCCGCTCCTCCCGTGCAGGCGCCCCGCTGCCTCCGGAGCACGGCCGTGCCCGGCAGGGACACCCTTTGCTCCACGGACCCCGCGGGACGGCGCTGTCCCCTCTCCCCACAGACCCGGCAGGACGGCGCCGTCCCCTCGCCCCACGGAGCCCACAGACCCGGCAGGACGGCGCCGTCCCCTCGCCCCACGGGACAGTGCCGCGCCGTGCCTCGCCGATCGCAGACAGCCGGCAATGGCGGCACCCCCACCCCTCACGCTACTCCTCGCGCGCCAAAACAGCCGGCCAATCGGCGAGCTTTTCACCGCCGCCTCAGCCAATCACGGCAGGGCGGCGGATGCCGCGGCCAGGAGGGCGATGAGGCTCCGGCCAGGAGGGCGATGCGGCTGTGCCCGGCCCGATCCCATCCGATCCTTCCGCGCTGTGGTGAGGCCGCCGCGGGGGAGGGGGGCCGTCTTTTTATTGGGGAGGCCTTTTTATTTTGGAGGCCTTTTTTTGGGTTAGCGAGCCCTGCGTGTAGAGGTGTAAGTAGCCAGCAACCAAGGCCCGCGCAGCCGCTCGGTCACTCCCCCCCACCAGTGGGATCGGGCAGAGTCAAAGCTAGGAGGCTTGTGCTTTGAGGTGCAGCTCAGCAGGGAAAGCGAAAGCCCCGCACTCAAGCAAAGCAAGGCAGGGAATTAATTCAGTGCTTCCCATGGGCAGGCAGGTGTTCAGCCATCTCCGGCAGAGCAGGGCCCCGTGACATGCCGTGGTTACTTGGGAAGACTGATGCCATCCCCCCAAGTGACCCGCTCTTCATCCTTCTTTTCCCTGGCTGTATATACTGATCATGATGTTATATGGTCGGGGATGTCCCTCTGGTCAGCTGGGGTCACCTGTCCTGGCTGTGTCCCCTGCCGGCCTGCCGTGCACCCTCAGTCTGCTGTGCAGCATGGCAGGACAGAAAGCACAAAAAGCCTCAACTCTCTGCTCAGCCGTAACAAAAACATACCATACTACCAACATTCTGCTCAGCACAAGGCCAAACCAGCCCCACACCAGCCATACTGGTGAAGGAAATCAACTCTACCCCAGCCAAAACCAGCACACTGGGCTAGAAGCCATTAAGTCCATGCTTTGGGTTTGCTTTGTTCTCATGACTTGCAGAAGAAGTAAGAGATCTTTCTGCAGTGTTTTACTACTGGTGTTTTGGTGGTTGTAAACGTAGCATGATACTCTCCAGCTATCTGTTTAATCACCACTAGTGAAAAACAGTTAAGTTTTAAAATTAGGAAGACATTGATTTTTCCCCAGCTGATGTCCAGGTGTTAGAAAGATAAACTTGTTGCTGGAATTGCCCTGTTAAGGTCGAGGGCTTGATATGCTTCAGAGATCTCAGACCCAGGGGGAAATTAACGAAGTTTGGGAAGGATGTACCACTGATAGTGGGCACAGGGAATGCAGAATTCACGGGCCACAAGGACATTTGGCAGAATTCCCAAAATAAGGAAGAAAGTAATAAAACCAACCCAACAACTCTGCTGAAATCAGCTCCAGCTGGGGAAAAGGTAATTCTGGCAGGGGGAGATTGTGACCACAACTCAGAGGCAACCAACTGAAGAGAAGAGTGTGACTGAGCATGTGGACTAATGGGCATAAGAATCATTTAACCAGTAGAAGGTAGAATGCTAATCAGTAAGGGAGCTGCGTAGCTTGTAGCCAATAGACTGTTATTTGTCTGCTGAAATGTATAAATGTTGTAAAGTTTGGGTGCTCAGGGTACCAGGCTTCTGTGGGTTAGCTCCCTGCTTTGCACAGACTACAATAAAGAAATAGAATACCTCATCCTGGTGTGTAAATTGTTGCTGCACATCCAGCAGTGCGCCTGCATTTGAGACAACACTACAGCTTTTAGACCCTTGCCAAATCATGAACCAGGCCAGCTTTCCAAGAGTCAAGTTTCCTAACAAAACCCAGGTTATTCATGTTTTTGCCTCGGAGAATGCTGGGATCTACCCTGCACCTCTAATTCTAAATGTCCTAAGCAAATGTTCACTGGGCTGGGGCTTTGACTGAGATAACAAGGTAGAGTTCGACAGGTTACATAAACCCTGCTCAAGGTTTTCTTAATAGTAGGGAGCTGCAGTTGGTGTGGCCAAGGCAAACAGTAACTGTGGAGAAAAGAGCCAAAAGAGGAGAGTCCTGTCTGCTGAAAAGGAAGGAGAAGAATTTTAGGCGTAATGGGGAAGAAAGCATGAAGAAAATAGAAGTTTAAAAATGATGCAATTATCTGGAAGTAGGTCCTCACCTACTTTTTGTTAAAGCACCCACACCAGACAAGCTTACTTTGATTTTATCTACTCTTGAATGTGCCTGATTTGCTTGTGAGGGCTGGAACTTTCCAGACGTTATCCTCAAACCTATTCAACTTGTAAATAACTTCCCTCAGAAGGGAACAAATTAACCATCTCCCTCTCTGCCCCAGAAGAGCTAAACCTCCTTCTCCTTTTTCTGTGAATACCAGCCATCTCTCAGATTCTCCAAGCAGTTTTTGCAATGACATTAAAATTACAGCTTTTTTTTCAACATGTATTTAGCTTTCAAAATTGCTTCCTCTACTTCAAAGGTGAGGAAAGGCTTGTGCACCCAAAATTTTGTCTTAATCTTCCTTATTCTGTGTTAATCCCAGTTTATAATTTAACTCATAAACAATTTCTTAAGAGCATAAAGAGTAACACTGAGGAGTAAAATGTAGGGTGGGTAATGGCAGACCTGTTGTGGATGTAGCAGGGGAAAGGAAACGATAGGAAGGTTTGTCTTGGTTAGAGATCTGAATACAGTTTTAAACCAGCAGTACACATGGTTGTCCAAAAAGCAGACTAACTTGCTGTGAGAAGCCTAATTAGCTCTTCATTGAGAAGGCAACTCATCGTGCTTACAGTTTAGCTTTAGCTCCGTTTAATAAATAAGTGAACAGTGGCAAAGAATGCTCAAGCTATAATTTTACGATTACGAATCACGTCAAAACTCATAAAGATATAGCTGCGCATCCCTCTCCTTTGTGCCTTTATGAAGAATTATAAAGACAGGCGTACGAGCTGTGTTCTTGAAAAACGTGAAGGCGAACCCGGCAGCTCGGTGTGATTGTTTCCGAAAAGACCACAGCGCCTTTCTGCGGGAGGGAAGGCACCCCCCGCGCCTGGTGTCGCCCGCGGGGTGGCAGCACGGGCTCTGCAGTGCCGCCCCTCTGGGTTCGTCAGGTACGCGGTGAAACGCGCTTTGGGAGCGTGTGCTGGGGCGCAGAGCGGCGCTGCAGGCTGCGGCAAGAGCGGCTGGGAAGGGGCACCGTGCAGAGTTCAGCCTCCTGTCTCATTGCCCGTGTCCTGCCTTTTCTCAGCAAGAATTTCTGCTTTCAAAATGTAATTTTTGAATGCGTTAAAACCGGCCAGGTGTCGTGTTTAGTTTTTTTATTATTATCATCTAGATGATAGATTCTGCAAATGCGTATCTTGGTTATTTGATATGTCATTACTTTTGGATTTTTTTTTTCAGTAGTAGGCCCATGCGATTAAGTGCTAAACAGAAAAAGAGTTTTCCCCTAAATGCTATTTGAGGGGCTACCTGTGTGTTTGGAAAAGGAAGGATACCTGTTATATTACTGCAGGTGGAGCCAATGCCACAATTCAGAAAAGTTTGTAGGTGGGAGTTGTGCATGTGTATTGGTAGTATGTTTTCTTTAATTGTGTAGCATTAACAACTGAAGGCTTACACATTAGACAAATAATTTCAAGACTGTGGTGGTTTAAAAGAGAGACACTTGATACCTGAGGGAAATGCACTTAATCACAACTCACAGTTTCTGGCTCATAATAATTATCTTTCTGAAGTATCACAGATTTAGGTTACTTACACTGTGAACAAGATTACGCTTCAAGATTATTAGGTTTTTTGTTAGCCAGGATGTACGTGTTTGTGATTTCTAGAATCACCCAATGTGCAAAATTTCTGCTGTAACACCACAGCTTGCATTTTCTTCAGTGAGGTTTCTATCATTAGAAATAGTTAATTTTTACAGCTGCATTATCTGGCAGCAGTCACTCAAATAAAAATTGAGGGTTATTGCTTGCTCATCTTCACATTGCTTTTGTCACTGTGCCTAAAAGGACCTTTTATGACTAGTTAAAGTTGATCTAAACCTGTGCTGTTGCTGAAAGGGTAGCTCTTGCTTTTCTCTCATCCCAGGTTGTGTTCACCCTTTTCTTGTGTTACCACTAGTGTTTCTGGTGCCATAGAGTGAGTGGGATGTACAGGTTGATGTTGAGTAACCATTCAGTGCCCTCATAATTCACACTGAGAACCTTCGACTCTTGCATTTAACAGTGCAGTCAGTAGCTGTTCTTACATGGGCTTAGTAATGTATTGTAAATGAAAAATGTAAGCTATTCCTATATTTTGTAGTGGTTATTGGGTGCTTATATTCAGTGGCTATTATTTATCTAATTTTCTATGAATGAAATTATTTACAAGCTATGCCAGATACTTTTTTTTCATCCAGTCTGTTGGTTAAAACCAACAAACTATCTGTAAATATAGTGGTGGACAGTTTGGTCCTAGATACTTCTAAGGCATCCGTGCTGAACTCACACTGCTCTTTTTTCTCTTGAGAATCTTTTTTTCTGTCTTAGACACAGTGTAGGAAATCTGCTGAGTCTGTCTGCAGTTATAGTCATAGTATAAATATGACTTGAAAATTCGTAGCGATAAGCGTGTTTAGTTCAAAATGTTACTGTGATTTTTAATAAGACACCATTAATGCTTGAATCAAGCTTTCGTCCTTTAAAACTCCCCCTACAAGCATAACATAGTACTGTTTTAACACTCAGTAGAGAACTAGCAGTCAGACACTGAACTGTGAGTTAGCCTTGCCCATCCTGCTCAGCTGCTGAATCTGGGAGCCTGACAAAAGTGAGACTGTTAAAGCTCCATCTCTCCAGGTCCAGTAGCAAGGTGTGAGTGTGTATTCCCAATTTTAATTTACTATTGAAAAGACTACAGTACACCTTGACCACATAGTATAAATAGGGATCTCTGGAAGTAAAGACTTGCTAAACAAGCAGAAAATCTTTTTCTGAACTCAGCTTTTGACATCTGAAACTCAGTAGCAAGGCACGGATTTGGGCCCCAGTGCAGAAATGAGTATCAAATAGAGAGGTTGCTGTATCCTGTGGAATCTAACTGAAGCCTCTGTGTGGGCACTGAAGTTGGTTTGGGGGTCTTTCAATTACTTCTGTGTGTATGGAGTGGTACGAAAGATGTTGAAATCTTTCTGCAGATCAGCCACTGTTAGTCTCATTGAAAATTAAATTCTGACTGGGCAAACCAAGCTTTCTCTTTTGTTCTTTAAATCTTTAAGAAACTTGGTTTCATAGCAAAAATTCCTTCTGAAATTATTGATGAAATATTCTTTCCTGTCTAAATTTTTGGAGCATAAATTCTAGTTTAGTTAGTGTAACAGGGAAGGAAAGTCTACGTTTTTCGGGTCTAAACACATAGCTGAGAGGAACATGCTGGTGAGAAAGCTTGTTATTTGTTTTTACCCTATCATATAATGTAGCTTCAAGGTCACCTTTTAGTGCTTAAGCAATTTTAAAACACAGCTTCAAAAATACTAAAGGTACATGGAGCCTTCAGGAGGCTTTATTAGAACCTAAGGGAATAGCAGTATTTGAATGAAGTGTGAACCCAACATTAACAAGTGGTAAGCAATGCTTTTGGGAAGCCAGCATTTCAACTGCACACATGCTTGCGTAGTCCAAAATTACTATAAACTTTCCAGGAAAAAAACAGAATGACACTCTGTACCACTGTTTTCTGAAATCAAATATGATGACAGACAATTTAATAGTGATTCCATAGTCTATGGAATATAACATACTGTGCTTCAAAGACTGTGTGTAGTTTTGATCACGATATTTCTGCTCACACATAGAAAGAACTGCTCCAGCTATGTTTTGTGGAGCTTGTTTGCAAGAGAGTGAAGACGTGGTAACCTGGGGAACGAGACTCCTGCTAAACTTTACAGTGCATAGAGACTTGCAGTGTCACCCTCTCCTAATTAATGCTGTCAGAACTATCTGGATCCAAGGTATTTATGTGCATATTGCAGCTGCATCCCTTCCTGTAATATGTGTATTATTAAGAAACAAAGATGAAAATTTGCCAGTCGCAAGTGGAGGTGGTGGAAGCAAAGGCTGAGGAAAAGCATAACCACCCTGGAAAAAAGGTGTAGAAGCACTTTTGAAAACAAGCCATAATTTTACATTAAAAACTACCTCGTACAGAATTATAAAAGTATTAAAATATAATAATTCAATGTTATGGTCTATGAATTAGACCAGTAGTTAAAAAGGAGTTAAAAAGGATGGTGCACACATGATGTATTATAGCTTTGTTAGTCTTTCAGTGCTCACGGCAAGAGAGTTTACTAAGTGAGGCACCATTCCATGCTGGCCTATTTTTGTATGTTTGCTCTAAACACCCACTTTTGGCCACATATCTCATTGTCTCTTTGTATAGATCAGTGTATTTTTTGTTTTGTTTCCATGCAAATGGATTCTGACCCCAAGAGTCTAAAAAAGGTCTAAGAGAGGGTTAATATTACAGAGTAATACTGTGATTTTGGAGAACTAAATTCAGCCATGGCACAGGATGACTAAGTGTACATATAATAAAATTTTAACATACATACAGTTATTTCAGGTGTGTGATTAGTTTTTAATACATGTTTTAAAGGCATTTGTGACTAGTGCATTTGTATTAGCAGTGACTAAGTAGTTATACGTCATCTGTTTGATATCATCACTAAATCATATTTTGCACTTTAGTGTATTCCCTCACTGGGTAAACATTCCAATTAACATGTGGGCTAATACATTGACTTTAGCAAAGATGACACTGTTTAAGTTGAGAATGGTAAAATCTTCTTTCACATGAAGATATAATCTTCTCAAGTATAGGCTGATGGCTTGCTCATGGAATGCAATGGGGAATCATGAAGAACAGTATGGTAGTTGTTTTGGTACCTTATTTAATTCAGACATTTTTGTGACTACTTAAAATGTGTCTCAAGTTTGTAGAATTTTAGAGAATATACAATGAAAATTTATGACATATTCTTGATCAAGGGATAAAAAAACTTGAGCATTTTCCAGTGTCTGTTTGTCTTCTCTGAAGGAAAGGCTTTGCTGGATTTTCTCTCCATGTTATTTTCTCCATTTTTTAAGTCACACTTGTCAGGCTGAAACAATGTGTGGAAGCTGTTCCCTGTAAATCGCCTTTATTCCAGGAATTACTGGAGTTCTGAATGGAAAATGTGAAACCTGTTCTTCTAAACTGAACAAAATACACAGCCAGATTGGGGTGGTAGAGAGTGGCTGGAGCAAGGAGAAAAACAAATCCAAATCAAGCAGACTTCAGTTAAAATAATGGAAAATTCTAGGACTGAATCAGAAATGCTAGAAATTCTTCAGAGCATATTTCCATGTACTTACAAAGTGGAGCTAAGTCACATTCCAGGCAAAGTTGATCAGTTCATCCATGGTCAGTTGTTTTCAGTCTTTCCAAGCAGGTCATAGGTCTAAGAGTCCTAGACACATGTTTACAAACCTATATCAAGTTGTTCTTATCCTGGAGTTGTTAATGAGTCCAGGAAAGAGCCTACACATGGGTTTGAAAGTGTAGTTTTTTGGGTTTGGTTTGTTTGTTTGTTTGTTTTTCCTTTTTTTCAGGTGCTTTTAAAAAACATCCATCCCAGCTGGGGTTTTGCATGGAGTTTGCAGTTGAGGAATGTCAATAGGTAAGACAGGTTGGTTCAGTAACTTCGGGGTGTCGGCTTGAAGGGAGGTTACTTCAGAATGTAGAAGATCTATGGTGTTTGTGAGGGTGTAGGTGGCAAGAAAGAACTTAAAGAGAGAAAGCTTGATAAAAAGTGTATCTATGCCTGTGCAAAGTAGTCTATCTTGTTTCTTGTTTTCTGCTGATGTAGCAGTAGAAACTCTTTTTAGGAGTGGTAAGAGCTCCTAAGTTTTAATAATTATTGAGGCTAATAAGAGCATTATATTTTCCAGGCTTCCTGTATTATTATTTAAAGGTATAGCTTCAAAAGGAGTCATAGAAAATACTGTTAAACTAATGTTACTTTCCATTACAATAGTTATTTTGGTAAGTCTGGGAAGAAATAAAGATGGCAAAATAGCAGTATGACTTCACTGGATTCCTTCTGGAAGATTCTTGAAGACATCACAAGAAAAGTTTTGAAAGCATGTTGTGTCTGGCTTACTTTTCTTCCCCCTGTCACCCAGCTGACACCCTCTGCAGAAAGCCAGGGTCAGAAGACTTCTGAGCAGAAATGGCCATGCAGAATAATGTTTTCCAAACGGGGCTGGTTCCCTGCAAACGCTCCATGAGTGCAGTTTCAGCCCTTTTTAGCCCTGCCTGTGAATAAACTGACTTGTCTAACCATCAGTTGTGAATAAGCTGACAAGAATGACATGGGACCCAGAGAAGTGGAGAATACCAGCTCTCTGCTACTTGTGGTGAAGAATTATCATGTCTGCAACCATAACAGGCATTTGCTATGTCACCTTAAAAGTCTGTTTGTAAGAGTGTGGATTCCTAGATCTGTGCAATCTGGACACGATTCATCTGACCATCCTCTTGTAATTGGTTGAGAAAGCACCTTTAGAAAATCAGTCTTTGCATTCCTAGAAAGATGATTAAAGCAAAACAGATGAATCCCACTTAAAAGTTCCTATTTTTCTCTACTGACCATAAAGGTTACTTAGAGAGACAGCTGAGACTGGGACATCTATGTTACAACCTTTTGCTGAGATGAATTCTGCCCAAATGATTCTCCTATCTAGTAATGTGTCTGGAAGAGTTTCTCTTTTCTGCAACCTGTACAAGTTCTGTCCATGCACATTAGCATGTGGGGTTTGGGATTTATTAATGCTATCAAGCATGACTGAGAAAAGACCAAAGTGCAACTGGTTGCTACAAGTGAAATTTTGAAGCAGTGTGCAGAAGTGCTGAGGGTGCCTGAAATCTCAGTCCTTAGGAAAAAACCGAAAGGTTTCATTTTATGCTCATCCAGCAGCTGACTTTTCAAAGTCAAATTAATTCAACCCAAATGGTAAAATAATCTGACCACAGGGAGCACACTTACAGAGTATCTTTCTTTTAGCGGAGTAGCCGAAAGAGCATTTTTCATGCTGCTGTGTTAAAGAGAACATCTTTGTGCTCCGCAAGTCATGTGTTTTTATCCATTCTGATGGCAGACTTCAGAATTGTTGTTCTAGTATGAGAATTTAAAGGACATTATTTTAAAAAAAAAAATCACATTATAGCTTTGTAAAAAAAGATAAAAGGGATTGTGGCACTGTTACTGATTTCTCTCGTTTTGAGTTTAAAAACTAAGACCTATACTGTAAATTTATTTGCAAATTGCTGTAAATGGGATTAATATAACCGCAGTTCTAGAAGCATTCAATTAAATTAATAACATTAACTGGAATTACATGTCAGCTTTTTGCCAGGCTTTGCAAAGATAGTAAAAAATTAGTTCAGTCCGCTTGGCTTTTACTTATTTTCTTTGTCTCTTTATTTCATCGTGTTTTCTATTTGTAATTATTACTGTAATTAGTTGATAAAGGTTTATGGCAAACAATTAATAAAAAGCCATGGACACAAAAAGCTTGTTTGTGTTTTTCTAATAAGATATAGCATTTGCTTTCTGATGATTCAAGTGGCAGGTTATGTAAACATTTCTATTTTTGATCCTTCTAAGGCTTTTGATTCTTGTCTATTAAGTATTTTGTGGGGGAAAACATGATCATCAAGTCGGCAATCTGCCTAGGATTTTAGAATGGCATGAAAATAAATAATTACACACGATGAAAACATTTAGGATATTACATTGTGATCATTTCATGTCACTGGCAGATGCATTTCAGGAAGAAAAACAACATTACATAAAGTCTAGCAGTACGGTAAACAAGAGGATTTAAAGACTGATGGGTATCGCTGTCTGTTCTCTCCCTGGGGTAAAGTATCCACTGTAATATGTTAAAACTAGGTGTTGTTTTGTTTTGTTTTGTTTTTTAATTTTATAGTTTTTCATCCACAACAGAGAAATCTGCAGGTGACTGATAAACAGCAAGACTTTGGCAATCTGTAATAACTCTTCTTGGAACAGAGGCCCTAATTTCATAGAACCATTTCGTTCCAAGATCATCTGAATTTGTAAATGTTACTTCGGTCACCTACCTAATCATAAGAAGGAACAGAACTGCTTGGTTCCAGGTTCCAGCAATGAATAGTACAGTATTTTTATAATACTCATAATTCCCTTCAAAATCCAAACATATCTGATATTCCCCTTTATTTATGTCTTTTATCCTTGCTATGACTATAATGCTAATTCGCATCTGAGCTTCTGCTCGGAAGAAAAATTTGAGTTATGTACTGCATCAAAGGAGAAAGTGAACATGATCATTAAAAGACAAGGTGACCTAATTTAATGTAATTGATCAATTGAGCTATGTTAAAAATAGCTTAGATATCTCTGGTTTTCAGAAGTGCACTTCCAAAAGACTAGTAGAAGACAGGGTCATTAGCACTTTCATGAAACAATTCCTGTGCCTATATGCATATGGAAACAGAAGCTTTTGACAGCTCCTATGGAGCTGTATATGTATACTTTAAAATATTTGTCTTTCCCTCTGATCTTATAAACTGGATCTACTGAGTAGAAAAAGCAACTTGGAGACCTTTTTAAGCAAAGTTCAAGAAATGTTGTTACATCCTTGGTTTTTGTCAGCCTTTGTGCTCGGAAACCCTTGGAGTCAGGAGTGCTGTTCCCACCCATCTTCTAATGTGAACCTCTTTTGGTGTCACTGGAGTCCCCTTGGCTTCTCCCATTTGGGAAGCTGCATACTACTGAACGAGTGATACAGGATCTCTACTTCACACTGCTCTTAGCTTGAATTAGTGGGAGTTTCGGCCAGAGTGACTGAACAAATTCTCTCTTTGAAAGGAGCAGAGGAGCTGTCCCATCAGTAAGGAGTCATGGAAAAAAACAGGTTATTCATAATGACTTGTTTGAGCTAATTTGTGGCAAACACGTGAGGACATACAGGTTTCATTTACAGGGGTGGCTCTTGCGGGCTTTATATTTGACAATAACATGGAAGATAATAGATGGTGTACACTATGTTCATGCAAGATGTTGCAGTTAGATTCACTTCAGGGAAAGGCAGGAAGTCTGCAGAGCTGGGTGCTTAATGGTGCAATAAGTTTCTGGGAAGGAGAAATGCTTTACTGCGTAGAAGTAACATGTTCTCTCCTGCCTGTGCCTTATCTCCTCTGTGACCCACCTGTTCTCTGAGTAGCAGCCTTTCTCAGACATTGTTGTATCCCAAGACCATTAGTACCACTTTCTTCCATCAGACATTGCATTGTGGATGTCCTCAGCTAAGATGTAAACTGTGCCTGTAGATGTTCTGTGAAAGATTTTGAAATTATGTAGTTTAGAAATCACAAAGTAAATGGCAGTCCGTAATGGTATGTCATTGTCAACAAGACAAGTATCATCTGAGAGATCCATAGTGCACTTTTTCTCTTTGGCAGGCCTTACTACTCTTATTATGCTGGTTTTGGGGAAGAACATGAAGAAAAATATGGACTGGTGGGATGGTGTCCCATGGAAAGCAGCCAGACTTGTCAGGGGACAGGAAAGCACAACCAATGAAAGGAAAATTAAAGGAATGCAAACAACAGTGAGAATTTGGACTTTAGCTGAAGTAGAGACTACTCAGTTTAAACACTATGGAAAAGTTCAAATGTTTAGGAAAGATAAGAACTTAATGACATAATTGATATTTGAAATTACTGCGCACCTTAAGACTATATTAAAAACACATTTCTTAGGAGCAGTATTTGACCCTAGTTTAGAGCAAGGTGTTTGACCCTGACCTAATAATGTTTTTTCTCTACCTATTACCTATGAATTTATGGCAACTACCTACAACATTGAGCTGCAAAAGGCAAAAGCTCAGAGCAGCAATTGTGTAGCTGTACTGATTTTGGCTGGGATAGAGTTAAGGTTCTTCTTAGTAGCTGGTATGGCACTGTGTTTTGAATTTGTGTTGGAAACAGTGTTGATAACCCAGAGATGTTTTCATTGCTGCTGAGCAGGGCTTACACAGAGCCAAGGCCTTTCCTGCCTCTCACCCCACCCCACTCCACCTGTGAGTGGGCTGGGGGTGCACAAGGAGTTGGGAGGGGACACAGCCGGGGCAGCTGACCCCATCTGACCAAGGGGGTGCCCTGGATCATATGGTGCCATGCTCAGCAATAAAATCGGGGGGGAGTGTGGCCAGGAAGGCGACTTCTCTGGGACTGGCAGAGCATCAGTCAGTGTGTGATGAGCAACTGTTTTCATTTTCATCACTTGTCTTTCCTGGGATTTTTTTCCCTCCTTCACAATTATGATTACTATTGTTATTAATTTTTAAATATTTGACCATCTTTATCTCAACCCACATGTTTTCTCACTATTACCCTTCTGATTTTTATTCCTATCCCACTAGCAGGAGAGAGAGAGTGAGTGTGTGTCTGGGTTAAAACAAAACAGCATCCTTAGAGGAACAGACCAAAGATTGGACTAAGCCACTAAATCAGCATGACCAAGTACCTCTCTGGAGTGCCTGTATGCTGGTGCATGCTCCATGGAGAGCAAACAGGGGGAGTTACAGCACTGCATCTGCCTGCAGGGTTAAGTCTCACTGTGATCACAGCAACATGGTGGGATAGTTGCAGTGGATTGGAAAAACAAGCTAGGAGGACAAGAAGGAAGAATACAAGAACACGATGGACAAACTGGAACAAGTCCACAAAGGGCCATGAGGATGATTAAGCACTTGAAGTATCTTCTATATGAGGAGAGGCTTAGAGAGTTATGCCTTTTAACCTGGAGAACACTCAGGGATCTTAATCAGTGTTTATATCTTATGGGAGGGAATAAAGAAGAGAGAGCTAGAGGCTTCTCACTGGTATCCAGTGAGAGGACAAGATGTAATGTGCACAAGTGGAAAAATGGGGAATTCTGTTTGAACATAAGGTAAAGCTTTCTTACTGTAAAGGTGGTCAAACATTAGAAAAAACACAGAAAGACTGTAGAGTCACCCTTCTTGAAGATATTCAAAACACAGATGTGCACAACCTGTTCCAAGGGACCTTGCTTTGAGCAGTAGATGATCTCCAGAGGTCCCTTTCAACCTATCCCAATCTGTGATTCTATCAAGTGGTGGTAAATAGGGGGTGTGTAGGGAAACATCATAGGGAAACATCACATCTCTTCCTGGTTTGTCTGTTTAGCTTCTGGAATCATTAGTCATGTCTAACAGTCATTGACAGAACTCCTTTGCATAAATCTGTTTAATTATTTTAAACCTATTTATGCATATAATGTCTCTGGCATGCTGTGATAATGAATGCCACAATTTGATTATGCAGAACTTAATTTATGCAGCCAGAACTATAAAACCAGGCCAGTGAATTCCCCAAAGCACTAAGTTCTTAGCCATTGATATCGGCAGGAAGGTTGCATGGGAATCAGATGGAGAATGTGACTTTCTGCACTACCTAAACACTTAGGTCCTTATAATATTCAGTGCCTTTTGTTTACAGTTGCAAATCACTGAGAAAATCTGGCCTGCTGCTGTATTTTCTTCACTTTTATCTCTCTGTTCCTTCTTTCCCTTCACTGCATTTGAAAGGCTTCTGTCTTGTTTTTGTAGCATTTCCCTCCATGGTGTAACCCTCAACTGCTAATGGAGCTGTTTTCACTCCAGTGCATGCCCTATCTGAACCACTAATATGACTGCTTCTTGATGAGAGAGCTTTGATTCCAGATAAATTTCATGTACTTTAAAGAAGATAGTCCAACAAGCAAGGACTTAAAACTGTGGGAAAATAATGTTGGATGACCTTGCCTCATGTTTCTAAGGCTCTCTGCCACCATAAAAATGTTAACTCATAAAAAAAGGTGACGGGGGATTTTTAGAGATCTTTATATATATATGTATCTATGACCACATAAATGTATTATGCCATCTCACACATTTGAAAAACTTTTTGTAAAGCCATGTGAATTTAAAAGAATACAGTGCAAAGACTAATATTAGGATATATTTATACTTTGACAACACCATCTAATTCATATATTGAGTTACAACCTTGGAAAATTACTCTTAAAGCTTTCCTCAAACAATACAAAATGAATAACTAATGAGTTTTCAATAATGTAAAAAATAAACTGTGCTTTTAAAAATGCTTGAAATGCCATTTAAATTACTAAAGCTGTTTTTTTACTGCTACGGTTACTGTGATCACTACCAAAAATAACAAAGCTTTGTAACTGGTCCTGATCCAGTTGAAGTAAACATTGTTTTTGTGTGAAAAAACCTGGTTATGGATTAACTTGAGTTACATTGGATGCAATCCATATTGTTTTTAAAAATGATATATCATTATGAACTTTAATTTCTTGTATTTCTCTTCACTAGTTTGGAACATTATTGTTTTGTTTTAACATATTAGGAAGTACTCCAACTCTTTTTGTGCAATTTTTAAAATTACCAGAATTTTAGAAAAATAAGAAACCATTGTGTGAAATAGAGAAAGACAGAGAAATTGTGTTAGAAGGGCTGGATTCTGAATAAGTTCCTTGCGTTATGTAGGAGGTGCGTGGCTGGCTGTGGACATTAAATCTACTCATTTGGCATGCAGCTCCGGCACAGCTCCGTAGCCACAGGTCTCGTGGGCCTGTATAATTCAAACCATTATGTTCTGTGTGAAATTGGAAGTTTCCCTGCCTGTCCCCACACTCTCAGCTGGCTGTTTATGGTGCCACAAGTTGGGCTGCAGATGTGTTACCCAGTCTGATTCACTTCCTTCCTTCTTACACCCCACCTGGTACTTCTGCTCACACTGAGGCCAAGGAAAAGAAGGGCAGAAGGACCTGGATGTGAGGGCCTGTGATGGAGCATTTGTTTCAAGGACTGCACTTCAACCTTAATATAGTCCACTCAATGAAATTGAAATGTCCATTGGAGAAAGAGGTTTCACTAGGATAAACTACAAAATCAGAGGGACTGGGATTAGGAATATTTCCTGTGAAAATCTTTCCCTTCGTCGCACTGACAAGGGGATGAGCTACATGCACAACAGCCAAAACCAGATACAGAAGTATCCAAGGTCCTACAGAGCCACAGAGAATTAATAGCATTACCCTTACACGTGTTTCTGTTTCCTGTGGCCCTTTGTGAGTCTGCTGATCTGTAAATTACAAGATGACAAGCGTGCAGGGAGCACAGCTCTCCCATGTGTGACAGTGTTCAAGCAGATGGATATTTTCAGCCTAAAGGACAAGGGAGGGCTGCAGTAACTATCCTGCTGTGCCTATATGGAGAAGGTCAGAAAGCAGCTCTCAGCATTTCCACCATGACAATTTTCCTGGTGGGAGCTCTGCCGCTTGGACTGAGCACAGGGGTTGGCCTGCTGTGCTTGAGTGATGGGGAGAACATGCACAGGTCCAACAACACACTAGCACTGGCTGTCAGGGCTGGCAGGGCTTGCATAGGAGCTGCTCAGTATGCTCTTGTAGTTCAGGACAGTGCATGGCATACCCCAAGAATACTACTGTGCACAGGGCTCTGGAGAAGACCTTTGTGAAGAAACTGGGAGGTAGAATAGGTTAGGAGGGACAGGCACTGAGAATTAATCCCCTTTTTTTTCTCTAATAGCTTTATTTAAAATAAAATAAAATAAAAGTGAAGAGAAGGTAGTCCACTAAATCTCTGTGGAGAAACAAACATCAGAATCTTTCAAAATTGTTGTTCCTTTGACAGCCTTTCCTCTCAGAGCTAATTTAAACACTGTTATGTTGCTGTACACTGTGGCTTCCAGCACTCAGCTCATTGCAGGGAAGGGAACCAGCACACAAAGAGATGAATTTTCATAAGTGCGTCCTCCCACTTGTAAATGTACATAAGAAATTTAGCAGCTAGAAAAATCTAATCTAGTCTAATGTTTAGCATGGATTTTTCATTAAAAGAATAGGAAGAAGAAAATTCCTGTGATAGTATCAGGCATGCAAGGTTGGACTGGGTCAAGGAGAAGATCACTGTTATTGCCCAAAAGTTTTGCATTAATTATTTTTTACTTCTAAGAGACTTCCTACATTTTTATACTCTATGATATTCTTTTTCATCTGACATAACTCATATGAAACTGTTTTATTCTTGGAGAAAAATGAACACAGGGATGAGAGAGAAGGTTCAGGAAGAAAACTAAATAAATAGAAGATTCAGTATAAATCCTTGTAATATCAGGCAGGCCACATTAAGCAGTAACTTTAGAAGCATAAAGAAACTAATTCCAAATGGAGTAGCATACTTCTTATTGGATGAAGGTGAAAAAGTTCTCGAAATACTGAGTCTGCCAGAGGCTACCAGCCACCAAGAACTAACAACTACCCTTTAGAAAAGTGAGCAATGCACAAAGATATAAGAAATATTGTCAGATCAATTGTAGCAGACAATCCATTGGGAGCAGGTTCTTGTCCTGATGATGTAAAATTACCTGTCTGTAAGCCAGCAGGGGATTTGCCTCCAGCAGTTTCACTATAGCTGTCCCCAGCAGCCTTGTGAGGAGCACTGGATTCGTGTGCAGAGTTAGGAACCTTATCGTAGCCTTCTCAGTGGGCTGCTGTCTGTGGTCTCGCTGCTCCTACAGTCTTAACATGTAACATCTTGAAAGCATTCCCCATACACTTGAGAATTTAGAACAAAACCTTTGATCAAAATGATACATTTGGTAACGAGCTAGTTGAGTGTCAGAATCAACAACAAAGACAGTCTAACAAGCGAGTTTTGCTGAATACGTACACAGCTATATGCAATCAAGAGTTTATTGTTTGCTGCGCAGTGGTCAAACAATAAACTGGATCTGTAGTTCTGCCATTCACTATGAGCAATGGTTCCTCCCAGAGTGCTGGAACAGGTATCTTAAAAATTAGGAGAGAAATTAAAAGTGTGGGAAATAGAAAGCGCATGAGAAAAAAAATCTTTATGCAGAGCTGTTCTCTTTATCATTTAAAATGTTTTAAAAGCTGTGCTTGGAAGGCTATGTATGTTCCTATCTCCTTTTTACTAAGTGATGAAGAAGGGGTTTCTGATGAGAATGTAGGAGGACGGAACTGTATGAGGACATTTACTTGCAGGTGATCCACACATTTCAAAATGGTACCATTAAGACCTAAATGGCTATGTTAGAAAATATTTTTAAAGCATTTTAATAAATATTGTATTTACCAGTCCATTTTATTTTTGTGTCTGTGTCCATCACTGTACATTGAATTGCAGATATGAGTAACTTAATACTTGTAAAGAAAAGAACTTGAAGGCCAAAGATTATGATATTTTACAAGATAAAGAACAGGTAATGCTTTTATCTTGATACTGTGCTGATATAAGGCATCATCTCTCAGAACTACTGTGAATGGATCAGGCTCATTCTGCAAAAGCAATGTGCATTATTTATGGAAGCAAGAAGAAGGCACTGCTCACAGTTTTTACTTTTCTGGTGGTGATATCTCTGTGCCTGAGCCCTGATATCCATGCATCCTGCTGAGATGTGTCCAGCTGTGGGATAGGTGAAGTTTTGTATTGGTCCAGGATTAACTTGGTTGGAGTTTCTTCCTCTTCCTCTTTGATCCTTTTGTCCCATCTGAAAATGGACATTTTCTTGTTACTTGTTCTTTGTACCTAATGTTACTACTTATATTCTATTGCTAGTGGTTGTTATCAACAGAGAAAACATGTTTGAGCAGTTGCATGTGGGAAATACGCTTACAATGTGTGATTTTCTTGGAGGAGTGAAAAACCACTTTCTTTGGGAGAGTAAACTTCTTTGGAAGTCAAACTGTCCCAAAAATATTCTAGGTCAATACATTTAGCCATAATACTGTAGATTTGAAATGCCTTGCAATAATTTTTGTGTCTTGTAACTTTTGTTGCCAGTTATGGTACCGCATAGACACTAAGCAAGCTCAGTGTTTTGCCTTCTGTTAGAGAAACTGAATAGATCATATTTTCAATTCTTCCATAACAAAGCTGTATCTGGATGTGCTACTGTCATTTGAACAGCTTCCTGAATGTTTTTCTATGTGACATGAGCACCAGATATCATGCTATGTACTGAGTTATTACCACTTCACCACTTCAACTGTGTAGTGTCTGTCAATGCACTGTGAGGTTGCATTTTGCTTTCAGCTAAGATTAAGTTGCTCTCAACTAAAATGAAATCACTCTCAGCTCATGTTTAGTTGGTTACTGTCCCACCCTTGTCATTTTCTCTGCTTTCTCATCTGCCAAATTACACAAATTTGTTTTTTCACTCAAGTTTGCAGACACACGAGTTTGTCAAAGTTATGCATTAGTTAGTTAGTTAGTTAGTTAGTTATACCTTTGAAAAGGTACTCAAAGAAAAAATATCATTATGAGAGTATGAACATGGTTATGACAGTATGGGGGGGGGGGTGTTGAACAAGCAGAGATCTAAAGTTTAGGTGCTCCCTTCTTATTCATTTTTCTTGTACTACAGGTTCTGAACCTAATAGTGTGATGTGCCAAAGATAAATAGAGGTAATGAGTGAGAGACTGTGTTATCTTCACTAAGAGGTTTTGCATGTGCACCAAAAAGTGGTGTGACAGATGGTCTTAGCTGTATAGTCTAACTGTCCACGTACCTGTAGCTGTCTGATATTTTCAGCTGTCCATTCTGAGCTAAAAGGTTAAGGTGTCTGAATTGAGTGTGCTGAAGGGGATTGAATCAGTATTTTGGGTGTTTCTTCTTTTTTTGTTTTGTTTGCTCTTTCCATTTTCTGCTTACCAGTTTGTAACTGTCCTTCTGCAAGTCTGGTTCAGATTTTCAGGGTCATTTACCGAGGCACCAAACAGCAGGGAAAGTGTCAGTTTTGGTTTACATCTGAGAACAGCCCCAGACATTGTACTGTCTGAAATATTAGGGAACGGCTGAGTTGATTTCTTCCTCAAGTATAATCATCTTTACAACTGTTACAATGTCCAAGATATCTTACTTGGGGAAATGCTTCCCACAGAAATTCAGAAGTCATTATTTGCTCCATCCCTCTGCTGTATTCCTCTTTTAAACATTTTTGTAAATTAATTTTTTTTTTATTTTACAATTCTGTTACTGGAAATGAAGTCAAACTGGCACAGAATAGCTGTGAGGGAATGAAAGATCAGATCCTCCCTGAGTGCCTTGATATATTGTGACTGGAGTACTCTGTTCTGACATTTAGAGAAGATAATGTAACTGTGAAAATGTCATGTTCATTATCAAGATCTGAATGTCATAATCCTTTGACCTGAGTTCTGTATGTTAACTATAAAGAAAAGCTGTGGTGTTTTCCTTCCCCATCGGTCTTCTGAGTGGAGTTTCTGCTGCTTTGGGAACAACATTGACATTTGTTTGAGAACTTAGTGGCAGGCACAAAATCACATCCTGAAAACAAACATATAGAAACTTGTTGAGACATGCTGACAACTAGATAATTTTAACTGTGCAACTTTTCAGATCTTCACAGTCAGATGTTTTGTAGAAAGTGAGTGTCACAGAAAAGGTCTGAGCAGTGTGGGTAATACTGACTTCCTGATGTTCTTGAAATACTTGACTTCTGATAGATTCTGCCCTGAACCCAAGCAGAAGTGAATGTGAGAAAGATTATGGGTTCTTTATATGGTAGCTTGTGTGGCAAGTGACTTACTTGCACAACCCCTAGAAAAAAAATGCTGTATTGCAAATGCTAATGCAGTCTGTGACCTTTGCATAATAAGAACATCGATAACAGATTTTCCAATGGTGCACTCATTAATAAAGTGTAGGAAATGGGACTAGTACAACGGGTGTGCAGCAAATAGAATTAGTATCTTTAATCATCTGTTCTTGATGACTGAACTGCTTTACTCATGTTTATCTTGGAGGCATGGGCTGGAGTTACACATCAGATTTCTACAGCCTCATTAATATCCAAATAAAGATTAATATGTTTTCAAGAAAATGCTAGACACCTTGCTACCTGGCCTGACATCTGAGAGGCCAAAGGTGCTGAAGTCTAACACTGATAGGCTATACTTAGTAAGATATCCACTTTCTAGTGAGGATGAAGGGCTATGCACTACAGAGTATTTTCTAGAGTTGTCCAGTTTTAGAAGTCACTGGCAAGAACGTCCACTTAGAGCAAGACATGAATTAATTCATTTTCATTGAACTGCTCTGCCAGTGATCTGCTAATTTGTACTGAATCTTCGTAACAAGAAGCAGAATGTCATCTCTCTGTTCACCTGGCAAGGAAGTCACTCTGCCGCTGGGAAGAGTGTTGTCATGCTTTCCAGGAAAAAGGTAAAAACATGCTCCTAAAGGAATATGGGAGATAGCATGTATTTAGGCAGGACTTAGAAGCATTAGCAGTATATTAGTAGTGTATATACTATGTTCAACAAAATCCTTTCTTGGCTGAGTTAACCTGGAGGAGAGCATCGGGCCATGCAAGGATTGAGCAGGATCCAAAAAATAAGGCAGTAAATGAAGGAAACACATTCTGCGATCAGCGTATGTAATTATCCTTCATTTAGAGGAGAATGAGACCATTGCTAGGGGCATTGCAAATCCCTCTGGTATAATAGAAATAGCCCAAGAAAGTAAATATTAACCTCTAAAGCACTGAAGAGGAATTTATTCCAACTGTGTAAAGGCATGAGAAGGCTAAATGCAGCCACACTGCTTTTGTGAAAAGTCATTTGATGCTGTTTTTGAAGTGTGGATCTGAGATCCTTGGTAAAGTCCTCTGGTCTCATAGTCACTTAATTTCATACTTCTCTACAAACTTATTTTGGTGACTCTTTAGTACTACAGGGCATTACAGTACAAGGCTTTACACTCACTTAGATGTTTCCTGCAAGAGGTTAGTTTTAGACCAAAATTAAGTTCAGGAGCAGACTGAGTAATTAGCTGAGGCTGTAGATGTTGATAGTGATCTCTTTGTTGACAATGTGGAAAGGTGTAATTATTATTTTTTGGAATTAGTTTAGATACTGTAAATTTGTTGCCAGCATGGCATATACAGTATTCTAATAAAATAAATGTTGTCATGGACACGTATCAAAAATATGTATTACCTCTCAAACCTCTAAAGACTGAAATGCAATCTGCAATTAGGAAAAAGGTCCAAAGTAAAGAACAAAGAACTGCACAAGGGATTTTAAATGGTGTGGTATCTGCTCTGAATTTCTCCAAGTAACACCTATTATTTCAGCTTCACGTTTGGATTGCCTATAAGAGGGAGAGAAGTGAGATTGTTGAAAAATCTGTTGGTTTTTTTTTTTTTTGTTTTGTTTTGTTTTTTTTGTTTTGTTTTGTTTTGTTTTTTAAATAAAGCTGTCAAAGAGTAAAATTATAAACAAGAGGCCTGTTTTCTAAAAACCATGTCTGTTACATGCTCCCATGGTCCCACTCCCCAGGCATCCATAGTGCCTTGCCCTGAGAGTGTGCTTGACAACACCATTGTCAACTGTGGGTGACCAAAAACAGGAACAGATTGCCCAGAGAGGTTGTGGAGTCTCCCTCACTGGAGATATTCAAGAACTGTCTGGACACAATCCTGTATGATGTGCTCTAGGATGACCCTAGAGGTTGGACCAGATGACCCCCTGTGGTCCCTTCCAACCTGACCTGTGATTCCGTGTTCATGAGCTGTTTGCTTTGACCACCAGATCCAAAACACCCAGGCTTGCCCTTCAGCCCATGTATACAACCTTCATGCAGTGGCATGTCCCCCTGCTCTGATACTACAGTGGGATATCTAAGGTGGTGTTGCCACATGGGCCAAATTGTAGCCCAGAGTGGTCCCAGGACATTTGGATAGCCTTTTCCAGTACTGAATATTTGCATGAAGTGGTTTGGTCTTTTACTTTCTATTCTACACTGTTGCAATCAGTGTTTACTTAAGTCTTTTGCCCTTTTCTTGTCTGACAGTAAAAGTTGTCCCAGGCAGCTACTGCATTGCAAAGAGACACCAGCACCATCCTTACTCCATGCACATGTACAAAAATGCAGATAGGGTGCCAGGAGGAGGAGCCAGAGGAGCTGTGTCCCTCTGGACACAGTGTTCTCATGCTTCCCCATTGCTGAAGCCCTGCTTTTTCTCCTACCTGAGCTACATTTCCAGATGCTGCTGAAGGAAATGATAGTGCATGGCCCCCTATCACCCACTCAGGCCAGTGTGAGGTCCTAGTCTTTAACCTGGCACAACCTGTTGTGGGGTGTAAATACAGTGTGTCCTAGATGGCCATGAGTTGTCCTTGGGGATGGGCAGCACAGGAGTTAGAACTCCCAGTCAGTCCACCTCTTCTCATCATCAGTATGCTAAACCCTGTCCTGGGTTCATTTACTTCCACACTTGGGAGTCTGTGTTGAAGTGAGAGAAAAAGCCCAGTCTGGGTATTCTTCTGGTCAAAATCTTAAAGAGATGGGGACTCACACTAAGGAACTAATAAGGCTTTTGGGGGGATCTAGTCACATTGAGGAAAAAAATTACCAAATCCCCTCTAAAACAAAGACCGTACCTCCAAAGCCAGCTTCCTATAAGTTCAGCTCTGAGAGGGCTTAGGGGCATCTTGCAGTTAGTGTTTGGGCAGTATGACTGCTGAGAAAAGACCCAGACTCCTCAGGGAAGATTTGGAGATGGTGTTTCATGTTGAAATTTTGTGTTTATATGGTGCTGACCTTCCTTTTTCACTCTCAGTTAGCTGCGTTGCCAGGGTAGACCCTCCCCTGTTCAGGTTTTGGCAAGCAGCTTTTTGGTCATATCTGTTCTTTATGAAGTTTATCAGGAGATTCTGAAGGGTCTGAGGTGCAGGGTAGCAGCCTTACCTCCATGAGGCAGCCTTTTCAAGGGGGCTGACAGACATGTCTAAAAGCTGAAAGAGAAGATCATGAAATCAAGAAAAACAGCTGGCCATTTAAATTTTTTATATACTTGCTGCTAGCATGCACACTTTCCTTCTGTTGTTAAACTTAAATTCTCCCTAGCATGACTGTCAGGGGATAAACCATTTCCCCCCTCCATTGCAAATTTCAGGCAGCAATATGTGTCACCTTCTAGTAAAGTATGTAGCATCCCCTGGTTCTTCAGCACATCTCACATGACTTTCCTGTAGTGTTGAGGGAAAGACAAGCTGGAAGGCTCAGTTCACCCTGCCAGCAGATTCCTCTCTCCTTGGGGCAAGTCAGTTGCTGTTAACATCACCTGAAAGCACCTCTACAGCAGCTCTGTGGTGCTCTAGTGGTCCTTTCTGTCCTTATGCTTCTCTGAAACGTCGAGATATGGTGCTAGGAGCATCTTGTGTAGTCGAGGTTCTGTCAGTTTCTACAATAAATATATATAAATCAGATTTTTGTCTGCTTATTTGTAGTAAATGGGAGATATACACAGTCACCCCCTATTCTTACATCTTTTGCTTAAGTTTGGCATCCCAAAGTGTCAAATTAAGACTCTGGTTTCCATTAGAGACACACAAGAGGTGATAATACAGTTCATGATGAAACATTCTAGTTGTAAGTGGGAGAAATTCACACTATTAAGAATGATGCCACCTGATTATTTGTGAAATAATAGAATATACAGTATTCCAGGGGCCTGCGTGGATATAATGATCAGATTGCAACTCTGCTACATACTATGCTGAAAAACACTTGCTCTTATGTAATTTTTTTCTAAAGCAATTCAAGTTCTTCCTCCACGTGCATCTGCAGGCCTCTGGCTTATTTTCAAGAAAGATCATTCCCTTCCAAAAGGTAATTTTGCTTGACTCAGGGTTGCCATTTCAGGGTAGGTGTTTATAATTTTCACAGATGTTTTTACCACACGCAGGGGTTGGAAATTACAGTGACACAACCTCTGGAATATGACATGAGCTACATTAACCCTTGAAAAATGTCTCTTAGGAATTAGACAGTTATGATTTTCCTCCTTTGTGTAATTTTAGATTTACTTGGACTGAACTCTGTCATTATTTCCCTCAGTCCCTTGGTGGCAAGGCCCTTCTGCACTTCTGTAGTCAACTGGCATCTGTATTACCTTGCACAGCTTGGTCTTGTTAGCAAACATTGACAACCCTTACACATATTATCTATCTCTTTAGAGACATGGTACAGTGTGGAAAAGTGTGCCCCTAAGCCACAGGGGCCAGAGTTTCATAGTGACTTCCCACATCATGAAAACGGAGTAAATATTCCTACCCTTTGTTTTCTAGTGTGTAGCCACATGAGGACCTTTCCTCTTGTCTGTTTTAGTTTGCTTTTGTAAAAGTGTCTCATAGTAAGCCTGGCCAAATGTGTTTTGGAAATGAAGGTAGATTATATCAAATGCGTCTTCTTTGTCCACACATTTACTGAAGTATAATCAGAGAATTCTGGCAGATTTGTGATGCTTGACCTCTGTGAAGACTGTGTTGATCTTCCCCTCTTGTACCTGCTAATTCTGTTCCTGAGAAGAGTTGCTGCCAATTTCCTCAGCGTAATGTTGATGTTACTTGCTTATAGTTCCTCAAATCTTTTTTTGAAAACCTAGTTGCTATTTTCTGGACATGAGACAGTTTTAAAGGATTTAGTGGTTTGGCTTTTTTATCCTTGAGAGTACCTTTAAAAAACATGAGTTCCTACTGTCTTGTACTGTCTAGTTGTTGCCACTCTTTCTTTTTTTCACTCTATAACTGCTGCTATTGACACCTTGGGTTGAGACAGATCTTTCATGTGCTTAGCAGAGAAAAGTTTTCCGATGTTTGCCAGCGTATCCTCTCCTCACCCCTTGCCCTTTCCCCAGCAAATGGAGTTACAAAATATACTTAGTTTTTCTGCTATGGTTACTTTTATTTTCTGAGTCTTTCTGTTGTAGCTTCATCATCTATTGTCTCTGCAGGGTCTCTGATATATCTTTGGTTCTTACTGTGTTTGAAAATTTATGATGCTTTTATTCCTTGCCATGTTTCAGTTCCAGTTATTTGACTCCTTCTCTCTGTGTACCTGAACACTGATGAACTATTGCACCTATCATCACAAGAACTATTGTTTGTGTAAATTTCTGCTTTTCATACTTTTCTCCTTTACAACAGGCCAAGCTAAGAACAATACTAAAAGCAGTACAGTTGATAAGTGATCTTTTTAAAAGAACAGAGGATTTACAAACCTTCAGTTTGAAAAGCATTTCTGGGACCTTTAGATCCAAGAATCCCCTATCTGTTGGTCTAGCAATGCCAGGATGTGGTCCTACCTCAGTCTCTAGTGAAGAAATAATGATGCATAAAATTTTAGCCTCATTCCCCTTTTTGATCCCCTTCTTGATTCAGAACGTAACAAATGTCTGACACATGTTCAAGGCTACAGTACCAGACTTGGCATCTCTAAGATTTTATACCCAAATGCTTACTTGCCTCTTCCCCTCTGCCCCTGAAGCCAAGTGAGGAGGCTGTGCACCCTTTGGCAAAGAAACTGTGATCCAAATAGTCACTTGTACCAGCTGGAGTCCAATCAGTTCTGTTATTTTAGACACATAAGTTTACAAAAAATCTCCACTTTTTAGCTTTTGAATATCTTGGTTTTTTGCTCAGGTCATCCAGGTGACTTCCAAAATATGGAGTACAAAATTACAAAATTTAAAATTTTAGGCTCATAATTTCTTGCTATCAGATAGAGGAATACTGGAAAGAATAATATTACTGAAAACAACAGGAACATATCCCAGTATATCACAAGATATATATAGCTAAGTGTCTTCCTATTCTTCAGGCAATACTGGCATTTCAGGCTTTTCCTTTCTAAGGCTCATCCATGAACATGATACTAAGCTGGCTAATCAGGCTCGAAAGGCTGAGGCACCCATTCTTTGCTTCTAAGCTTTTACTGGAAGCCCAGCAGTTGAACAGAGTATGTTAAATTTCAAACATCAAAACAGAAAGATTTGAGGAGTCTTTTTGTTCCTTGCCTTACCTTTCTGACCTCTGGCACTATTCAATCTGTTCTGGATCATGGATGTCATCATTTAATGAGGAAACTATGAGAATATAGTATAAGCTGTGTGGATATAAACAATTCAGAAATAAAGTTTATGAAACTTTTCAGACTATTGCTGACAAAATTTATAATTAGTGAGGCAAACCCCAAAATTTTACCTCTTTTGCAAAGAGTAAAAGCAGGTTGTTATTGAGCAGACTGGTTTCCCAGGTCATCTCAGATGAGTGACAGTGAGCTTTGAACTAGAGTGAAGGAAATGAAAATAAACTCTTCTCTCCCCTCAATTTTTTAAACTAGTTTGGGACAATTCAACCTCTGCACTGTAGAAAGAAAGTGGATGTAAAGAAGAGATAAGCAGAGGATACCTGACATGGCTTTATAAAAATGTAATACCGTAATATCAGTTTGCAGTAATTAGAATTGCCATACTTAATTGTACTAATAAAGTGTCCGTTTATAGGATATATTACCTTTGATTAAATTCCTCAGAATTACATGCTATGAAAGATGCAGAAGTTGATGTATTTAATCTTGGCCCCAAGGAGATGCATCTTTGCTGCTTTGAATGGGTGTTTTGGAAGTACATTTTTTCAGCTGTATATCTTGGAGTCTGCTTTTGTTCTCACTTTCTCCTCTGACTCTTTACCAAAACACAATGGAGAGCTTTCTGGTTTCCTTTATTTAGCTGGCAAGTACAGGAATGTCTCCTTCACTGAAGGAATCTGGTTGTGGCCTTGGGCTGTGGAGCTTGCTGGAGTCTTCTCTTTATGCAGCAGAAGTCGTGTGACTTTTTCCTCACTAACCAGAAGAACCATTAAATCAGCAGTACTCAGATCAGTTGGGATGCTGGTCATGATGAGTGAGATGGTTCCCACTATGAAAAAGAAAGGTCTCATTACTAGTGTGGCTCCACACTGGAATCTTAGTTAGAAATGCTTGATAGGTAACTTCAGAAGCCAGTGTCTTACTAATTGTGACAACGAGGGAAGGACTAGAGCTTTCCTTCCTCTGAGAGTAAGCTTTATAATAGAGAATAGTCAACAACTCTCTGAAGTAAGAAACAACTGAGATATGTATGTCCGAGGTCATTCTAAACGCTCACATGGTAGGAAGAAATGCTTCATGGAAATGAGAACTGTTAGGTTACAGAATCACTTCTGAAAGGAAGCAGGAGGAATACTGAGACTTGCAACACTGACAACTGGCAGGCTGTAAAATATACTTCAACTGTAAGTAAGAAAATGTAAATGTAATCCTATAGTTATAATGCTGCAGTCATGAGGAGGCGTATTTTGTTGCCCACTTAATGTTCTTCCTCTCTGACTTCATAGAATCATTTAGTCCAACCAAATATCCTTGCCTAAGATATTACTCTCCCTTATATTTATGACCTCAGGATCCATTCAGAAACTGAAAACAGGTCACATCAAGTCAGAGGATGAGGATAAATTGATGGCAATATGAAGACAAGGTTTTTTTAAAGAAGTGAGTTAAACTTGCTCCAGTCTCATTCGACTGTTAGCAGATGGCAGTTCAGTCCTTTTCTTGGCAAATTCTTTTAGCAGGCTCTCTGAGCAAATGCATGTGGGGGCAGAAGTTATGATGCATTTCTAAAATAGAAAAATAACTTATAACTCAAGCTTATATATTTTAAGCTGTTATGAGCAGCTGTGAAAACAGTTATTTATTTTGACTATTTGCTTTAGCTTCAAAATTTGTAATTGGAATGAGAAATCACAGGGTGTTCCCTTCCTATTTCCTTTTTTAAGGATTATTGTGCAGGGCTTCTTTACCCCTGTGGATTCCAGAGCTATAAGTAATGCAATAAAAACTTGATCCAAATCTCACTGAAACTGGCAAGGGGCTTTCCATGGGCTTTATGGGCTTTCTGATGGACCTCCTCTAGCTTTGGACCAAGCCAGATGCTTTACTGCTTTCACATCCACATGAAAAGCTTTTCCTATTTAGAGGGTCTTGTTAAGAAGCTGGGGCACGACATCTTTCAGGCTCAGTTTCACGCTCTGACATGCCTGCAGAAGCCGCAGCTTTGCACAGTTACAACTCTATCTACTGGTGTTTAAACTGAAGTAGAAATGACAGCATGAGGGGCCTACTCTCTGCTGTGAAACGGGGTCTAGGAAGATACTGAGCTCTTGGACTGTGCTACTCAGAGCAGGAATTAAAACACAGTGTGCAAAGAGAACTTTTGTCCTCACCCATCCAACTGAGAAGTCTTGGCAATGATAGGGTAGAGCCTTCTAACTTGGTTCTTGGATTTGGAGACATAAGCTTCCTCCACGATCCCAGCGCGAATGCTTCTGCATCTTGCTATTTTTGTGTTTTCCTCATATAGTTTACCATCTGTTTCACCCACTTTATTTAGCAACTGAATGAAAAAGTTGGTTTAAAATCCAAGTAGGGACTGTAGAGTGATTCAGGTAAAACAGGAAAAGTTCAAACAAAACCCATTTGAGAGTTTGTGTAAATGTTGAGAGTACCTTTCCAGAAGGTACAGGAACTTACAAATTTAGATGATTTCAGAAGAAATTCATTCCATAAAAAGCAAGGAACCATAAATTGGAATATAGTGATGAGCAGTTCCATGTAACTGACTTCATTATCTACAAACGAAAAATGGAAAGTTATTCTTCAGGATTACACAATCCTCTACCTGAACGTGGCTGCTTTGAGAGTTACGGGTGTCATACTCATTTACTCTGCAAGACAATTACTTGTATTAAATGAGAACAACTTCTCAGAGAAATACATAGATTCAAAAAATTTCACATTGCCAGTGGTAAAAATTTCATGTACAACAATTTCTAGGCTCTTAGGATTTAATTTTTGGGGTTGTGACTTGGTGTTTCACAATGAAGAGTTTTCATTTGTTCTCCCATATCAATCCCATCAAATTGTTGCAAAATGAATTAAACAAATAGTGCATCTTCTCCACCCATACATTTGTTATAGCCAAATGGACAGAATTCTGCATTTGTAGTACTTTAAATTTAGCTTTATCTGGATTCATAAACTGGATCATTCTAATATTTTTTCCTGCTTTTTGTTTGTTTGGGTTTTTTTCAAATAAAAATATGGTTAAACTTGTCATGACATAAATAAATTGAAAAAGTTGCCTAATACCTCCATGTTCCATAGTTGCTATCAGCACTGTTGAGAAAATTCTCTCTTCTTATCAAAGGACCTTCAGTAATAGGAAACATTTTAACTTTTCAAATGTAATCCTTGAAAATAGCCTTGCTTGAAGCTCAAGCATACTTTGCACATTTTTTTTCATGGTCTTGAAATAGATAGTTTAGTGTTTTGAGATCAAGATTAAAAATAGCAGAACATATGAAGCCCGTGGGTTACTGTTGATAACACAGTTCTGGATAATTCTGGCCAGTGGAGGCTTGCCATAATTTTAGCTTTTCCAAAATCTGAGTAAACACTTGCATATGATGAAGTTGTCTCATACTTTTAATCAGCAGCATCACTGAATATTATGAACTCCCTTTTTCAAAAGCGTCTTGAACTAGTGATTTTCAGTGCTTGCAAAACAATTCCCTTTATATTCTCTTTACAATTTTTATTACAATATTTATATTTATTATAATTTTTGGTCTTAAGTGTTTTGTTTAGTCTGAACTGTTTGATGTGTGGCTGTGAAATACCACATGAATTCCCAGTCACTTTTTCATTTGTGTAAGAGTCTGCAAAGTATCTCAATTTTGGTTCACCGTTTGTATAGAAATATGTGGGGTTTGATGTAACAAACAATTTTCAGATGTCAAGTTCACAAACATATTTGATTTTGTTGTTTGTGGAGCTTAGGTACTCCTTTAATACAGAATGACAGGGATATTTAACTGCAACTGTCCATATTGTCTCACAACTCTGTCATCTAAAAAAGTAAAAAGTATTTCTCTTTGCCCAAATTATCTCTCAGTGGATTTGTTATGTCATATCTGAATGGGCTCATTCCTTTTTAGCTTCATATTTTGATGCATTCAATACTTTTAGACCTATATTTTCAAGAATGACATGCCAGAAGACAGTATAGTTTCTTTTATGCAGTTCTTGTCAGATAGGAGCTTTTCATGTTGAACAATACAACATGGCATCTAATAATTTATTAAATAGTAAAATCAGGTTTAGTCTGTGTTGATGTGCATCACATTAAAGTGGATTAGGAGCTTTGGAAAGAATTACAAATTCATTAAGAAAATGAATTCATCCTTCTTCTCAAAATACTGTAAAATCACATTATTTCAGTCAAACGTTATTTTCTAGGCATGCTGCTCAAGGAATAAGAATTCTTCTTTCTTCCATTTTTTAAGCCCAGTTTTATTCCTGCCACCTTTCAAAATGACATCTAACAATAAACATTCAACAAAATGTTTTCTTTTTAATAATGGTTTGCTCTTTCATTCAGTCACTGTGTGCTTGAGTATTTATTTGAAAACATCTCCAGCACTTGGTTTTCCTTTTTTACCTCTAGGCTTCACCATTATGGAGCCAAACAACTTAAGGATCATGTTGTGTGTATCTGTTGTGCCATTCCAGCAGAGTCTCCGTTCCTTCTCTTCAAAAAGCCTGCACGTAGAGAAGCATTGCATGGGTTTGGCATGGAATAAATAATTTTATTCAGAAGTGTTGCAGACACTGGTATGCAGTACTGGTGCCCCCGCACATCTCCCTCAGGGCCAGTGGTGCTTGTGTTTCATTACAGTTGCCTTCAGTGGCATCTTCAGGGAGAGACAGTCCTTGGGTTTTTGTAGCACTGATGTGAGGTGTCTGAACGAGATGTGCAAAAGCTCCCCTGTCCTCCCCAGTTTACTTCAGTTCCAGCTGCCTCATTTTCTTTATAGTGTATTTAGTTCTTGTTTTACATTTAATTTCTGGTGATGTTCTTTCCATCTTTTGAACACTTCTCATCTCGATGCCACCTTAAATGTCATCTGAGGTCTACAGTCCTCTTGTCCAACCATCTTTACTTCTCTCAAAATAAACTCTTCAGGTCATTTAAGTAAAACATTGCTATCAACCATTTTATTTTTATTTGTTCATCTTTACAAAACTAAAGTCTTCAAGTAAGTATAAAGAGATGAATCAGAATGCAAATAAATACAGACTGAGCTAATGGCAGTTCCTGGAATTAAATATATAGTACTGAGCTTGCAAATGATTAGCCTACACATTTTTGGGTTGTTACACTGGTGCAATTCTAGCTAAATTCCCCTACTCTAAATAGTGAGTGATGTAAATCTAACTAACCAGCACCAGGAATTCCTCAGAGCTGATGTCAGCAAGGGACTTTCAGTAATTTCAGAGGGGAGATATTTGTAAGCTGAAAAAACATTTTTATTGGGATTATTATTAGGATTAAGATAAATAGACCTATTATCCCAAAACCTTTTAAAAAATGTAGTTGCTCAGTATTAAGACAAAACTGAAGGGAACTTCTGTGAGGTAACAGGCTCTAATACCTAAGACACAGCCCCCTTGGACTGTTTTCTATGATGACAGAAAACCATTTTGCATTCTTACACCTTACAGTATACAGATGGCCTATGCCAATGCAATCACCTTTCTTGCTTAGCAGAGAAGAGAACAGATGATAGAAATTAAATTAGAAACGTGAAAGTGCCAAGTAAGAAAGTGCGTGAGCGAGATCTGCTAATTTCTCTCACCTCCAGGTCTGCAGCAGCCTCTGTGCACAAAATGTGGAGTCCTGTGGTCTGCAGGATCACGAGGGGTGGATGGCAGAGTGGCTGGAGGCTGTGAAAAGGCCATCTGGAAGGGACTGACTTCAAACAAACCTTTTTATGTCAAACAGGAAAAAGAGGATAGTCTTCAAAAGTGCAGTAATAGAAAAGGGGGGGGGAGAAAGGGCAACAATACAAAGCACAGGACTGTGTAGTAAGGAAGTAATAGAAAAGTATATTCTGCAGGAATGTGGGAATTCCTCACTAAGAAAGACCTGACTGAAGAAAAAGAGCTGTGTTACCAAGAGCTGGATATGATTAGCAGCAACCATAAGACCAGTATGACCAACAACTGTGTTACAGCCTTCACATACACAATTTTATTCCCATGATGAACAAGGGAAGATGTTCCCGTTGGATTTAATCTCACCAACAAGTGCTCTCCTGGGGTGTTACTCTCTGCTTTAGCTGTGAATGCTCAAGGAGGAGCTAATTGCAAAGGAGCAGACACAGGGAAGGATTGTTTGCACAATAGGGGGCATAGAGAAGAATGTCTTTGGGAGAAATAAACAGATCTTCGTTTCTTCTAGTAAACTGAAATTAGAAAGTGGGCATTATTGCTTTCCATAATTTAACTGGAGGTGGCAGAGAGCAGGACATGAAAGAGAAGCATAAATGCTGAAGGAGAAATAGGATTATTTGAACACTATTGACAATTTTGGCATGAGACCTAGTCTTGCCTTGACAATTCTCAGGCACAGAGACAAAATTATTAGGGTGCCTTAGGAGTAATTCAGTTTTGCAGTAATGGCAGAGTAGATGCCACAGAAGATCAGGAAAAGATGGGCATCAGGAGACCTCAGGGGAGGCACTGGGGTTCTGTGGTGAGTTTGGAGAGCTGAGGGAGAGCTGGCTGCTTCTTGTGGGGCTGTGGGAGGTAGGGCTAAAAAGAGTTCCAGTGGAAACTTGCAGTCAGATATTAGGCCAGTGTCTCTCTAGGGTTTTAAGTTGCATCACTGGGAGGGTTGGCCATAGCTTGGTGGGGAACTTTGGATGTGCATAAGGTGATGGAAGACATTGATTTCTGTGTGCTGGGGAAGGCTCTGTGTGTACATGGGGAGTGTTTTGCTGTTTTCTTCCTATGCTGAAGGCCTTAGCCCACCTCCTTACCAAGGTTTAACAGACCCTCTCCTGCCTCTTCAGTTGCCAACCTACTCCTCATCCTGCTACAAGAATATGTTTAAGTGGGAAATGGGAAGAATATTTTTTGACATCATGGAAAGAAGACTCTGGAACAAGAACAGTGCAATCAAAATACCTAGCAAATTTAAAGGTGAAACTAATTCACTTCATGAAGGTCTCCGTGGAACATGTACTGCAGAGCAAGGCAAGACCCAGTGATCCTGGACATCCTTTCTAGTCGAGTACTTCTATGGAAAAAGTACTCCTAAGTTTTGTCTTCTGTTGCCTTAAAGAAATGTTTTATGCTCAAAGAAACAAGACAATGAAAGCACTGCTAATGTCTATACACATCAGTGGTTCCTACAGAAAAATCACAAGGCTTGGACAGCCAGAGGGGTGCCCTGAAAATTAAAGTGCTTTTATGAGAATATCTGACCCACTCTGTGACCCTCTATTCTACCTTGCTTTACTACAGATCTGACTTGCAGCATACTGGATTTATAGCATACCTATACTTTCTCTGTAAGTTTAAGCAGGAATAGAGGAGCAAAACCGAATAAAGTGATGCTGCCTTGAGCTAGGTTTTCTGTTCATACTGTAGCAAAGAATCACTTAAAAATATCACTAGGATTTTATTCCCTGTAAGATGAAGAAATACTGGGAAAGAAAGGCCTTTAGATTCAAGTATCTGTAATTTTCATTACACAAAAACTATGAAGTGCTGTGAATGCAGGATATTTTGCAAAGTGAAGGTAAATATGAACAGCATGAAACTGAACAACAACTATCAGTCAAGACTGTCATCTTTATCTGCATCATTAAAGAAAATGGTTTCTGTCAGAAAGAAGGCTTTGGCTGAGTGGTCATGATTAAAGCTTTTGACATCTATTCTGATGAATAGCTACCCTGAATTTTCAAGAGACAGCTCTTCTGTCAGACATAATTCTTCCAGAAACAACAAATATGCTTTGAGTATATATTGTGGAGAGAGGTCAGCTGTGATGTGAACTAACAAACTCTGCTAATGCTGGACTTGACTTTCCTCTGTTGTGCCAAAAATAGAGGTTTATCATCTGCAACCTTCAGGAAAGACTTACAGGCTTTCAGGGTTTTTTTTCAAAAGGAGGTCTTCTCCCATTTCCCAGCAAGATCTCCCACTCCATTTAAAGTACCTGCCCATGTGTAGATTAAATGTCTTTTAAGAAAGAAGAGGAAAAGCTGTGATGGGTGTTGAAGCATTCAGTGCTTCCTAAGCCAGAAAGCTTTCCACAGGGCAATTGGTGTTGGCAAGGAGTGCAGCCTCCACCCCAAAGCTATTCCTTGCACAATTAAACAAGCTATTGGACTGTTTGCCAGGCAACATATAAAGTTTCACTTGGAAAGAGAAAACCAAGGTCAATCCATCAATACCATTAGCAATCAATAGTAGATTTTGCAGGAGGGAGATGGGCTGGGTGGTTACAGTGCAGTACCCCAACCCACAAACCTTGCACAGCTGAGGTCAACAGAATTGTTTTATATTGCCTTTTTTTTTTGTTTTGTTTTTGAATTAAGAGAGAGGATAAAGGTCATGCAGAAATCCCAGTTCTTCCTTCTTGTTTATGAATACAATCAATAAATCTGCTTTAAATTAAGGAACCAGTCCTTCCTTTTTGCTGTGAAGGATTAATGTCAGCATTAATGAGGCCAACTTCTCTTTGGAAGAGAAAGTCTCTCTCAGATCAACAACTGAGAACTGTGAATCAAACCTGTGATACTCTGAACTCCAGTAACATTCTTTATCTTTTTTTTTGAACACTGGAAAAAACCCAGACAATCTGATTATTTGCTGCACATGAAGGAACACATATTCAGATGCAAATAAAGATGTTGTATGCCCACTATGGGACTGGTTTTCAAAAGGGTGAAGCATCCAGAGCAGAGATTCAGGTCAATGTGAAACAGTAAAGCTCAACACCCCTGGAGAAATCAAGGCCAAGTTATTTTAAACTGAGTTTCTCTCTATATGAATGAAGTTCATAAAAAGCAGTGTTTAGTTTGAAAATGTTTATGCCAGTGATTTTCTCGTGAACACATTGAACCTAATAAAGTATTTGAAATGCTGGAAACAATTTAGTTCATCTAGCATTGTGATGGTTCTTTCTCCCAGTCTTCTTTAATTTCTCTCTGTTTCTCATATTCACAATTTTTAATCATTCCTTGTGAGAAAAATGACCATTACCAGCCATGCATGGGATTTTTCTGCTAAACAGTCTGGATTAAATTTGCATTGCTAAGGGGAAAACTACAGTATACAACACGAGGGGCATCCAGCATCAAGGAGTGATACGTGAAGATTAGCCTTTAAAAGAAAAAGCCAACCACCTTCTGTTTTCTTACATTGCAAGGAGCACAGCAAGATGATGAAGGTGGGTGCTCCCCTGTCCTACAAAAACTGTTCAGGTCAAGTGGGAAAAAGTAAACAAGCCTGAGAGAACAGTTTACGCTGTTACATGGCAAGGCCCACTGTTGTCTCTGGGTAGACAGTAAAAGGAAAAAGATACCTGTTTGTTTGCATAGCTGCAGAAGTACTGAAACAGCCATGAAAATATCCTTTGCTTTTCTGGACAGCAAAGGCTATTGCAAAGATCTTCCTGTTATGTGACACCCGATCTTCTCATAAACTTTGGTCTTTACTGTGGGTTATACTACAGAAACCACTGCTGCAGGTCGGGAATGTGTACTGAGTTTTCATATTCTGGCAACTCACCTGCACCTGAAGTTGTGCCCCTGGAATGGCTATCCTGGTGCAAAGACTTGGCGCAGACCCAAGTTGCAGTACTGCTGTACAAGTCATTCAGTGCTGGCATGGACCTGCTGATCTGAGAGAATCGCATCAGCACAGCTGCACCGGCGGAAATGTGCCCCTGGACAAGAGGTGGGTTACAGACATGAATGACATCCATTCGAGGAGCTGCCAGCTTTCAAACCATGTGTTTTATGCTGGCTGGGGCGTCTGCAGCGTGTGCTTCCTGCACACTGCACATTAATACCCCATCAGACAGCATTAGGCTCTTTCATCTTAACGACCATAGGTATCTGGTTGTGATGAGATGTGTCCCCTCCTGCTGCCCGCTGGTTCTGCCATCCCCACTGAACTGTACCCCCATCTCATCTGGCAGCCTTCCAGGCACTGGATGCCCTGCTCTCACATCATTCTGTGTAGGGATCTTTATTTGGCACAGTGTGCTGTGAAGCTCATTATACATTAACTTGCACCACGCTCCCTCAATCAGCAGCATGTGAGACAAAGAAACATATGGGCCTTTATCGTTGTCATTACTGTAATGATGATTACCCAGGGAAAAAGGGAGGATAGTTAAGAGCAAAATGTAAATGACAAGATTCTTATATTAACATGCCATTCTAATCAAGTAATCTTGTTTAAGTAATTGCATTATGATTACTCAGAAGGTATTAATTTTAAGATACAGAAATCTAAATGTATATAAGGCCAAAGCCCTGTGGCATCTGTGTTATTACTGCAATGCATATGTCATTGTCTGGACTAGATATGGGAAGACTTTTTCTAGAACGTTTGTTTTGCAGTGGAAGTAGGTATCTTTACCATGTATAAATTCCTTAAATCAATCCCTAGTTCTAAATGACGGATTTTCCTTTCTTCTTTTAAGATTTTAAAGATAGGTGCATTTAAATGTCTGTGGTAAATTTATCTAATTTCTTCTGTGTTGAGAGGAAGGCAGGAGCAACATCTTTGTAAATGTGAAGCAGTTAATGGTATCCAATATTTTGCCTAATGTACTGATATCTGTGTGAATAATAAAGGTTAGCTAAGGAATTTTCCTTTTATGCTTAAATTATATGTAACATTGCACAATAACTGAATAAATTTAATTTAGTGTTGCTCTGCTATTTTTGAAATACCTATTTACTAGCAGTTTGTATTTCTAATTTCATGTATTTCTAATGACAGTTATAGTAAATTTAGACTGTTTTCTTCTCTTACTATCTCACCTAATTCATTTAAGCATATGGCAAAGAACAGAATGCACAGATAGCCGTAGACTCAAAACAGTTCTGGGTTCACAGCTGCATAATTAATTTCACTTTTTGCTGCAAAAACGCGTGCATGGTTCATCTGCCTTTATTAGTTTATGTTAGATGGACTATTTGAAAAGATATTTACCTTTAACTTTTCAGAAACCTTCTTCTCAAGGATGCCCTGCCAGCTCGATCTGCTGACAGCTTCAGGGCAGCCCTCATTGCTAAAGAAATATATGTCAAGAAGTGTTTGGTAATGATGTAAGGTCAGACCATAGATCTAGGGTTCCTGCTAAACTTAATGAACCTTTTCCTTCACTTTTATGCAAAGGCTGTTCCCTAGCTGCTGTCTTTCTGACTGTGATCCTCTGTAGTGACTTCCTCCAAGAATAACTGTATCTGTTTCCTCTATAGTATCCAGTTCTTTGCTGTTCTTTTTCACTTCTCTCAGACTCTGCTATTTTCCCCTGTAGCTGCCTATTTATTTCTGTAAAGCCTTTTGGGCACAATTTACATATGAAATGTTAGACAAAAAAAAAAAAAGACCATACTACATGAAGTTTGGGCTTACTCTGCACCCACAGCTGTTAGTGATAGAAAAATTGAAACATTATCAAGTTGATTGTGATGCTGCTTGAATAAAGAACTGTGATTTCATCTAGACTCTCAGTTTTTTTAATGGAAAACTCTAGCATGTCTTTCTGTGCAATTTCATTAAAAAAGCACATACTTCAGTTTTGTTTGGCAGGAAACAATGGGCACTAACAGCCCAGTGACCAGCATTTGGCAAGTATGCTGTCCAGAACACGTATTTGCTGGGTCAACAAGTTATATGGAGTCAGGAAACTGCTGATCTGATGGTGCAAAGACTAGGAATATCTTCTCATGTAGAAAGCATGTGGTCCCTTTCTCATAAACCCTGCAGGTAGAGTATGTGTCATTCTTTAATGCTGCTATGGGGAAAATTGCAAAATGGAAAAAATACTAATAAGCTTTTCCAGACGGCAGTATAAAAACATTATTGCTTCTGCTACTATGTCTGCTATTTATTATATCTCCTGTTACCCAAGCATGGCTTAACTCTGTCTTAGGTTTCCCTGAGCTCAGTTCTGTTGGAAATGTCTAGGATGGAAATATGGAGAATTTCTTCTGCTGTAGTTAGCTTAATTTTCATAATCTTTTATTTTGAGACAATTTATCTGATTCTGAGATTTGCAACTGTGTTTTGCTTGTTTGTTTGTTTGATTCTGATTCCTGTGTTTTTGCTACTCCTTCCATTTTGACATCAATTAGAGAAGGCCACAAAACTTCAAGTTTAGCAAACCATTTGGCTCAAGTCTTTTGCTGTTGTAACAAGAGGTGATGCCATTATGTATGCTGTGAGCCAGCAGTGTGTAAGTGCTCTGGAGGACAGTTTCCTAATGCTCAGGGGCAAGTCAGGCACTGTGCGGGAAAAGGCACTTTCCCTGGGAAGTCACACTGAAAGCCATTGCAGAAGAAGGACTGATGCCCAGGAGGTGCCTGGTGAGGGGTTCAAGAGGAAGTGGAGGTCCCCAGGCAGTCTGTAGTCTCGATGCAGCCTGCAGGAGGCACCATCTCTGTCTCCAGAAGCCTGCAACCTCCAGCCAGCTTTCCCAGCAGCCCATCAGCCATATCTTCTCTAGCACCTGCTAAAACTCACAAAAAGGCATTCTTTATTGTGGCACTGGATGCTCACAAACCAAGTCTTAGAGGTTTCTTTGAGAGCTCATTTTAAGCAACAGTATATTCCCTACCTGGCGTGCCCTGCTGCTTGGCAGGGGCTCCATGTTAAGGGCTGTGAGTATATTGCAGCTCTCAGTAGTGGCCTAACCAGGCTATGGTTCCTCCCATAAGAAGACACTGACCCAGGCCAGTATTATCCAGAGAAGGGACATCAGTTTGCTGGAAACTATATGGATCAAATGAATTGGAGAAGTCAAGTGAAATCCTGTAGAGACATTTGAATTCACAATAAGGAATTAAGCTTGAATTGTTACGGGGTTTTTTTCTAGAGCCGTTTTATCACTGGAGAAGGATTTGTTTGACAGATGTTGGAACGGGAATGGCTAAACAAGCACTAAGTATATGGTAACTGGGTACTGTTTCAGAAGTCAAGGTTAAAATCAGCCCTGACATTTTGCCAAGGAAGACACTTATATGGTGAACAGCCTAAGAGACTTGGATAGAGTTTTCCATTGTGGACTCTTCCTCCAGAAGAAAGTGTTGGGAAGTCTGAGGAGTCAGAGATTAGTGCCATGCAGCTCCCAGGAGGGATGAAGTTATTGCTCATACTGCGCAGCATGAGCTAAAAGCATGCTGGTTGAAATGAAAGGGATCACTAAAGAAGGATTCCTGGACATCAAAGGGCATTTGCCTATAGGTGTTAAAGTTCTATAATCTGTGAGATCAGTCATTGATCCACCTGTTTTAGAAGATCTCTGTTACACACTGGTAGAAACAGTATCTTGAGCAAGGTTTGTAAATTTTTGTTCCCTCTGGTATTAGCAAATACATGTCATTAAAAAAGAACTGCCTGGAATCCTTTTCCCCAGATTTATGGGGATTTGACTTTGTGCTGATGTTTTATGTATCTGGCATAAATAATTTTGAATTGAGTCATTCCTGAGTCTGAGAGCCGGCTCATCAGCATGTTGCTGGCTTGCTTGCTCTTAAACTTAATGGATTGCTGGGTTGGGTTTTGAGAGAATTTCTAGGAGAGCAGCTTCTAGGAAATCTAGTCCTTGATCTGTCCAGGGCAGATGCGTGTCTGCAATTTCTAACCACCCTCTTCCCTTAATGTCTTGAAGTCTGTGTGCTTTTAGGCCAGTCAGTTGCCTCCCGTTGTCTCCTGCTTGCAGCAGTGCCATAATCCCCCGAGAGAGCAATCAGACGGTGTAGTAATGGCATATCTAATCCAGAGGGGTTAGATACAGATATCTAGAAATCTATTAATTAAAGAGTTGAGTGAAAAGACACAGAGCTTTTATTTGATGAGAAAGACGAAATTAATCTGTTAATGGTGTGTGGCATTTGTGTCCATAAGCATAAAGGAAGCTGGAAGTAACTGATGACCCACCGCTGAGCAGTCTGAACTAACCCTATGTCATCCGAAACGGTAAAAAGCTTTAAAGAGGCATTGTTAAGATTGAAGATGAAGGTTTAGAGAGGGAGCTAAGTGAGGCGGCTGTGTCTGTCAAGTCCAGACAATTTTCCTATGCACCCCTCAAAGATTCAGGTTGCAAGCTATTCGGGATTGGGACCTGGTGATGTTAGGTACACTCTGCCATTTTCTTTGTTTGTTTGCATAGAAAAATAAGCCTGTTTCAAGTCATTTTTCTTCCCACACTATGCAACCTGTCTTGACTAAAATGCTGAAGGACTTTCTCTTAACCTGTAAGTGGGCAGTCATAAAACCCTAGCACTTTAGAAACTAAAACAGTGACCTTGAGAGTTTATGTAGGTTGTCTTTCTTCCCTCAGACAGGATTAATTTGTGTCTGTATAATCAATGACTCCTAATTATTCAACATTTTCTTAAAAGCTCGAACTGTAGAGACTCCACAGTCTTCTCAGATGTCCTCTTCTTGTGCCTCACTATGCTCACAGAGTTTTTTCCAGTCTACTCTTTTCTAGATTCCCAGTGATGGCTATTTCTTCATGCTTAGTGCCCAAACCTGCACGTGGTGCTCCAGTCAAAGTTTCAGAAAAACTCTTGATATATCACAAGTTATAGTTCACAGAATCACACAGGATCACTTAGGTTGGAAAAGACCCTCAAGACCATTTAGTCAAACCTTGGAGTGATTGCCACCTCGTCAAGTAGACTGCAGCACTACATGCCACCTCCTTAGGCAACCAATATCCACTACTTGGAAAAAACTACACATTTATATGCTTTCTTTGTGTTTCAGGTTGGAAAGAACATTTCATCCTTCTGTGGGTTAGTGATTTGCTAATACTCAGTCAAGCAATACTCAAGTCAAGCACTGGAGTTATATTTAGCCAGTTCTGAGAATGTTCAGCACATGATGCCTCCAACTGGCTAACCCCAAGGGATATTTTCAAAGCTGTGAAGTTCTGATAATGGCATCATGGCAGGCAGGTTGAAAAATCATTCTTGAGTTGAAGATTAAGAAATCCTTGTGAGGGGAAGGATTTGAATCAAAATAACTCTTTTAGTCTGGCCTGGGTTCTAAAAGCCAGCTCTTCCTCTGTGGAAGCAATCTGAGAACATAATAGAAATAAGATCCCCATTCATTTGATTGCAAAGCCTATGAAAAACCCTAAATATGGAAGAAACACAATGAGCTGCCTGTCCAAACTGCTCTGTGTATGTTTTCATGTGATGCTTCTGTAACTGTCAGTGAAAGTGATGATCCCAAATTTCGACTGTTTCAAAAGTTTCCTTGCTTCTCTGTGAGAATCAGAACTCCTGTGGTCCCTAAGCAGATTATCTACTTTGCAATAACATATATACCAAGAGCCTCACCTGTGTTCCTGATAGTGTTGCAGAATGCTGGGAACTGGGACAGGATTTGCAAAGAGAATGTGAAGGGTGTGTGCTTTAGGATCTCTTCTGAGTTATGTTACCTTGGCCTTTATGGGAAATTTACTTATCTGCACTCTTCAAAAAAATGTTATGGTTGGGGAGAAGCTTTCATTTTGAGACAGGTTAGAGACAAATGATCAGTTTCTGCATTGTTTTGCCATGTAGAATTTCATTTAGCATCAAAGAAAAGGCATTGCCTGCAAAACAGAATGCAATTTGGCCCAATATTTGTAGTTAGGAAAATATTAAGAGAAGATACAAGAATGACAAACTAAAGGGCAGCAATGGTTGAATGCCTATGCACTACAAAACTTCTGGCTGATGGAATAGACTGTATTTGTTCGGATAAAAGCTATTATAAAAATTTATAATTAGAACACTTAAAATGTTGACATGTGTTATTCCCAAAGGAATGAATTTAAAGACTGTTCTTTGTGTTAGAGCTGGGAACTTTGGTTGTACTGGTATACTCAGTTCTTCAAAAAGAGTCACTGTGAGTACAGCTTTGTCTGTAGGAACATTGGTGTTCTGCTGTGGTCTTGGTACAGGGAGGTCAGTCAGAAACACAAAAAGATTTACCTGTTCCTGCCATCATTCTTCCTTGTTAAGCTGGTGAGGTCATCGCAGAGGGATGACTCTGCTATGTCCCTCAATAGAAAGAAATACTTCTGAGACAGGGTAACCAAAAATAAACAAAAGGTGGAAAAAATAGGAAATAAAAGTAATTATAAGGAGTAACTCCTGATGCAACTTTTTATCCAGGTTTAATTTCCCACTGACTTTAAATATGCTTTCTGCCATATTTACATCCAGAAGCAGACAAAACATTCAGAAAAATTGAAATTAAGAATTTTGGAAAGCTCAAAAACTGGAAAAGATGCTGCTTTTGTCTTGTTTTTGCCTGACGGACTTCAGAGTCGAAAACATCAAGCATAATTGTTCCTTTTTTTGATGTGATTAATGGCCTATTCTTTCAGTGTGCTTCATGCACTGGTCAAGAATTGGCAAGTGATAAAATGTTATTTGGTGGCTTTTTAGAGCCACTGCCAAAACACGTGATTGGCAGCGCTTGAGAAAAGTAACTGTGTGTCTGTCCTTGCAGCTTGAGAAGGACTTGAGCAGTTCTTCTTCATCAACTTTGACTTTTCAGAATAAGCTGCCGGCATGGCTCCCGTTGAGTCCTCGCTCTGCAGGATGATCTCTGCCTCTTTCCAGATGCTTCATTAGAATTATTTGAGACAAGAAAGCCGCCGGAGCACTGGCTGTCACTGCTGCTGCCCTGCTGGCTTTGCTAGATGCTGATCTGTACCATGGCAACAGTAAAGTTGTCTCTATTGCTTTCAACCTTTTCAGATTCTTGCTGTGCTTTCTTTTGATTTTCTGACACGTGCTGTCACTTAGTAATAATAAAGCCGTCAACGGTATCAACAACTGATCTTTTAATTTGGGGTCAAGAAGACTGACATCAGCAAAGGGGATGTCAGATTTCTAGTGGCAGGTTAATTTATTCAAAGTACTGTGAAGATTATTTCTGTTCCTGTTACATGCAGATGATGCCCAGCAAGGCCAGAGCCTGCAAGATGGGGTGCAGGTTGCAGAAGGATTCAGTGTGCAGGAATTCTGTTAAGTAAATGATTTAGCTACAAGCCAAGCTAGTAACTAAAAGCTGTTTGCTAAATATCCTGAGGCAGAGCCTGTAGGAATAAGTTGGAATTGCTATTTATTTGAATAGGCTATGAATCAAGTTTTCAATTCCCCATCCATATTCCTAGGTGGTCTCAGCAAATAGATAAGCTGTTTCAGAAGAGCCCAGCACAGCGGCAGGCTTTCCTGGGAAGAATCATTTCCAGAGGATGCTGGGTGCTGCTTTGTGATAAAGCACATGACACTGCTTATTTTAAAGAGTATTTTTCCAATCTCCTACAAGCAGATCTGTTGGTAAGTGACACCCAGACAACAGTACACTGGAGAGAATTAATTTGCTTCAGTACTTTAGAAGTGCAACTGTAATCTTTGTTGAGTGTTTTTTAATTGTATATTTATTTTGAAGTTGTTAGCAATTTTAAGTCTGTCTTTTGTGTTCAGCAAACATATGGAGCATCTAGTTTATAGACGGGAGAGGTCATTGCTTTCTGAAAAGGAGGCATCCTCAGGTATCTCCAAAATGAGGCATTAAAGTCTGCTAGCCACTAATAATATCTAGAAAAGCAGGCTTAAGGGATGCCATGTAATTTGAAAGCATTTTATATGTCACTTGAAGATTAACAGGGGATTTTTCCTCATACTGGATTGAAGTCAAAAGAAAAATAGTTATCTATAATTTGGAGAGGAAGGCCTGAGTAGTCCTCACTGATATTTCAACATCCCTTTGCCAAGTTTTCTTTGTCACCAAGGAGGGCAAGTACAGTAGAGAGCAATGGTTTTCAGCTGAAGTGAGAGGCAAAACATAGATTACGTTTTGAAATACAGTAAATTTTGTTAATTTCTGTAAATTTTTTTAGAGCTGAGAGTGTAGAAGAGATCAAGAATATTATGGAAAACTAAGCCATCCACAAGCAAATTGGATGAATTAAAAAAAAGTTAGTAATCTTTATGTTTCACTGCATAGGGCAGTGACAGTGTGTAGGAAGACCATTTCATCATTCCGTTTTCTCTGAAGCATCAAGTAGTTAATTAAACTGGACTGATTTTTTTCCACTGTGTCAGTCTCTATGTTCATGTGACAGATAAAGACTGTGCATAACAAGTCATGCATTTAAAAATCAACTTCACAATCTAAACCAAACGATTTTCACCTTTTAGTCTCTTCTGCTCCCTCATGGCTCTCTTGATACAGGCATTCTTAACACTGTCAGGCACTTCCCAGGATTTTGCCCATGACCTGGTCCTTCCAAGATGTGTTTCATTGTCTTGGCTCAGGTCAGCTGCAGGATGTGCTGTGTCTCAGGAGCACAGCTGGGGATCGAGTGCTGTGCACCAAGTGCATCAGGCTGGCAAGTCTGGTTTCTGCTCTCCCCATCCTGACCTTTCCTTATGCTGTATCTTACCAGGCAGAATGACTGATTGTTTCTGGTTCCTCCTGGTGCCTCTTGACATTCAGAGAGGCATGGGTAGGGTATGGAGCAGCAGAGCTCAGGCTCTGCTGTCTGACCCTGTACATTTCTCAGTATGCTTTTCCCATCTACTACTGCACTGTTACAGTCCTAGCTCTTATCCTACCAAATCCCAGCTGACATTGGTTTACATGCCTGCTGGCACAGGCATGGTTATTTTTGTTCTGTTTATGACAGTGAACAATTCTGCCTTTGATTGCATTGTTTTTGGAGGATATTCACAGTTAACTTCTCTTTTCACTTCAGGCTGAAAGCTGAGTTAAAGCATTAGTATAAGGAGAAGATGCAGATCCATGCCCTGGTCTCCTTTTCTATCAGATGAAATACACAAGCAAGAAATGCATCTTCTCCCGGCAACCCGACATCAGTTTACTTCTCTGAGCATATTTATTAGAGGGCCAGCATTCTTCCTGGTGTGACAAACCATTTCTTCTTATAAATCTGGTAATTCTGACTTGTCACAAAACAGTATTGCAAGCTGACATCTTCTTCTCTGCACCCTTTCTGCTTCCATTGTCAAAAACTCACCATGTGCAATCCACAGGACCATATAAAGGATTTTCCCATGAAAAAGAAAGTTACAGAGGAGTTAAGGGAACACTCCAAACCTCCAAAGCTCAGTTTTTCAAAGGTGGTCAAGGACCACGACATTTGACTGATACTTTTGAAAACTGTGTGCATCACAACTAAGGGAACAGGACCAGACAAGTACTTTCCTATTAGCAATGTTTTTTGCTTTGTGTTTAGCTGGTTTTTTGGTTTAAGAATTGACAGATGGCACCTGAAGAAGAAGTCCTTTGAACAAACCTGAAGAAGATCACTGAAGTCCCATAGGCAAATAATCATGGAAGGCAATAATATTGGTTACTTAAATAAGGCGTTAAGGGGTTTAATCTGGTAGATATATCCAAATTTAGACTAGTACTATTGTTGTTGGAGCACACGTATTAAAATCTACTAAATTCAGTGATAATTCCCAAGGCTGTAGTATGACAGAGAGGAATTTATCATGAAGTTTTGGTGACCTTTATGGGTTCTTCTGATGATGTGCAGAGACTATGACAGAACAAGTCTTTCAGAAAAGATGAAGAGTAGCACAGAGAGGTGGGGCTTCTGGGAATTGGTATTTAATTTGTTTCTTCAAAATCAGACTTTCATGCTATATATGAGCAAAGTGCTATTGAAAAAGAGTAATCTGTAATTACAGTAACTTACTAAACTAAAGTGAAAAATTATGCTTTATTTAACTGCTTCCAGGAAGTTTATACTCCATTCATTCAAGGTAATTTTCATATCATCTCCTTGATCCAGGAAAAGATCTCGCTGAAATAGAAGGATAGTTAATCTGAAAGAGAAGGGATCAAAGAATTCCTTTTATTTGCTTTAAATGGGTATGAGAAAACTATAAAGTCTGTTTCTTCTCTGCCATATTCTTTTAATCTGCCATTGTAAGGATTTTTGTACGCTGTTTTCCAGCTGACATGAGTCTGCAAGTCCAGTTCATAATTATATTAATATCTGGCAATCATGAGGAGAATACCCCTCTGTATTGCATACATCCTGTTGGGTTGAAAGGTATGATATGGTTTAAGCTAACCATCAAGGCTTTCTCATTCCCTGTTCTGCACAGAGGTAGGGACCTCCAAGGAGTGAACCGTGCCATTGTAAGACAGGTCTTTGATTTTTACTTGGTCTCATTTTTGCTTTAGTTTTCCACAAAAAGTAATGGTGCTTCAGTGGATGTATCAGGTTGGTTGTTTTGGGAGAGCTCCTACCTCAAAATTCAGGAGTCTGCATTAGGGTGGTCATGGACCCCAGTTTTCTGGAATATCTAGGAATAAGAATTTGCCTTTGGAGCAAGACAGATGAACTATGGCAAACGTAAACAGATTTCTAGCTTGTTTCCACTGGGACAGAACTGAAATCCAGCCCTCTTTTTGGGTGTTTTCCACTCAACATACTGACAAAATCTGAAGAAAATTGTTCCACTAGGACTTTTTAATTTGTAGCTTCAGAGACATGAATAGATTTGAATTTGGGAGATTTGGATTCAGCTTTCAGTTTTGTGGCTGTGTGACTGGATGAATAGTATTTCCTCTGTTTTTTGTTGATCCTTCAGTTCTTTATCTGTTGTCCTCTTTCTGGTGATGTCCTCTACTGTACTTCCAAGAGGTACCACCAGAGTAAAAACAGTAATAACATGCATTTATTAAGCCAGTCTGCTCTTACATTGTATCATTTGTTATGCAGGCTGATAAATACTTCTCCATTTCACACTTAATGAAGCATTCATTTAAAATAAACTTCCATGTAATTCAATACATTATTTCTTCATTAAAGAAAAGCTATCTGTTTTATCTGATCAGTGTTAATGATGTCTGAATACTTAATCTAGACTTGCTTTTCCTACAATAATATGTACATTTGCATGGGCAACACTAGAATACCTAGAGATCATTATGCATCCTCTATAATTTGAAATTATAGTCAAACTCTAAAACACAGCAGATGCTGGTGAGGTAAGTGGAACTGTGTTTATCTATTAACAGCAGACAAAGAATTAACTCAGTGGCCAGCTGGCTGGAAAGCAACTTGCCAGGGAACCTAACTGGACAGGGACCTGAGCAACCTGCTGTAGGTGACCCTGCTCTGAACAGGGGCTTGGACTTGGTGAGCTACAGACACCCCTTCCAAACTCAGCTATTCTGTGATTCTTAGGAGCTCATCCCCTATAAATACAGCAGAAAAATAGCATGTAAACATTGTTATATGGTTGCTATGTTCACTTCTGGATGTTTTACCTAAACCTAAAGTAAGAATTCTGAACTATCTGCCCACACTGGTTTTAGTACATTAACAGCCATAAACAAATACTTCTCAGAATAAATTTTTATTTTGAGGTTTTTCCTCCAGACTAAGGCTAAATAACAACCTAAAATGGACATGCAGAAGAAACGAAATCTAATTATTTATTTGAAGTTATTATTGCCTTCTCCCATTAAACCTGTGAAGCAAATAAAAGCCCAAGTAGAGGTGAAATTCCCCTATTACAGTAGAAGCAATGAAACATAACCATCTGTAAGAACTGACCAACTGTTAGCACAGTGCCTTGGAGATAATAATTGCTGTTAATTCTCTTTTTCATATTTCACTTGCCTTGTACATGATTGCTTCACTAAAAATAGACTAATTCTGTCTTCTCATTTGTGTGTCTCACTGCTTTGTCCCACGACTTCACACTGGAATAATTGCACTACTAATACAGATTCACACAGACAAAAGGAAAGATAGGCCCCCTTTCTGTACATCAGGCAATAGTCATGAAACTATTATTTCCTTTAGCTTCAAGCGATATTTCATTTTCCTTCAGGAGTCAAAAACCTGTGCTTGGTTCCATATGTGCAGCTCTCACTGCAATGATGGGGCTTTCAGTTAGATAAAATGTAGTCCAAGGTGTGTTCTGCCACCAGGAGATAACATGTCTTTTCATTTTCACAGTAAAGTGCCACCTGTTGCAAGATGAAATACTCCTGAGAATTTCTTTGAATGAAGCAAGGATATATTTTGAATTCTATTTAGCACTGGACTTAGCATTTCTTATGCCCCAGTTAGGGGTTCAAATTAAGAACAAATAGGTTGTGCATAGCTTTGGACTCAAGGGGAAAATTTCATGTGGTCTGACTGTCTGTCAAGCCAGCTTTGTTCCTGGATGATCCCTCTATTCAAGCAGAAGTGATTTCCCTTCATGTCCTTCCTGTTAATATCATTACCTGCCTCATAGGTGAGGATGTGCCCTTTTGATGCGGATTTTGTTCATTCTCCTTTAATGCTCTAGTTGTGTAAAAATGCATGTATTGCAAGAGAGACACATAGTTCTGTTGCAAATTAAAGAAAGATAAAACTAATATTCACAGAATCATAGCATCATAGCATGGTTTGGGTTGGAAGTTCGTTGGGTGGTCCTAGGCAGGGACCACCAGGCAGGGACCACCAGGCACCTTCCGCTAGACCAGGTTTCTTTCTCGGAGCTTCAACCTGTCCTTGAACATTTCCAGGGATGGGGCATCCACAGCTTCCCTGGGTAACCTGTTCTAGCAATTGCTAGCAATTTCTGCTGTCTGATCCAACCCATTTCTCTATGAATGTAACTCTGCCCTCTAGGAGAGCCCAGTGGACATCAGGGACCCTGTGCAGATGCATGAAGCTGCCTGATGAAGCCACACCTTTTCTTGCTGGAACTAATGGCAGTGCAACAAACCTGGCAGTCAGGGCAGGAAGATTATCAGTTGCTTCCACTGAAACCACAACTAAAATTCATTTAGATGATTTTTCCCTTACCTATGTTTCTGTTTAGGGATCCACACAGGCTGCTCAGGTTTACTCAAGCATGTGTTCTGACCTTAACAATATATAAATTAAGGCCAGATGGGGCCATCCTTTAGTCCAACCTTTTCATACTACAAGTCGTAGGATTATGCTGACTTCATGTATGCCTGATCTAGAGCAACATTTTTGAATACTTTCAAACATGCATAGAGGAGGACTCCACTATAACCCCTAGGAAGCCATTCTTGTGGGTAATTGCTCATGCGTTTAACTTCCACTCCCACCTAATGGATCCTTGTTACTTGTGCTTTTTCAGCATAATGAAATAAAATAGAAGTAACTGTCTAAAAACACCATTATGACATTTTCTGAGATATTAAAAAATGATGATCAAATCCCTCTCTAAAATATTCTTCTTGGAAAATTGAGAGATTTTATCTGTTTGGCAGCTTTTAGTCCACATAATATGTGCCATGTTGATATTGTGTGGTTATATTTTGTTTAAAGTGTCATGCAGTCTTATGCAAACTTGTTTACTTAAGTTTGCTGTTGTTACATCAACACTAGTCTTTTTATCATCCAAATATATAAACCCATGAAAAAATTTCATTCAGCTGTTTCACCAAATCTGTTTTCTATAAATCCACATCGATATTCAAAGCTTGAATTAACTTCTGTCATTCTGTATTAGCTGAGTGTATGTCACATGCATTCCTACTATTCTGGGGATCAATGTCAGGCTAACAAGCTTGTAAGTGCACAGGTCACACTAGCAGAACACTATTTCTCTGAATGTCAGGACCATTTGAAATACACTAGGTCTTTTAACATCCACATTTCTTGAGGACTGAATAAAACACCTCAACATGAATAAGCCAGAAAACTCCTCGGCTGGCTCCTTCAAACTCTCATGTGCAGTTTAGACAGATATGCTTAAATAAATGCCTAACTTTATTAACTGCTGATTAACATTGTCACTTCTTGTTCTGTTGAAATAAAAGTATTTTGTCATAATTTGATATCAATCTATTTTTTTACCTAAGGAAGAATGGAAACATTTATTGAACACTTCTGCCCACTTTTCATAATTGCCCAAGACTAAAGTTTATATACAGCACAAGAATTTAATTGTTTTAAAAGCGTGTATTATACTTGATATGCTTAAAACCCAGCATGTTATTTATAAGTCTGAAGGCCATGGGAGTGTATTTGTGGCTTTGTTTTCCTTTTTAATTTTCTTAAATTTCTGGAGTGTAATGTGGATATGCTTATTTGCCTTGTTACCATTATCCCTGCTTTATCTTTGTCTAGCTGGTTTGCTAATTAGCCTTAATTTTCATTAGGATGTTGGCCATTTGGACAGCATGGGAAGTGTTCTAAACTCCTCTGAATGGCCAATCACGTCTTTTTACTTCAGTCATTCTCATGGCTGATTTAGTGCATAACAATCTTTGGCTTTGTGCCATGTTTAGTGATCAAGACATTTGCTATATGAACTGTAATCAATGCAGAAGCAATTCTGGAGTAGCCACTCCAATTGGAGCAACCTTTTCTGTAACCAGCTTTATTTTCTGTGTCAAGTTGAAGCCTAATAGAGATTTTTTTCCACAACTTAAGAAGGTGAGACATACATTTTTGGAAATTTTAGGCAGCACTTAGTACTGGCAGAATAAAAAACTGAGCACATGCCACTTAAATCAACGGAACTATCAGAGCACTTTTCTTCCTGATATGTGAATTACAATATTTTTTAAGGAGCTCCTGTGTAGCAGATACCAGCTACTGTTCTTGACAATAATAGCCTCTACCCTTCTTTCTGGGAAATGGACTGTTTTTACCTAGAATTAATTAACTGACTCTATCTGAGATTTCTGTGTAGAGAAGTCAATTTGCAGGTTTTCTTCACTAACCAAGTTGAGAGTTTTCCTCTTCTAATTGTCTTCCGTGATAAAGGTAATTGTTTCATTAGGAGAGGGTCCCTGTGTGCAGCTAGCTGGTTTGCAGAGGGCTGGGTGCGATGTGTCTGCTTTCTGCACTAGAAAAAGTGACAAGGAGATGTCACTGTCATCAGAAAAAACAACGCTGTGGAGATAAAGTGTCAGTATAACTGACAGAGGATCCTTTCTAATTAACAGATAGGCGATCACTCCATTTCCATGGGCTTTACAGTTAACATTTGATGAGCATTTTAGGGTTTGAACAGCCCCCAATATCTGTGCCTTGACTTGCTTTTATTAAGAGGTTTTGAGTGAGTTTCTCTCCACTGTAGCTGAGTAAATCTACTAAATGTACCCAGAGACAACACACAGTACCTTTTACACAATGCTCAATGGTGTGGTTAAAAACTGTGCTTGCTTTCATACCCATTACTTTTGTTTTGCTGAATTGGCTATCGAATGGTACAAGGCTGTGATTTTGCTTCTTGAGTCACTCCAGCCTCTCCTTCACTAGAAGGGCATTTTCTTTTCCTAATTCTTTTGTGTGTTGTGCTTTTCAATGCATTGCGTGGTTATCTGTAGTGCTCAAGCTTCAAAGCACACAAGTCATACAAGTGAAAAAGCCCTGCTGTTAATTGTTAAAACCAAGTTATGGTTAATCTTAATATTTCAGCTTCCCATAGTGGCTGTTACCAGACAATAAAATCCCTCTTGTTCCTTTCACCTACTCTGACAAAGAGGGCTTTCATGTAACACCCAGAGTGGTAAGTGGGTTAGACTTGCCTTCCAAAATCTGCAGCCCTGTAGGTGGATTCTTTCTAAAGACTTTGATCTTTGTAGAGCACGCTATGAGATGTTACAGTCTGCTCCTTACAGACTATTAGAGATAATAAATAATTCAAGAAGAGCTCAGGGCCTACAGCTACACCAACTTTACATATCCCATTGAAATTATTGGGGCTGCAGACTGGAGGAAAGTTTGCTTCCTTTGGCCAACCATGGTGACTTTGAATTGATGAACTTCCTCTGGACTTTTCCTTACCTTTTCTTTACTCTTGCCTGTGTTGCTGCTGCCCATGGAGTCCAATTAAAACAGAGTTCAGAGACTTCTTGTGGCTTTCTGGATCAATGTCATCACTTCCCTGCCTTCCCAAACAGGGAACTGAAGGAAATGGCTTTAGGTGTCCCATTCTTAGCAGCTATTAAAAAATGTCAGGAGCACCACTGAGCTGCCTGTGGTAACAGGCTTCTTACACCAGCCCACGTATGGGGAAATTTTCAGTACTGTGATTTCTGTAAGAGTATAGCTGTTTAAGCAAATATCTCTGCTAGAATGAAACTAACCTGACCTTTGCAAAATGATATTATACAAGGATGATACAGTGATACCTGTGGTAATGTTGCACCTGAAACTCTGCATTTTCCTAGAATTTGAAGCTGATGCAGCTGAACAGACAAATTAATAATCTTCCTTCACATAAGCAAATAATCTATTCTTAATGCAGGTGTATTTGTATTTTACCAGTACTTGGATTTTAAAAAAATTGTCAATATTTCATAAATATAGCATTCAAACTCATGCCATTGCCACTGATATAGGCAAGGCATAGTAAGAAAAGCAGTTTGTTTCCTTAATGAATTCATTTTTCAGGTAGAACTCTCCTGTTGTAACTATCACGTCACAGTTTAAGATAGAAAGTGAAAATAAGGACATTGTAGGTATATGTGCGGAGGATCTGAGCTGGAGAAATTCTCTGAATTGAGTTGAAATTAGCCAAACATTGCTTTGCATTGCCACCTCTGCTATGCTATGCCATGCCATGCCATGCTGTGCTGTGCTATGGCAATATCTCAACATTACGGTACTTTCTAGCAATGAATTCTTTCACATAACTAATACATAGCGTGCTTTTTCTGTTCCTTTCCATTGAACAAAATTTTCCAGGTGGTAGTTTAATTTTGAATGCCTAAAGAAGATACATTGATACGCATAGGTGTGACTTTTTAGAGGAGACAGGGTCAAAGAAAAGTGCAGGGAGCAGCAGGCAGGAAAGCTGGGGAGTATCTTTAGTTTCAGTGCAAGTGCACCTCAATATTCAGTGCTGTCTTTTGAGAATGTTTGGGAGCATTTTCTCCTGGTACAGGGAAGTTTTTATTCTTGCCTTGGTAAGTTCTATTGTGCTGAAGACATGAATTTTCAGATGGAGACTTGATGTAGAAGTAGGTACAGGCTGCAGTGTGCCTTAGAGACCTGTGTGGGATCTTGATTTCAGATTTATTACTGCGGAAACCTGGGAGAGGGAGTGTGCGAGAGTGAGAGCAGTTTTGATTTGTCTCTTAGAGCTAGTGTGGCTGGGGTTATCTCAGACGTGTAGCTTGTGTGCTAACTGTAATCTTGCAAATCCTGAAAGAGTCACATCCAGGGCGTTGTTTAGTTAACACGCTTCGTCAACAACATTGCTGACATCGTTGCTATTATATAGCAATGCAACAAAGAGATGGCAAAGCTGTGGAAACCATTGGCCAGATCACAGTTTTCAGGGAATGGAGTGTTTTAACCAACCACAGAAAGTTAAGTGATTTGGGGCCTCTGATGCTTTCTTGTTTTCAGAAAGTTAAATTTTCGTTTCTTGCAGTACAATATGATCATACTGAGTTCCAGGAAAATTGAGAGTGGAATGTATTTTAACTTTGTCAAGGAATTTACTATTGATATCACATAGTTTTCACCATAGAAACTGGAAGGAACAAAAGAATGAATGATGATCCTTAAAATTTCATTGTGAAAATACTTTGTGTGTATCCAATAACTTTGCTACTTGGATGGAGGTAAACAACTGCTTATAGAAGTGTTAGTAGAAACCAAATATCCAGAACAGCAGTCATGTCATTCTTATTGGTACAAGTGCTACGTTTTCAGCATGTGGTAGGACTGGAGAATTTGGCACAGGCTGAATCTGTGGCAGAGTGGATGTAGAAACATGGCCCAGAGAGTAAAGTTTCAAGCTGCACACTTAACTCACTTAAAAAATTCCTCATTTCCAATTACTGCGGTGAGTTCAAACCTCAGAGCTGAAAATACTGCTCATGCAGCACTCAGAATTGCTTCCTCTGAAAGATGAAGGGCAACATTCAGGCTTGGGAAATTTCTTGAATTAGCCTAAGTAGTTTGGAAAGCTGAAATTATGAAACTCGAAAAGCCTCTGCAGCAATTAGATCAAACTTAGTCTTCTTGATAAAACACAGAATCTAATTTTCACTGACAGGAACAGATAGTAGAGATGAAAATGTTTAGCTATGATGGATTAATCTATCAGATTGTCTTCTTGTGTGTAGCACAGCTTTCGGAGAGCTTTCATCCAACTGTATATCCAGTGCTACAAGAGAAAGACCTTCCATAAGTTTCTCTGACATGCTGTTCCAGTGTAATGAGCTTTCCAATTAGTTAATAGTTGCTAATATTCACGCTCCTTTTTCTTTCAAATTCCATATGGTGAAAATCCTAGCTTTATGACTTACAACCCAAGCTTATTGAGAACTTCAGGACTATTAATAGAGCTGGTCAAAATGCAGAATTTCCATGCATAGGGTTTTTTCTCACTGTAGGAGTTGTTTTTGTTCAGAGCTTGGGACTGCAGAAATTTTGAACATACCTTTTTTAAAGAGAACATAAAATGTTAAAATAATTTTGCATGGTTTTGAAACATTTTTGTCTGTAAATCACATGGTTTCCCCTTCATGTTTTCATGAAATGGTGCTATACTCTGAATGAGGAAAAGGATAAGCACTGTGTAATATCAAGAGGTGCAACTGATTACAGTATTGATGTCTTAGAGCATTTCCCTCTATATTGAAAACATTTGATCCTAGCACACAATATGGAGCTAAATAAATGAGATTGCACAAACAAATTTGTTTTCTTCAAAACATTTCTTTTTCTGGGAGAATCCTGTCCCAAAAGGTTGACCAGAACTTGTCATCGCCAGAATTACAATTCAGATCTCTCCACTAAGCAAAGCAAGTGTAAACCCTCAGGCCATAGAATCATTATCCAGGTTTCTTCACCAGAAATTGCAAATTTGAAGACACTTCAGAAGCACTGTTTGTGCACGTTTTTCTCTCTATAGCTCTGAATCTATAGGTAATCGTAGCAACAAACTGAAGGTAGCTCTGATTCCTCTCTGATTTTCTCGGCTATTAATGACTAACAACTTAAGTTGATGCAGTTGTAAACAGAAGTGACTGGTGAAGTGAGGTCTGAGTCCTGAAAGCCAGAAGTGAAGTTAAGGACCCATAGGTCTGATATCTACATCTATGAAAGGCTGCTGGGGACGATGGAAGTTCAAGAGTAGATTTCAGCTGAATAGAACAGTCTGTTACATTGATATTCTGTATTTATATATTCTAGAGTGTGCATATACATACATACTATCTTTTTTCTCATATATCTTGTTATGTTGACAGCACTCAGTTCATCCCTTTATACTAAATTCCAGTAGGTTAAACAATCTGCTAACATTGTCTCTAGAGTGTCTGATTACAATGAAAACCTGCTTGGTCCAGATGGGTGACCAAAGGGAGGATCATTTGCAGTTCACCAGCTAGTGTATTAGTCAGCATTTTAAAATCCATGATGAAATATGGGATGAGTAGAACAAATACCACCTGTATCACATCTTTGCTTTTCTGCTGTCTGAGAGCTACCCAGTGACAGCCAACGTGGCAGCTCAGGAGCTGTATCGTCTGTGAAGTGAGAGAAACAACATCAGCATTCAAATATGATCTTTAAAGATTTTAAAAATCACAAAAAATATTATCAGTATCTAGAGACATCCTCACTGGTCTAATAATATGTTTGTAGTTATGCTCATATTAAAGGGGAAGGGAACACTCACAGTTATTACTCTGAGGAGAGAACCAAATCTGCCTCCCTCTGCATTCAGTGACATTTTCACAATGGATGTAAGACCAGGATTGACATGCATAGTCATTTATATGAAAAACATCTACCTGTGAGACTGGACTGACGTGGTGTGCAATGAATTCCCCAAGTCCCCTTTTAATTAATGAGTCCAACATTCATATGGAGATAATTGCATGTAACACATTATTTGTGTTCCATTAAATTAAACGGAGCCATTTCCATCTGAGAGCAGGTTCCAAACATCTGCTTCTAAAAAGCATTATTATTGTTTATTCGTACAGGACTAACCATGTGCCAGCTACTTTACCAGCAGAGAGGAGACAGATCCTGGCTTCAAAAAGTTTGCAAACCAAATAGACTGCTTGAGGACTAAGAGGGAGGAAGATGAATGAAGGACAGCAGCACTGTTGGGACAAAAAATTTCCCTTGATCCCATCAGAGCTCTGATTTTTGCAGTCATAGTAAAAGACCTCATTCATCGAATATATACTGTTTCTACACAGAATGAAGAATCCTCATACTCATCCAAATTCAGCTACTTGAAGGAGAATCTAAACATGTTTGGTCTCCTCTAATCACTGGAGAGAGACAGGCGCTTCCAAGGGATGATCCATCCTATCCTGAACAGGGCAGGAAGGATAAATTCAGGTTCCTTCTCTGGTTTTCTCTCTTCATTAGCATAGCAGGATCCTAACAGCCAGCTTAAATTAAACTCCTAACTTTCATATGGCTAAAATTGGAAGAAACAGGCCTCACCTGCAGGCAGTGCTCTTGCTTAGCCCAGTTGCTGCTGAGTGTGCTTAAATGGCTCCACCACTCCAACTCAGAGGCTGGAAGAGTTCCTGTTGGGAATGACCATCAGATTCGATGTGCCAGCACACACCACTTGTATTGTTGAGACTATTCACTGGCTCCACACATGCTGCACGTGGTGCTCAGCCTGGCCAGAGAGGGAGTTCCTGGAGAGGGATTCAATTTGCATTGCACTTCCAGCAGTATGACTCTCTGGAGCCTTCTATGTCTCCATGGGCAGCTGCCTCTGACACATCTAGTGTGTGAGCTTCTATTTGGGCATGAACACGTAATGGAGTGTGCCTCTGGCACCCATGGGGACTTGCGCAGAGGAAGCACAGCTCTCACTTCACTGCAGCATATGGCAGAAAATTTCACGAGAACATTAGAATAAACACACCGGGGACAAAAAATTGCTAATTATGTAAATCTGTAATTCTTTCTCAATATGCTGACCACACTAGGGAAGCTTAGAGACGTGACATGACCTGGGTTAAGGGTGATCACAAAAATTTGCTGTTAATTGTCCATCAACACATCCCCTGCATTGACTGTGGCTGGCTGAAGCTTCTCTTCTCCTGCAGATTGTCATGAGACCTGCTAGCCAGGGCAATACTCTCGTGTGCTTGATCCACTGCATCACGCACCTTTCTACCAGAGCACCTTTCTGCTGACAGGCCAGTTTCCATCCTATATCCTCAGCTTCTATAGCCATGTGAGAAGGAAGCCTGAGGGAGATTTGACCTTCAAGGGTCTTTGCTGTACAAGGAATATACACACTCTTTTTGCAAAGCACAAAAAGCCAGGAGAGTTTAAAGCTCCTTTTCAGGAAGAGCTCAGAAATATTTTGCTGCATTTGAATCAAATACAAAAGACCATTTCCTTCATGCCTTGATGGACATATACCTTGTCAGTTTTCTTGGAGTCTGTTGCGAGAACACATGGCAAATATCAAACAGGTAACTGCAGGACAGGAGAAGGGGAGGACCAGCACATTGGTTTTTGAAGTCTTGTTTTTTGCCAAGGACCAGTAAAGCTCCTGCCTGAAGTCAGTGTGACTGTGGGGCTACTGGAGGAAGTAGCTGCATATTAGTGGCAAAAAAGCATTTTTGAATTGCTGTTTAAAACCAGTCTGTAGTTCAGTGTAACATCCAGAGAGAGCCCGCAGGCCTGCCTGGGTCCATTTTTCTCTGGGCAATATGGGGAGGTGGGCATTTTCCTGGGTCATGTGAAGAAGGCTCGTTGCCACTGTCATATAGCCACACATAAAACAGACCAGGCACTGATAATGGAGGAGAGAAAAACTGCGTAGCTTACAGAGAAGAAATGTAGCTTTTTCTGAATGCTTTATTCTGGAAACTTAACATGCAGTGGAAATTGATACCTCTGCTTTGGTACAGAACAATGCAAAGCCAGTGTGTTATCAAGAGTGGCTATGACAACTATTAGGGTGGTGGCAAGTAAAGACAACTCTTGTATGAAACTGTGTAATTATTTTTATTGTGTACCTTTTCTCCATCAATTGTATTTTTTTTCCTACTAATAGATTCTAATGTCTTTGGGTCTTTGCTTTGTTTTGTTTTGTGCAGAGTCCAGCCCAGCATATAATTTGTGCTCCAATGTCCTAAGATGGTAATTACTGTCTTTGCTGCTGTAATTCAAAATATTACCTCATATCTGTACATGTTTTGTGCAGATTTGCACAACAGCATCTACTGTCTCTGTGGGCTCTGGGGTTTTTTTTTTGGTCTTTTTTTTTTTTGATAGCTTTCTTGTTTGTTTGGGTTTTTTGTTTGTTTTGTTGTTTGTTTTTGCTTTTTCCCCTAAGGAACAGCTTCACTATTTCCCTGGAAAAAAAATTTCAATTTTTTTTTCAGTTGTATCCCTTTGATTCATTTGAGTTTAGGACAGGATCAAATGGCTTCAAGTTGTGCCAGGGGAAGTTTAGATTGGATATTAGGAAAAAGTTCTTCATTTAAAAGTTGGTCAAGCACTGGAACAGTCTGCCCAGAGAAGGGATGGAAACCTGTGTCTGGAAGTATTCAAAAGATGTGTAGATATGATGCTTAGGAACATGGCTAGGTGGTGGACCTGGAAATGTTAGGTTAATGGTTGGACTCAATGATTTTAGAGGTATTTTCCAACCTTAATTGTTCTATGATATAATGGTTTGCCTTTAATATTGCTTTCCAACGTTAACCACAGTCCAGCTTATTTGACATCAAATGCTTTGTCCTGTAGAACTCATTTATTACAGAAAACAACAAACTGAAATGCATCAAAACAACTCACTGGGAAGAAAAACCTCACAGTGTGGTGTTTGCCTAAACAAAACCTGCAGCCATTTTTCTGCTGAAAAATCTCATGGGAATGGACATATTTCATTGAAATGTCTCACTTCTAGGTGCAGCTTTCGGCAGAAAACAATCTAAAAACAATCAAAAATGTTTTGAGCAGCTCCTTATGAGATATTAGAGGACCTTGCTGACATGTACAGTCAGAACCTGAGTTAAAAACCCAGGTGCTACCTACTGTTGAAGAGGTCTGGCCTCAGTGAGAACTGGAAAAAGAGACCACATACACTGTCCTAACAGTGATAGGTTTGTCTAATCCCATGATGGGAGATGGTCTTCCAAGTCAGGTAGTGAAATGCTGACAAAGTGCTGTGCACAATGACAAGCAATGATTCAGTTTGTCCTGCGCTCTCCCAGAGGCAAATGTAAACCATCCCTATACTGATACAGAAATTAAATAAGAAGAGATTCCAGATTTTAAGAGACTCCAGTCTAGACTTAAAGAGAATGTAAGGCATCAAGTGAAATAAAGAGCACTGGAGAAACTGAACTGGACTCCTACTTGAAGGCAAAATGCATTTGGCAGCTCAGGCTGGGGCTGAGATTTTCTCCCTGTGACACAGCTTTGCACAGCAGTCCAGGTGCATTATGAGGCATGTTTTTATGCCTCCTGATGCCAGAAAGAGGCAGCTGAACCAGATGAACCCTGGGTCTTTTTTGGTAGAGCAATTTACATGTAAGCGTGTAATTTGAAAAAACAATGTGTTGTCTGTTTAAGGCTCCCTAGCAAATAGAATAATTTGCTGTTCATGATGTACTTCTGTATTTTGTCAAAAGGGTAGTTTTTTTCCAAATTATAAGTGTACAAATGCAAACAACTCTGTAAATATCTCTGCTGTAATACATCTATGATTAAGAGGTTGCTAAATTATTTTAATGTTTATTTATGCATTCTATCAATCATCTCTGGTCTGTATTTTCAGTCCATTCTTTCCTATGTTCATACTAATCCTAGATGCCATAATTTGCACACACAGCTTCAGTTATTATCTCTATTTTGGTGACTCACAATAACTTTTCAATGGCCACAGAAGTTGAATTCTGTACCCTTGTAAATAATTGCTCCCAGTGGAAGCTGTTTGGTGAAATTCTGAATCAGCCTGGACTGTAAATTTATTTCTGACCTTAAAATCAATGAAGCCCCTCATAGGTAGCTAGCATTTCATCAGATATTGCTGTCCCCCATGCAGGCTCTTGTAGCTGTGCTCTGCTGGAGCTATTCTGGATTTCTGCTGCTGCTCAAATGTAGGCTTAAAATAGAATTACTGTGGCTCTCTCTCAATACTCCTCACCTCCTCTGATGGGGTACCAAGCCAGCCAGAACTTTGAATTGAATTTGCTTAGCCATTTCCATGAGGCACTGCATAAAAACCAACTAGGACTTACCAACTCAAATGACTGACTGATATCCCCTTATACAGGTTTCCTTTCATTTTGTTCCACTTATGCATTTTTTTCAGTGTTTCTCCCTTAAATCTGCAATTTTACCAGATACCAAAGCCTAGGCCTCTCCTCCTGTTCACCTTCCACCTGCAGCTGGGCTGCAGCCAGGTTATCCACAGCTGCTCTCTTACTTCCCTGTGGGAAAAGTGTGGGGACTCTGATGACCCACCGACCAACACTAAGATTTTCAGAGTATTATTGTGTGTCAAGCACAATAAAATGCTACGAAGTTGCAATAAAAAATTGCAATGATTTAATCATAGTGAATTTAAATTAATCAGCTTATTAGTTTTGATGCATTTATATTGTTGAGGCCAGTTCCAGAGATCTTTGAAAATAGCTAAAGCTTTTGATGGACTATAGGCTATGGTTTAAGCATTGGCATTCCAAATGACATTAAGAAGGTGCTAATTGTCAATCTTTTTCTTGTCTGAATGGAACAGAAGAAACATGTCACTATCTTTGTCAGACCTGCTACTTTCAAGTGTGGTCCTTGAAAATGTTTCTACACCACCACTATGAAGCCTAGGAACATTTACTAACAACTTGCATGATGAAAGGTAGAAATAGATTTTGTATTTTTTTTCTTTCCTTGGTAATTTTGGAGCAAAAAACCCTTCAGCTTTCCTTCAGCACAACTTCTAGATGCCATAAAATTTATGCTAAAGCCAAGTCTTGCTGACACCTTTTTCATTCATCTTTTACAAGTACAAAGGTTGCATTTACATGAAAGTGCATTTGCATTTTCTTATTTATGGAACAAATATATTTGAAGCAGAAATAAAAATGCCTTGTTGGTTATTAACCTCTTCCATATGTGATACTTTAATAAAGATGGTGTTGCTTTTAATATGACTTACAATTAAAGCTCTGTGCAATTCTTGAAAAACATGAAGGTAGATATGCAGAAACATGGTCTGAAGCATATATAACAGTGGAGTAAGAGTAAGAAGACCTTTGCTTTTCATGTTTTTAAAACATTTTTTATCTTGCTATCCACAGAATTCTGGATCTGACCCTCAAATCTCAGCAGTGGAGCTCTAGCATGGAATTCAGTTGATTAGATTTGTGTGCCTATTGCTGATTTAGGTGCTCTGAGGTATCCAAGGGAGTTGCATGGGCCTGGTAGATATTACAGAGGACCTATGAAAGACACTTTTCTGCCAGGATAGCTGCTGGAGGTGGGATGATTAAGAGTAACTCAAGATGATTTTCTGTAGGGAAGACTCAAGCCCGAATCAATACTGCCAGTGGAGTCCAGATAGCCATGCAGGTCCCTCACTGTTTTATGGTGAGCTGAATACCTCTCTGGGTTCTGTGACTGATCTGATTATACCTCCACTGACAACAAAGGGAGCAGGGATAGCTAATGCGCATGTACGCTTCTAAATTTAGCCATGTTAGTCTTTGAGCTGAATCCTACCTGAAGAGTTCGGAACATAACTGTGCCAGAACTGGTATACGAAAATTTCTGTTGTCAGTTTTCATCAGCAAGCACTGGAATGTCTTTCTTTGATGTATGATTTTATCCAGAGCAGCAGGTGGAAAATGTACCATGGATGTTGTCTTAGTTTGAGGGAGAACTAAGATATCTATGTTGGCCAAGAAATAATCCCTCTCCTTTAAATTTAGAAAACAGAACTTTAATTAGGGAAAAATATATATAAAGAAAAAGGATAACAGTTCTTAACCACAATATATATATATATATCTCCAGAAAAGAACCAAACAACAACAGTTTGTAATAAGCCCCTCCACCCCCCAAATAACTAGGCAAAACAGTCAAAGAGGTCTTTTTCGGCTACCTCCAAAAAGGGGAAATGCAATTATATCTACGGACAGCAGGTGGCGCTGTGGCACCTCCGCCGCTGGCCACTCTCTCCCAGGGGTTGCAGTAATATTTATGGACAGCAGGTGGTGATGTCGCGTCCGGCTGGCTGGGCTCCCTCAGGGTGGTGGCAGTTAGTTCTCAGGTTGGTTCCTGTGAGGAAAATGGGAAAGCAAAGCAGCAACAATCCTGTCTCCGCAGGCACAGGAAACTGGGGCGTTCTCCCTCCTTTTTCCTCACGGTAAATTTGTGGTGTTTATAGTCGCTCACGGATGAAAAATGGCCAAGTTAGAGAAGGGAAGAGGAACACCATCCAGGATCCAGTGATGCTGAGATCCGGGGAGCGTGTGTGTCATCCTCCTCTCTCCGCGGAGAGCTGAGCTCCTCCCTTGCGCAGAAAAACCAGTTCCTTCCCCCAACTGCAGCCAGTCTTTCCCCTCCCAGACTGGGGGAAAATCAGAACAAAAGGCTGTGCTTAAGGCAGATGATATCAAGATATGTGCATTCTTTGTATCCTCTGTTAACCATCCCCACCACACCAGGGCGTTTGCTCCAAGCTTTTTGGAAGGAATTGCCCCTTAGGGTTTGAAACTCTAACAGATGTCCACTAGCTGCTGTCAATTCCTCATTTGTTCTCAGCAAGGATACAGCTGCTGCTGTTTGCTCTTTATTCTGGGAATCCATAGATTATTGTTTTTCTTTTTTCTCTCTTCCCCCTAGTCTATCTCCAATTATAGAATCATAGAATCATAAAAATATTTTGGTTAGAAAAAACCTTTAAGATCATTGAGCCCAAGCATTAACCCAGCACTGTCAAGTCCACCACTAAACCATGAACGTAAGTGTGGCATTTGCATACCTTTTAAATACCTCCAGGGATGGAGACTCAACCACCTCCCTGGGCAATCTGTTCCAGTGCTTAACAACCCTTCTGGTGAAGAAATTTTCCCTAATATATAATCTAGGCCTCCTCTGCTTGAGGTTGTTTCCTCTTGTCCTGTTGCTTGTGACCTGGGAGAAGAAGCCAGCTCCCACTACCACCTTCTTTCAGGTAGTTGCAGAGAGCAACAAGGTCACCCCTGATTCTCCTTTTCTCCAGGCTAAACACCCTCAGCTTCCTCAGCTGCTCCTTATTAGACTTGTGCTCCAGACTCTTCCCCAGCTGCGATGCCCTTCTCTGGACACGCTCCAGCCTCTCAATGTCTTCCTTGTAGTGAGTGGCCCAAAACTGAGCGCAGGATTCGAGGTGTGGCCTCACCAGTGCCCAGTACAGGGGGACGATCATTGCGCTAGTCCTGCTGGCCACACTCTTGCTGGTACAGTCCAGGAAGTCACTGGCCTTCTTGGCCACCTGGGCGCACTGCTGGCTCATGTTGAGGTGCTGCTGACCAGGTCCTTTTCACTGGGCACCTTTCCAGCCACCCTTCCCCCAGCCTGTAGCGCTGCCTGGGCTTGTTGTGACCCAAGTTTGGGGCCCAGCACTTGGTCTTGTTGAACGTCATACAATTGACCTTGGTCAGATCTCTCCATAGAGCCTTCCTCCCCTCCAGCAGATAAACACTCCCACTCAATTCAGTGTCACCTGCAAACTGACTGAGGATGCACTCAATCCCCTCATCCAGATCATTGATGGACAAAACCAGAAACTCTTTTATTCAGCACCTTCTCTCATGGAGCTTTTTGTTCTTAAGGTCTAAGGATGCTTTTGACATCCTGAGCAGCATTTCAAGATATTAAACAGAACTGGCTCCAATACTGAGTCCCAGGAAACATCATTTGTGATACATCCTTCTCTTCTTTGCCTCTATTACACGGTCTATCTATCATATACATAAATGGATGGTTGTTTGTTTTTTTTTTTTTAAATTGACACCATACATTAATAATTATCAGTGTTCTTACTGATGGGGGCTATTGTTTACCACTCCTAGCAGGGTGGTATACAGTGTTTTAAAATACCATTGGGCTAGTCAGGGGAAGATCCTTGCTAATGAACAGCAGGTTTGCTAAAGAAAAGTGCATTGTGGTGTCTGACAGAGATCTGTAGGGACCATTAATCCACATCCATTTTACTATAAGCTTATTTCAAAATATGCAGCGTTCAGAGGAACACTAGTACAGATGGAGAAGAAAGGCTAGAAAAGCCTGGGGTATTTACAGTAGCACTGTAGACACAGCCTCCTACCTGGTGATATTGCTGTTGCTCTAAATGTATTTTTCAGCTTAGTTTGTTAAAGAAAAACAGAGACTCTTTTATTTAGCAGCTCATTCCATGGAGCTTTTTGTTCTCAAAGTCTAAGGATGCTGTTGATGTCCTGGGCAGCATTTTCTCTGCCTCACAGGAAATTGCTCTAATGTAAAAGGCTGGGTACAAGCCATTCCAGAAATCATAATAGCTGCTGTGCTGGCTCACACAGGCACAGCACTATCACTGTAATAGTCTTGAAAGCTTCTTAATTGGTGATGCCAACCAAACACAAATGTGTTAGATTTCCCTGCTTTATCATTACAGAACACTCGGGCATCAAAAAGTTGGTTGCAACAAGTGAGAATGGGATCAATAAGTTCTGTGCATTTATGCTCTAACAGATATTTTTTTTGCCTTTATGCAAAATAATTCCCCTTGAATGTCATCTAGGCACATCAATATTGTGGATTTCATGCAGACTCATGAAGGTTTGCTTCATTTCTATATAATTCAATTTCTTCCCAGCTGCTGGCGGGAGGAGGGAATTGTGTTTGTGTACATAGACTCTGCTCAACATATGGCCCATAGCTAGAAGCAAATAACACCGCCCAGCTGTTGTATCCTCCAGGACTGCTCCCACAGATTGTTCAGACTCTTCAGAGTTATTTCCCATACAGCTCACCCATAAAGGGGTGAAAAACCTGTCTGTTTGCAATGGACTGGGCACTAGGTAGCAAGATCAAAAAATTTTAAATCTTTGTAACATAACATAAAGTACTTGTATATCTTGTATATTTACAAGTACTTGTACTTGTAAACCCTCTGTTTACATTGGTGTGAATGTGGAGAAACTGTTGATTCCGTAGCATCTATTTTAACCTTACCCCTGATTAGGCATGGCAGGAAGAATTGTGTATTTTGTGCTGGATTTGGAACTTGAAAAACAGTGTCCTTAGTCCACTGTGAGCAGCAGAGGTAGATTGTCTTATTCCTCCCCTCCCTGTCCAGAGTAATCCACTTTTGACCTCTGTGAAAGGTGAGAGCACAGGTCAGTTTTCCCAGTGTCAATCTCTGTTCCCAGTCCATGATAACAGCTACCAGTAAGCAGGATGACTGTTTCTCCTGTGCATGCATGTAGCAGCTGAAAAACAAAGTGAAGACACAACACTGTCATTCATGTGTTACTGCCTGGTTGTTGCATCACAGCAAGTTGCAGTCACTACAGATCAGATTCAAAGTGGTGATTCGCATTCATGTTTTATTCCCCAGTATCTTTCTTCCAAGATCTAGCACATGATGTTATATGTCATTTATGGGTTCAGCAAAACAAGTTTGCCCTTCTTATTTATAACATTTTTAATGGTCACCAGGGGTTGGGTAAATCTACTGGCATGCCATGTTCTGCAGCTGCCTATTGTGACTGACACAAGTTTGGTATGGCTCTTGCTGGCTTCCTTTGTGCATTACTTTGTTTAAATTGGAGAGTTATGTTACTTCTTATTGGCATATGTTTACATCCTCAGAACACCATAAGCTGTCGGAGACTAATCCAATTTATTCCTTGCTGACAGGAATATGGGAGGGACTGTCACTTGCTAGTCTCAGTATGAAATGTGATTTCATGCTGAATCTCCCCCAAAAATGCAAAGCCAAGTAAGTGTTACAGAATGGAGATATTTTAAAGATCATGACAGTTGGAAAGGTTTCACATTTCACTCAGCCTTTTCCAGACTTTGATGGTTTTGTTGTCTTTACAGTCTTAGTACAGCCTTGTTGGCTTACCATTCTTGTTGGAATTAACTCTCTAGTATCTAACATTTACAAGTTTGGAAAGCCCATATGCTTCGGTAACTGTTTTAATTGAAGGGGTTTCAGCATGTGACACTGAAGTAGAATTTTTGTGGAACAAAAATTAGATTAGGATGTAAGTGGAAGTTTAACTTAAAATTTTTATCCTTATTGCCAGAATATGTTTGTCTACCTCCTAGACACAGTGATGCCCTTCTTAAGAAGGGAGCTTTTTAGATGGGCATCTCTTGCATGGTCCCTGCTGTCTCCTGGAGTTCAAAGCTCTTCTGCAGGACAAATTTGCATGCAGAGCCTGAAAGCTGTGCTGGGAGCTGCTAAGGAGCTACTTATATGGGAAGTGGAATCTCAGATTATAGTCAGTACCAGTGAAGTTCATCTGTATGGACACCTCCAGTGTGGGCACCTCTACCAGAGCTGGTTATTCTCTGCTCTCTGTCTTGTCAGGCCAGACACACAGACATTTATGAGAATTTTCAAAGGGAGTGAACTGCCCTGGAGATCTGATAGAAATAAGGTGCCTCTGCCTTGCATTTGATTTGCAGAGGAGCTTTGGTGGGAGATAGATGCTGTCCTACTACATGCCAGGAAATTGTACTTAAGCATAGAGTGAGCTCTGATATGCAAAACAGAAAATAAGCATCCTTTTCTCCAGGCTGAACAGTCTGTCCCTGTCCACTAAAAGACAGTCAAGTTGTCCACCTGGTCCTTGTTCACCAAGACCTTAAAATCCTTCCTGTCAAGTTTCCTTCCAATCAGTACTGGTGCCTGGAGTTACTCCTCCAGAGGCACAGGACTTTTCTCTCCTTTGTTCCTCCCTTTGTTGAACTTCTCAAGGTTCCCGCTTGCCCATTTCTCCAGCCTATCAAGGTTCCTCTGAATGGCAGCACAATCACCTTGTGCATCAGCCACTCCTCCTGATTTCATATCCGCAGACTTCCTAAGGGTGTGCTCTGTGCCATCATCCAAGTCCTTAATGAAGCTGTTAAACAAAGCTGGCCCCAGTATCAATCCCTGGGATACACAGATAATTACTGGCCTCCAGCTGAACTTCACGCTCCCAATCCCAGCTCTGAGAATACAGTAGTCCAGCCAGTTTTCAGTCCACTTCACAGTCCACTTGTATTGGCCATAACCCATCAGTTTGTCTATACGGATGTAATGGGAGACAGCACTGAATGCCTTGCTGAAGACAAGACAAAGGAACCCCATCCCTCTTTCACTGAACCAGTCATCTCCTTTTAGATGTATACACATGGACACTGCTATCTATGCTATGTTAAGTAGGTGGTGTGCCTCCTAGTTTTTTTAATGTGTACCCTAGATATTAGATAAAGAAATAAGCAGGAATAGATCCTTTTATCTTAAAAAAACCCAGATGGAAACTGAGTTGTCATTGAAAAATGATGGGGTGGGTTTTAATTACTATGTTTCTCTTCATTTCTTGGGTGTTGTTGGAATAGATACAAGAAAACTTAATTTTTTTTTTCTGTGGCATATTACCAAGACAGAACTGAAGTTCGGTTTTGTGTAAGGAATTTTAGCAGAGAATGAACAGGTTTCCTCCCCCCAGCTTTTTCAATCCAAGAGCGGAAATTTAAAAAAAAAGCTCATGAAAAAGCTGCTTGGTGGGGTTTCTGTGACAACAAGGAGAATGAATAAAATCAGAGGTATTTAGGAGAAGATTTGCAGATTCTGAATATTTTCTTTCATATCTGAACTCAGCCTAAATTATCTTTCTGTTTTTTCCTAATACCAAAGTATAGGCAAGAGAGATTATTTTCCACTGGTAGTTCCATGTTGTGATAGAAAAGGATGTAATGGTTCCTTTTATTTTCTAGCGTCTTACAGGACTGTAAAATCACATCTAAACTGAGAAAATAGCTCTCAAAGAGAAAACTGGTGCAACTGCCAATTTTTAATCCACCAGTGCGACAAGCCAACAAAAGCTTTGTATGAAAATTCTTTTCATATTTACATTTATTGAATTGAGTATATCCAACCACTGACGTATCAGATCCTGTTCGAGAAGCCTGTATGAAAGAAAATCAATTTAATTGTATTAGAACAAGGCTGGGTTTGCAATCTGAAGAGTCTGAGAGGCTGGAGACTGTTTTTTCTTGAAACAGTTAATTTCACAATAATTTCTAAGATTCCATTTTGCATGTGGTTGGAGAGAGCGTGTTAGACTGCTTTGGAGCTTAGAGAACAATTACTTTTGACAGACCACAGAATGAAAAGTGTACCCACTGGAATATAAAATAATTCTCCGTGATGAAGCATACTTGACCCATGATTCATAAAAATACCAATATATTACTATGTGTCATGTGAAGTTTGAAAATTACTGTTATATTGCCCCTACCATTTAAGGAATGTTTCTTGCTTTTAGGGCACAAATAAGAATTACAGAGCTTTGACACAATGATTGTACTATTCTTGACAGTAGCCTAAGAAAGGCACAGAGACAAAAGTCAGGGTCCGTTGACCTCTATAAACATTTCAGATTGTGACAGAGCCAATGTGGTTGGTTTTGTTTCAGAAGACCATAGGAATGGTGCTTTTCAACCCACCAACTCCCCTCTGACTGCTGGTTACACTATGGAAACTGTGGCCTTCCAGTGTTTTCAGGCTAAAGCTAGAAGTCTCAAAATTACATTTCTGTGAAACAGAACCTATTTCCATTTATTGATAATTTTTTCCTGAAGCACTGCCAAAGGTCACTTAAAAATGGACCAGATCCTGAAATTTAGCCTCAATCTCAAGTCACCCCATAGCAGAATCTACTTCGATTAGAGATTTTTTCCAGGTTTGAAAATCAGGTGTGAATTTGACAAACATCATGAAGTACAGTGTATCCCCTCTTGCAAAGGGTCCATGGATGACATCAGACCTATACTTCAAAGAAATGGTGAAGCTAAGATTTAAATAGCTTGATCCATCAAAAAGGAAAGATTTTATAATGAAATACTTGGAAAAAGCAATGGAAGAGGACTAAGCTGAAGGTACTATTTTTATAAGCCTTGGGCTTTTCCTGCCATGTGTGGAACTGATGGAGTACAAGAGTGAAGCAAACAAGTCCAAGTAGCTCAGGATCTGACATGAGGATTAGGAAAAACATAAGGCTAGTTAAACACACATTATAAAGAAATCTCCAGCACTGAATACAGTAGGGATAGTCTCAGGTAAAGTAACGTAGCACCCAAAACTTGTCACTTCTGAAGTCCTGGAATAAAGTTTGTCTTGGAATTGTCCCAGTTTGTCCTGCCAGAGAAGCTTGTCCCTGTGCTAGGCATTGCTGGAACTCAGCAGGATTTTTTAACAATGTTTTTGGTAAAGAAGCACCAAATATATTCAGCAGAAACTTAGAGATTGTCCGTAGCACACTGACAGGGTTTAATCTGCTGCACATAACTGCTTGCATTGCCGTAATGCTGTTAATGAGCCCTGGTTTTCTGACTTTACTCTTGGCATACTGATGCACATCCCAATCACTGGGAACGTCAAACAGATCCTCCTTCGGCTACAAGACCCTGACCCAGGAGGTAAAGGGGAAGCGCCATTGCTTGTTGGATGGAGAAAGCCTATGACACAAAGCTGAGCAGCTCTGGCTTCATCCTGTGGGCAGTGATGGCACACACCAGACCACTGCAAGGTACACCAGGTCATTGCAAGGCAGCTTACCTTTCCTGGGAGGACCTCAAAGAGGAAAGGTGGCTGTTACAGCCCTAGTGCCATTCAGGTTGCAGAGCCATGCTGTGAAGGGAAATGAAACAATGAGCAGGTGGTCTGAAAGTGTGTCCCTCAGCTATCCACCATCTCTGGAGACTTCAGGGGTTGGATTTGAAAAAACATTGCTTAATTAGCTCATCAGACTCTCTGAACCTGGAAGCAATTGGGTTTTAATTCACTTTTCATAATATGCTTTGTTTTTATGAACCTTGTGTGGAGCATTCACTATGTAAATAAATTATATTTTCACTTTTTCCTCTTCTCTCCACAGTGGGCTCATTTAATACTCACTTGGCTTGTATCTTAGAAGAAAACAATCACAAACCGGAAAGACCAGAGCTCTTTAATTTAAACAAATCCATTATTCTGGAGCTGAAAATTTAGTTTAGTCTCAGCAAAATAGCAAGCATATGCAGTCTTTGCAGTAATTTTTATTTATATATTTAAGAGGTTATTGAACCGTTACTGCCTGGCTGCCTTAGTGTCTAAAGGCTGCCTAAAGATTTAAGGTTAACTCAATAATAAAGCAGTCAGATATCCACAGTTTGACTTAAGAGGAATTCAAGGTACATCATCCAGGGAGTAGCAAAATACTGTGCAGAGCTGCCTCAGCTAATGATGGTAGAGATGGTTTGGTTACTGAAGGCGAGGCAGAGGCAGAATCATGGCCATTTCATTATACAATGGAGCTGTCTATTAGCAGTAGTAGTAATTGGCAGGTTAGGCTGGGTCCTGGTGAATGGCTGTGCCCGACAGGCAACTTTATGGTGCAGAAGTACATTGACTAAACTGTCTGTCACTGCCAGCATGACTCATATCTTTAATTCATCATCCCTGTGGATTTAGCTTTGCACCTGAAGTTAGATGCTTCATACTCTATACCCTGCTTTTTGCTGAGGTTTCCAGCCCCTCTGGTGAAAATGGCACTTACTCCCCGTGTCCACTCCTCTGGCATGAAAGCTCACACACTAGCCTAATCCCTTCCATATCAGCATGCCAGGCTGAGCACAGCCTCGTCCCAGCTGCAAACACAAGCTGTGTCCTACCTCCTCACTGTGAGCAGTAATGTCCTGATGACTATGGAGGGGTGCTGTGTCTTCAGCCAGTTGGGGCTCATGCCTGAAGGTCAAAAGGCTTCATTGCAGCATATAGAACCCTTAGGAGCCTGAGAGCTGCCCCGAGGGCCTGCCTCTTGGGACAGGTATCCAATACTCTGTTTTGACTCTGCAAGCAGCCTTTGTTTCTCATTCACTCTGGAGTTATTTCAGTTTTAGGGGATAAAAGTCCATCTAGACCTTTGCTGTCAGGAAGAGGGATTTAGAGCCTTTAGAGTGCCTTCCCCCTGCTCTGTGGGGGGGTGCCTAGAAAAGTGCTGCTGAATTCTCTCCAGGACTGAGTTGAACTAATGCAGGTCTTGTAAGGACATCCAACCTTCCTGTACAAACCATGCCGGAGATATTGCTCATTAGCCTTTAACAAGATATGGCTGAAAGGTGCTTTGCTGCCCCTTTTGGAACTAGGGATTCAACCAATGATTCCAGCATTTCAAAAAAGTATTGTAGTCCCTCAGCTACTGGACAAAGCTGCTATTTTTAGAGTTTAGTCAATATTGTACCAGACTATTAAATACCCACTGTGTAAGGGACAGTCTCGTGTTCAGAGCACTCACCTGGAAAATCCAGCAAATAATTTGAGTGGAAGACTTTCAAGAGTAGAAAGAGGAAAACCCCTTGCAGAGTTTCTTCAGGTCCCTAGGGAAAGTGGCAGGCAGTACTCAGAATGCAGCACTAGGGGTGAGGTCTGAATTTGAGGCTAGTGCTGCACCCACCCCCTCCATCTCTTCATTTCCCTTTGGGGTCTTTTTCTCTACATTAATTAAAAATTGCTCAAAATGAAACAATTTGTTTCAGATAAAAAAAGAATACGTCATTCAAATAAAATAGATTGTACTGATTTTTTTTTTTTAAATGGCATTTGAGTCTTTCCAGGACTTTGGTCCCATGAGTTCATTTACCTAAATCAAACCATCAGTTGCTCACACGGCTGTGAGCAACTTTTGCATCAGGTTTGCTAGTGCAGTGTTTCCACTGTCACTGCTGGGTGACAAACCAAGAAAAAGCTGGTAGTAGGGTATGTATTTATCCTTGTGATGCACAGAGGAAATGCTAAGATTTCTGCTCTGGGATATATGTGGGTTAGAGGGAACGAGAGACAAAACAGCGTATTGCTCTCTTGCCTTCAGTTTCTTATGTTCCAGTTTTCCCCTGGGCTCTCAGTTGTTGCCTCTCAAATATCCTGCACTCTGGATTGCCCTCAAATGTTCCTCCTTCTTCAGTGACTGTGTGACAGATGGGGATCACCAGAAGAGTCTTAGAGTAGGTGTGCTATTTTTATATGCTCCAATGCATGCAAAAAAGACACCCCAGGATCAAAATGCTCCCATGACTATGGACACTTATACTGCTATCATGATCATGTCCATTAAAGAACCATGTACTAGGAGCAATGTTAAGAAGAAATTGAGAATGCAAGGTTAAACACTGGGAAATTAGGAAATATCAGAATAGAAGTTATCTGAGCAATCTGCACCCAATTTCTCTGCTTGTACACTATGATGCAGTGTTTACTTACATTAAATGAAGAGAAGCTAAATAAAATAGAATTCTATATCCCGTGGTTCTTTCTCATGCTTTGTTTTGCATGTTTTCACAAAACCATGAGGAGCAGAAATTCCCTCCTGTGGTGCAATGTCTGGCACAGTTTACCAGCCATGTGCCTTAGAGGTTGGATATAGGGATCTGCTGCTGATCTCCCTGCAGGAGCAGTCTGGCCCTGGAAGGAGGGGATCCCCAGGTTTCGCCCCAGCTTTTACACCAGGATCCCAGGGTGGGGAGCTGGGTGGTTGGGTTGTGCTCCAGCTGTGGGAGAAATGGTGTATTTCATTCACCCCTCCTTGTTCTGGAGCGGCAGCTACGGCAGATTGACCTCTGGTGGGTGCTGGGGTGACCACAGGGGTCCTGCTCCACCTCAGCAACACCACTTATGGTTACAACAAATCTGGAGCTTTGGAGGAATTTAGGTGTTAAATTCTGCCAGGATGAATGGTGGTTTTCAAAGCCCCCTGACTCCATCAGTTGTGCAATTTTTTTTAGACACAGCACAGGGAAATCTCCTTTCCAAACATCAGGGATCTGCTACAGTATAGGAGAGTGCTAAAGCTACAATGTGAAACATTTTAATATGGGGGGAAAGGGGAAGTTCCCTAGCCCCTTTTAAATATCATGTTTTGGCTGGAAGTTTCCAAAGGAAATCAAGCAAGAATTGGAAGATTCAAAGGTGAAAAAAAGTTGGATGCTTGGAAAAAGTCATCAGCAACTGAAAATAAGGCCTTGAAACAGCAAATCTCAGGATATTTTTAACTGCATCTGTTCCTATTTATGCTGCCTGTCAAAACAAGAGCCTGTTTCATCACCCCTGTGTTTCTGACAAGTTCTGTGTGAGGTGTTTCTGAAGCAGTTTTGCAGTCAGAGGGAAATGCAGTTGCCTCTGAGATGGTTGCAGCACAGGGGAATGACAGATCAGGGAAGGAGGATGGATACATTAATTGATTCTGTCTTCAGAGTAAATTTTGAGTAGACTGAAGTGAAATATTTAACTGGAATGTATTCAGGATTCCAGCCCTCTGTGTAAAACAAACAGAATCAACTTTAAATGGTGAAAGAGATTTGTATTTCTCTTTTCAAATTTTGTTCAAAACTATTAAAGTATATTGGAGAAATAATTCAAACTTGTAAAAATCCTTATTGTAAGAATGGGAAATCTCATAGTAGCTATAATTCAGACAATACTTTTGACTTATAATGTTTCTGAGATCATTAAGCTAAATAATCAGACTGTATATATGTCTCCAGGCAAATAGTTAATCATCTGGGTTATTTTGTTGTTGCTGTAAGGGTAGTTCTTTATGGTAATTTGCCAGTGATAAGTGGCAAGCAATACTTGTGATGTTCATCTTCCTTCACTGCCCTGCTGAGCATGCTGAACTGCAGAGAGCACACTGTGGTATATTAATTGTGTGAAGGGATTTATGGTCACTGTTCTCATTGTTGCTCTGGAGATAAAGTGCCTTCAGAAATCCTGCAAGCTTCCAGATGCCAGCATGCTTACTAGCAGATCTGCCTAGAAAATATTGGGAAATACCCATTTATTGTCCTAATTTGCTTTAGGCTTGAGGTTCCCTGGAAGAATTGTGTGAGCAGAAAATGTTTTGGTGAGTATAACCAAATCATGAAGTATGGATGGCAAGCACTGGTTCAAACTCCACAATTTCAAGCCCTCTCCAAAGGAAAACTAAAATGCCTACATGACTACACCATGCCAGGTGTAGTCCAGACAGTCGCTGGAAGAGCCATGGGTACAGTCAGATCTCCCTGACAGCAGACCAGCAACTGCTAGGAGATTTAAGCAGATCCTTGCCACGAGCTTACCCATATGTAAACTCATGCACACTGTTCCTACACTGCCAAGGATGCTCGCAGGAGGTAAGGATTGAATGCTAATCTCAATAGAGATTTGAGTGACTGTTCTTGCAAGCCAAAGAAGGTTAAAACAGGGGTGAAGACAGACTAGACAGCACCAGATTCAAGTAGAGCACTGATGCCCTGCAGCCTTGACCCCCAGGCTGAAAGGAGATCTAACAGTATCAGGCCTATTGCACACAGGCTGTGCAGTTAATTTCACAAGTTCATAGACATACTGGTGTGAAGCAACCCCAGCAGGTCTCCACTCCAGCCTCCCACTCCCAGTGATCCACCCAACAACACTAAATCAAGTCACCTGTGGCTTTGTCTAGCAAAATCTGGTGAAACTCCAAAGATGGGTATTCCACGTCTCCTGGCATCTGGTTCCAGTTTTGCACTACCGTCCAGGTGGATGAATTTTTCCTAATGCTCAGCCTCAACTTGCCAAGCTACAATCTGTGGCTTTATTCCTTTTAGATGTCTTTCACTACCAAAAATTGTTTGTCCATCCTTTTTGCAACTGCCCCTTCAAAGATTGCTATGAGACCCCTCTTAGCCTCTCTTTTACCAGACAAAGCAAGCCCAAGCCCTCAATCTTTCTTTGTAGGTCGTAAACTCTAGCTCCCTTGATCATTTTGGTAGTACTCAAATGGACCCTTTGCAGTTTTACAATACCCTTCTTTATCTGGGGGCACAAAAGTGGTCCAAAAGTGCAACAAGTCTAATCCACTGGTTTTACTGCAGAGGATTTACCTGTGCCCTGGAGTCTGCTATGAGTTCTCATGCATCACAAACACCACAAAATTTGGAGGTGTTTGTGACATAGAAGCACCCTGTGCATGTGCATATTGATTTTGCATTCAGGCAGACATTGCTTAGTGCCCTCTAAGTTAGTATGGTCCTGAAGCACAGTCTCAGTAGGTGCCTGAGCCTCTGCAGCATCATGGAGAATGGGAATGGAGCCTGACTAAAAAGAAGTGCATTGAGTGTAGATTAAAATTGACATACATGAGCTGGCTGCATTACTGTGAAACCCACCAATGAGCAAAAGTTTTAAGATTGCCTTTTCTTCAAAAAGATAGGCAGACCAACAAATATCTTTCATTCAAGCACTAAATAATATTTTATAGCAATTCTAAACTTTTAAAAGTCTGTAAGTTTTGTACAACCAAGCCTGATTATCTTCTTAAATGTATAGTTTCTTTATGCTGTATGTTCTAACAAAAAAAATGTGATCCAGAGTTGCCTTTGGAAACAACGTAATTCTGCTACAATTGTAAAGAGGGCTGAAAATAATTGTTTTAAATGTATGGGTTAATTAGCATTTCTATATCACTCATCCTTTGGAGCCTTGAAATCATTTGCTAGAACTTGGACAGATGTGGTGAGAAGAAGAAGAAGGTATTTTCATCATTTGCTCCCAAGGCCAAGTTTTTAGCGCTGCTGAAAATGCAGTTTTCTTGGCACAAATAAAGACATTTTCTTTTAACAAAATTAGGATTATTTTTTTTTGGCATACTGTAGCTGGCAGCCATGAGAAACTTTACGACATCTGAGGAAAAAAACTGAAATGGGAAAGGAAAACTGAGGCATCTGACACCATGTCTGGCCTTTGCTTATGGGTTTTATTTGGAGGATGCTGGACTTCTCCTCCAGCTCTATTGCACATTCCATGTGCTTTTCATACCGAACCTATTGGTTAAGGCCAGATGTGACTAGGGGCAGCTCAGTACTTTTCCAGCGGCCCACCTGCATGTATCCATCTGTCCACCTGCCAAGACACTACTGTGGGATACAAAAAAATAGTCCTGTACTATACTGTGTGATTTGTGGGGTTTGTGTAGCTCCATCATCCCTGTGGCATTATTTTGTCTTCATGATGCAAACTGTGCCAGCATATATATGTGTCTGTAGATAACTTTTGGGTGGAATCCATTTCAAGTAATGCTAGAAGTCTGAGAGTTGGCTGAATGTAAAATTTGTTATATGAGCTCCCTTCACAGTCATTGGACAGAAATGGGCACCTTCAGAGGGTAAATCACCCTCCCTGCTTTGTAGGCTCCTGCCTGTTCCTCCTGACCGACTCACAAGGGAGCATCACTAGCTGTCTAAGGCTCACAGCTGAGCAACATGGCTCAAGTTACAGAATCACAGAATCATTAAGGCTGGAAAAACCTGGTTTGATGGATCATTTAGTCCAACCATCAAACCAGCACCACCATGATCCCACCTAAGGCACATCCAGATGACCCTTGGACATTTCCAGCGACAGTGACTCCACCACCTCCCTGAGAAACTTATTCCAATGCCTAGTGACTCTTTCAGTGATTCTTTTTTTCTTCTACATAATCTTAAACTGAACCTGATTTTTTTTTTTTTTAATTTTCTAATATCTAATCTGAAGTTAGATCCACTGGACCTCAATTCTGGGGGGGGTTAAATTGAAATAACATTCTCTTACAATTCTTTCAGGGTAAAAAGCCATGGCTGTTCCTTTGCATGGCTTTTCACAAAGTGATCTGGCTTGCACAGGTTTAGTTTTGTTAGGTTAGAGACTGGAGCCAAACAATTGTGGGTGACAATCAATAGAGATCAATGTTGAGGTCACAATCATAAAACTGTAGCACTAGGAAATAAAAACAGAGGATGTAGACATTAAAATTAATGTTTGTGAAATAGTTGCCAAAAAATAATTTATTAGACAAGTAACGCTGGTTCCATTTTCCTGATAATTTGTTTATATCATGCAGCATTCCTTCACTTACAATTGTGATATATCATTTATTTCTTTAGGACTATTCCAGAAAGTAAGAAGACCATATTAAGCCCTAACAGGACCTCTGGGACACAAAGCATTCTTATATACTTTGAATTCATTTGCTGTTAAAAACATAGTATAAATCATGAACTAATCAGATTCCTCATTGAATCTTGCCTGTAAACCATACGTATTCAGTTTCCTTATTACACCAACCTTTTCCAGCAATTCCTTTCTAATCATACAGATGCAGCAACAAATCAAGCACAATAACTGCATTTTAAAAATGCATTAAAATAAATCTTTGGAATGTTAAAACTATAAGCATACAATGTCACACCTCGCTTATTACTTGTGTATATTTGCAAGAGGAAAAGTCACATAGCTAAAGAATATTAATAAGAGAAGAAAAAAATCCTCAGTATCATTCACACATATGGAGAATTAATTTTTCTTTTGACTGATGATGTCACCTTCCCAGTACAAAGTGCTGAGGAGGGCCAAGGGGTAATGCAATAACTCACCTTGTAGTCTTTCTCGTTTTTCAGTGATCTGGTTTATAAGATTTGTAATTGTTTTTACCGTACTTGTACCTGAAACAGACATAAAAGCATGTTTTAGGAAAGAAAACCATAAAAAATTCTCAGAGTTTCGGGTGGAGTATTCAAGCAACTGTACCTGTTTTTTGACCAGCAACAGTCCCAGCTTCAGGTGTGTGTGTGTTACTCTGCACAGGGCCCAGTGAGTCAGGGACTAGGACTGAGAATGTGGAGGTGTAACACACTGCTCAGTGAGGATGTAGCACGACAATACAGAAGGTGTGGAGCCTCTAGAAGGTAACATGACTATTAAAAAACACATGGCCAGTCCATCCTGCATGTGGTCTACACTCCTAAGCCTACCAGCATACATCTTCTTGCAAAAAGATAACACAGCCATCCCATGAAAGCTCTGTGTGGCTCAATAGAGACAGGAAGAAAGTTATGAAAGGGAAAAGGCTAGAAGAGATTACCCAAAAGAAGGAACAGAAATAAAATGTGGCAGTTCAAATGTAAACAGAAAAATAAGAGAGCTACAGAAGAAATAAAGGTGCAATAATAGTTGGGTATAGGAAGTGTGGATTTGCAAAAAGGTTCTGATAAAACCACACTGAAGGTTGTGAAAGAAGTTATATTGCTATGGGACTGGAGAAAGGTCCTTTTTGGACTGGAAGATCGTTGAAGGGTTAGAAGCAAACTTTAGGTCTTAATGGTAACTTTCCGAGTTCTAAATATCAAGATTTTTCAAACCAGAAAGTACTTCTTTATAAGTTAAGAATAATTTCTTCATGGAAAGGGTTGACAAGTATTGGAACAGGCTGCCCAGGGAAGTGGTGGAGTCACTGTCCCTGGAGGTATTTAAAAGGCAGGTGGATGTGGCACTTGGGGACATGGTTTAATGTTTGGACTTGGGTTAATGGTTGGACTCAATGATTTTAAATGTCTTTTCCAACATAAATGATTTTATGATTCTGACTGAGTAGTCTTTTTGGTTTTTTACTTCTTTTGCCCCAGGAGTTTGCAGAGCTGCTTAACCAGAGCAGATTCAAAGAGGAATGAGGCAGATTCAGAGATAACAGATTCAAAACAAATACTAAAGGGAAAAGACAGGCATTTATCCATTAATATCCCTCATCCAGATTAGGGATTAATGGCAGATATTGGGGAAGTAGGATGGGATAGGACCATATAAAGTGGTCAGGTTTCAGTGCTCTTGAAATGGCTTTTCCTGTTGCCATTGTTGTGGTCAGATACTATTTTTATCCATGTCCCTGTACAAAATACAGGTATTTTTATTTATTAAAGTTTCTTCTCACTACAAACTTTGTAACAATATTTATCATCTCTAGAAAAGGTGAGAGTTCTGGGAAAGAAATACTGCTTGTTAAAACTACCCATGTTTCTAATCTCACACGGAACTGAGGGCTATGAGGAGGGGAATTAATTTTTTAGCAAAAGGAGGTATGGCAAGCACATATAAATTAGCACAAGTGGAGAAGAGGGAAACCTGGGGCAAAACTCCTCAGTTACAAGTCTGAGATGTGAAGCCCTCCATAAAAATGGCAATGTAAGCTGCATGCTGGCATCGTAGAACCTCAACTGTGATTACAGGTGGCACACAGCCAGTAGAATAAAATACTCTTCAGTGTTTTGTGTTGAGCAAAACTTTTCTATACCAGGACTTTGTCCTGACAAGAAAATGAAATCCAGCCAAAGAGGATGTTTGGCTTTATCCCACCATGCGCCTTCCTTCCCTGTCTTGGCTTCATCTCTGTTGTGTCCTGTGGAGCCTGTGTTCTACTCCATGCTGGTACTCCTCCATCCCAGGCACCCTGTGGGACAGGTTGCTTCCAGGCAGCTTGTGGCAGTACCTGTGGAAATGAGACTTTTGACTGGGAAGTGTGTTGTCCAAGTGTAAGCCAGAGAAATTGTTTTTGCCACGCAAACCTCTGCTGCTGTGAGCTGGCAGCTCCTGCCTTAATGACCAATCTGACTGCCTCTCCTTCCATCCATCCTATCCACCCAAATGGGCACTCTCCAAGGCATGTTTTGTCTTCATCTGTACAAATTCAAAACGGACCTGACACCTACCTCCCCTGAACCTACCTGCTGAACGTTTTACATTTCATGGTTAGTACTTGCTTCTGCCATTAGATACGTTTGAAAATCTTGCTTTAAAACACATTTTGAAGTTAAAGCTGTTTTCCCATTTGTTGTTCCCAAAGGATTGCTCCCATCCCAGGTGTGCTCTGACTTCTACTGGAAGAGGGATTAACACTTGGACTGATGGCTGGATGATGCCACTTGATGTAATGGTGTTGAGAACCAGATGTTATTTGCACACACACATATACTTTCAATGCTCTATATGTAGCATTAATATAGGAAAGTTGTTCATAGAGACATTTCCCAGTCTTCCCCACTCAGCATGGACTGTGTCATTCAGCTCTGTTGGAAACTTCAAACTAGTTGTATTAAATGATTTTTCTAGAGAAAAATGCAGGCACTAGTGGCTTGATCTAAGTTCTTCCACTGTGTCTCAGTGCCTGTTTCTGTGTGTGAGGCTGTTAATTGCTGCACATATATATTTGCTGGGCAAAGTAAGGTCAGATGGATTTACAGCAGATAAACCTGTGCCTTTGAACATGCTTATTTTATTTTTACAGTATGGTTTTGGTTTTTTTCCTTTTCATATCTTGATCTAAGGCTTATTAAATTGATATTAGAAAACACTACATTACAAATGTTATCTTTATGGCTCTGTGTCCAGGGTGCTTTCATGAGGGAGAAGAGGAAAGAAAATGGAATGTAGGCATTCTGTTAAAGTTAGGTGCTTAGTTGTTATAAATCTCCATATACTGTTGGTAAAAATCCCTAGAAAACTGGTAGGAACTCATAAAGTGTTGGAATGTGTTGTCCAGAAGACTTCTAAAATCTTGACAGAACAGAAAACTGTTTGACAGCTCCTATTTTGGAGGTCAAAAGAGCTGGAGTTGGTTTGCTGGATTAGAATGTGCAGCAACAGCATTAATGCAGAGCCTGGCTTATCTTCACAGCATCAGAGGACAATTGTAAAATCACACTATCAGCACCAGCATACAGACAGATTAGAGGAGTTTCAAATATTCTGGGAAAAAACCCACCACTAATTCATATTCAGAAGGAGTTGCTCCTCTGCTGATGTAAAGGATGAAGTTTACTGCCTTTGGTGAGGAAATTGTGGTGAAAGAACTTCTGGGACCATGTCTTCATCTTCACAAGGGTTTTATGAGAGACTGCTGATTCTTGTAGACGCTCTGGAAATTCTAACTGTTGAAGAGCTCTACACCCTGCTTAGTTCTGTATCATTTCTTATCAATTCACAGGAACTGTGACTCAGAGTACCACGACAAGTCCCTGGTGGTTCAATCTCTCCTCTTAAACATCTGGAGGCAGACTCTGGGTTGCTGAGACACTTGTGACAAATGTGTAGAGTTGATCCTGCCACACACTCAACACTCTGGATGGAGTCAGCAATGAATGGTTGTGGTTACTCCAGCAATGTGGAGCAAGCACAGAACTGGTTCCTTTGACTAAATTATTCAACTATTTATACCCATAATCAGACAACTTTCTGGGCTACAACAGTGTACCCTACTCTGGGCATCTCCCACCCAAAGATCTTACAAGTGCCCTTAAAAATAATTGTGTTTTTGCTGTTCCAGCATATATTTGGGGAAATTTTGTAAGAGATGGCAGTCAGAATCTGGGCAATCAGGACAGGGAGATGAAAGGGATGTGAATTCTAGGTCCTCCTAAGCTTAAGGGGAGAGTGAATTGAGAACTCTTCTCAAGAGACATGAAGTTCCTGGGCAGTAATCATCTTAGTGGGGCATCCTGCACAGCCAGGAGTACATGAGAAATTAGCTTGTCATTAGGGCACTTAGCAGAGGGGCAGGTCCCAGGGGCACAGGCCTGATCACTCTTTACAGACTATGCACCTTGCTTGAGGAGACAGTACTAAAGCACTATCCTGTATCCCATCCTTTATCCTCCTGCATGTCTAGGTTGAGAAAGAAGAATATTCTCAACAGCTTTCATCTGGTCCTTTTCTGAGACCAGCAGTAGTAGCAATTCTCATGGTACACAGAAGTCCTCTGCCTATCCATTGGGGTATCATCAAAGTGCTAATCAACCCTGTCTGGGAGAACTGCCTCTCTGAGAGCAGCATGTCCTCAGTCAACATCCATCAGCTTCCCTTACATCTTCCAGCAGTAGGAAATGGCCCTTCCTCCCCTCCTCTGCCAAGGAGGGGAATGCCACATCGCCTTCCCAGCTTGTGTCATCCCCCTCAAACTGCCACACACCTCACTTGACCTCCTTTCAATCTGCTGCTCTGGAAGTTTAATAAAGGTAATGACAGTTGTCTGCCCCAGGCCATCCCTGTAAGTCAGCGAAGAGCGCTCTGATCTTGTAAATCACACTGTAAATTGCCTACATATCTCTCAGATTTTGTTAGTTTATTTGTTTCAGTTTTTCTCTGCAGCTCTCAGCTGGTGCCGGACAGGGGAGACTGGATCAGACCAGCCCAACCATGGATTCAAGCCAGCATGGCAAATCTGGAACAATTTATCTCTCTTTTTTTTCTGTCTGAGTAGAGCAGCAGCAAGTTTGCTTTTGAGCCAGCACCTCACAGCCCCCTGTGACTATCACAGATACAAAAATCATGTGATGTTGCTTGGTAACACTCAAATGTAAGTACTGTACATGTCCCAAGGACTGTACTGTATTTAATCAAAAGTTACAAATACTATATAAACACACCAAATTCAGGGGCATCTGCTATTAATTCAACAGAGCAAGGGTAATAGTGGTGCTCATAAATTTAAAACTCTATACATATATTAAACAGGAATTGCTGACAACATAGCACTTACCATTCAATATGTAAAAATGGGGAAAAATACGATTCTCTGGCCATTGATAAATCAAAGACGTTAAACCTATGGAGTAAACCCAAGAAACAGGGAAGGCAGTCTGGCAGAATCAAACAAAACAGCATCCAAATTAACCCAGGCAAGATCCAGACTCAGGCTATAGCCACAGATCAAAACATTCCTCTGTATATAAACATCCTGCCATGGGGGCTGATCAACATCACACATTAGTAATACTATATTCCCTGAGAAGGGCTTTCAAGGCACACATCAGCACAAAAGATGTGAAGTTCAAAGCCAACAATAAGAAAACAATTAGAAACAGAAATCCCAAGGACTCCACCAAGAATGGCAAGCTTTTTTACTAGCACAATAATCCCTGCAGTGGCAAAAAAGAGCACTTGGAGAAGTCAGAGAAAATTCAAAATAGTCTGCAAAAATTAGAAAAACAATATGCTAGTGTACAATATTTCATATGTTCATATGGGAAACAAACTTCAGGAGCTCCTTTTCCCTACCCAGTTTTCCTTCAGTTCCTAGATTTCTGCTGCAGCTGTTAGAGAAAATATCCCATAGTAACTATGATCGTGCTAATCACAAAGTGTTAAAATAAACATTTCTATTAACTTTAAAATAAAACTATGCAGTGGCTGTCCTGCTGGATCATGTTTGTCCCTCTCTCTGTTTTCTGACAACTGCTCCAAGTAAAGGGCTTTACCTGCCCCATCCAAGAATTGTCACTGTTACTGCTGTTGCTGCAGTTACTTCAGGCTACTCTGGAATTATCTGGTCTTTTCCGGTATTTGCTGTTCCTGTGATGTTTTTTGTTTCCTTGGAAAATGTAATCTCAGTGAACTGACACTAAAGAGCCACCAAAGACAGATGCTTGCTCAGAGGGTTCCTGTGCAGTAATATTGGCCAGGGAGAGATGTGAGGCCACTGAAAACAGTTGAACCACAGGTGAGACCTTCCTCTCTGGGACACCCCCAGAGACTGGTTGCAGTGGGACAGCTTTGCTCCATCTGGGCAGTGGCCCTGAAATCACCCCTCCTAGTGCTTTTGTTGAAATGCAGCAACCACAGCACTTCTTTTAGTCAGGGAAGGCAGTTACGTGAAGGCAGTTACATTGGAAGCTTTATGCAGGGATGATCAATCATCCCCAAATGTTCCATGTCTTTCCTATCAGCACTTCGATGTGCCATGTCATAAAAATGTTGGAGAACCTTGGCTAAGTTACAATAGCAGATTTTTACTGTTCAAAAACTATTTCTTCAGAAATACTGAACAAGAGGAAACCAAGTTAGAGGAGGAGGTATCTATACCAGAGGAGTGAATCCCCATGGTGATTTCCCTGAGTGAATGCTGATGGCCAGTGTACCTGTCACTCTCCTCTCCTGTGCTCAGCAGCCTGAGAGGGAAGGAAAGAATCAGTGTGGGAGAACCATGCTGCCTTTTATTTCACACGATCAGCTTTTTTTAAATTTCATTTGAGAAAACATAGATCTCCCTGGAGTGGGCTGTCAGTGTGAGTTTGTTTGGGGCAGGGGTTATAGAGAGGTTGCCTTGGGGCAAAATCAATCTGCCCCTCCTGATTTGTTCAAATCTCTGGCAGCCCCTAGGAATATAAACCACATAATTTTCTAACCATGCCTTATTAAAAACAAGTTATAGAGAACAAAAAGAACAAGTTTAAGAAGTGAATAGGAGTGGTGATGGGTTCCAGACCCAGTCCTGAGCAGCAGGTGGTTGACAGGAACCTTCCGAAGAGCTGTGCTCAGAAAGGTGCCCCAGGGATGGTCTTTATGGTTGTATCTGTTAGCAATAATTTCTCCAGCAATTCCCTGAGATAGTGAAATAAATACAGGCTCCAGTGAAATAGATGGTGCTTGTATTTAATGATGACTGTGCTCAGAAAGAGCTTGCACTGTGTCAAGAGGGCCATAAGGTGAACAAAGAAAATGAAATGTAACCTGAAGAATATTATGCAGCTATGAATTTCAATCAATTAAATGGATGAGGAGAGGAAAGAAATCAGTGCAGGTCTTCCACTCTGGGATATGACTGTGAGTACTTTACTCTTTAATTCTTCAAAGACACGTGCCAAACAAATTCCCATGTGGGCATTTTCATCTTTCACTGACTGCCCTCAAAACAAAGCCCGTTCAATGAACTCCATCACAATGCAAGATTTTCCCAGGGATCCCAGATCCCAGAAAAGCAGCCTACTGTAATTTCCAAGCACAAAACACAGGTATCAGGTCTGGCTGCGGGTCCTGCTTTTGCTCCCATGGTGATGATGGTTGAGATGCTGGTTTCTGCATAGAAGTTGGGTGCTTCACCCGCTCTTTTGTGAAATAGCAACCCATGAAAGGAACAGTGAATTTGGGCAGTTGTGAAAGAAGTGTGTTTAGATAATAGTGCTGACCTGCACGATCCCCCTTATGACAGAAATGTTTAGACAAATTCTGATCTGTTAAAAGTTATTTCTGCTAAGAGGACAAAATGACCCTACCATGAAGTTTTAGTGTTAAATCATTCTCTTTGCTTATAGAGACTAATGAAGTTCTGTTTCTCTGAACACAGAGAAATCAAATGGCAACTAGCCATTTCTTTGCTGTTAAAGTGTCTGCCAGTCATCTCTCAGCCCTACAGACCTCCCTTTCAGCTTGTTCTGGGCCCTATAACCTTCCACCTCTTTTTTGCACTGTCATAAACCTTTGGGAAAAACAGCCAGTGACATTTCTTCATTAACATGTCATTTTGGTTTAGAGAGTTGTGCCACAAAAGCCACTGTTATTTCAGCTGTTTGAGTTCATAATGGAGCAGAACTGATCCTTGACAGTATCATGGGTGGATGTCAGCAGTTTTTACCCCACCAACAACACTGATTCAGTAGAAGTGGCTGAATCACTACTACGAATTAGCCATAAACTATATCATCAGATAAGGTGGTGTATGCAGAGACATCAACCCAGAAGAAGCACGGTAGCAATCACAGAAGTCAACAACTCCATCACAAATGACAGCATTGCTCAAGTGAGTAAAACCAGTGAAATATTTGGGAAGTCTCCTCAAGACAAACCCAGTTCCAAGCCCCACTACCCACAGGCTTCTGAACCATAGATTTCAAGTGGGATGCAAAATTGAATGTTACAGATGGTACTTTTTTCTGTTTTTCTATACCAATGTGTAAACTAATTTTTAAAAATTGGGACAGTGCTAATTTTGTTGGTTTCTACCCCAGAACTTTGTCCAAATTCAGTACAATTAATTTTCAACTTATTTTCATTATTCTGTAATTATTCTACTACTGACATGCACTCCCCTTCAAATCTATAGGTCTGGTCATGAATGTTGGGATCATAGTAGATAATAAAATGGAAGTGTTTGCCTTCTTTTACATTGTGCCCTCTCTTTTATATTGAAGAGAAATTAAACTCTGTAAGGAAACATATTTTTCTCACAGCCATTTTTAGATAATTTGTCTTGTCCAATGTTTTTGGTTGGAATAACAAATCACTTAGAGAACGCCCAGTCTGTTCAAGTGTTGTGGGATTTTAATTGAACACCTTGAAGAAACTGCTATGAATCACGTTGCCTCAGCCATTGCGAGGGGAAGAAATAGGTCTTCCAGCCAGGAGAGCACCGGTGTGAGACACAGTGCCCAGGCCTGACAACATCCTGTGTGGTTCGTGGAGAGCCCCTGCAGACTGCCTGGGGTTGGAACACTTTATTTTGTCTGTAACAGATGAAATGTAAAATTCCCTTTTGCAAGGAAGCCCTTAAAACTCAGGTCTGGTTTATTCGTTTGATGCTAAGCTGCTCTGAAGGGTAGTGCCTTATTGCTATGTGGAGCAGAGAAGGTCAGTGTGAAGGTCGTGCCTGGCTTGCAAGGCTGTGTGATGGGGTTCATTGCAACCCCCTAGCGACAGAGGCGCGTACATGTGTTGCTGAAGCATTAGTATGACATGTCCACCAAGGGCATTGCCATCTCTGTGGGAGTGCTGGCTCTTGGGCCAACTGTGTTCACATCTCATCGTAAATTTAAAAGCAGATCATGCCCAAGGCAAGATTCATTCCTGCAAGAGACCATCAGAAAGCGCTGTGAATTTGCAACAAATGAAGACTGATCTGTTGACCAGAAAAGCTTGCCGTGTGCAGGCCTTCTCCAAACCTTCAGAGCTTGCAACTTTTCCAGGTCCCCACCAAGCTGCTCACAAATGCAAGCATCTCTGCCTCTGTGTGTGTCTGTGCAGCAGGTAGAAGCACATGCTAGAGACTATGCTTAGAGCAGTGCCATAAATATTTATGAAGACATGGAAAATAGGAGGATAGTAGAAGCCTGGAGTCAGGAGAATACCACTTGGTAGATATAGAATGGAAAATAGGGTCATTCACATGGAGAAAAAAAATTGTTTTGAGACAAAAGCATGGAGATGAGAGGGAGCTGGAAGATGAGAGATGTGACTCTGCTATGGGAAGCAATGGGGAGCATGGGCAGGCTGAATGTCTTTGTAATGCACAATAGTAAAGAAAGTTTGGTTATACCTCTCCTAGGAAATGAAATGGGCTAGGGAACATCCCTGAACACAGCAGTTTGCCTGTCTGTATCAGCCCTGGCTATTTATCAAGAGTAGATTGCAAATGGCTACAGTTTTGGTAAGCTGGCCTTGTCTTCGTTGTCCAATACAGACACAACCCTGTCTTGTATGTTTTTTAGCTCATATGCTATCTCAAGAGGTCCTGGACATGACTTAAGTGCCTGCAGAAGCATAAAGTGTTGCCCTGCTTCATTAGACAGGCAATGCAGAGTCAGGTCATGCTGCTCCCATGATGTGGGTTGGGTTGTCTTGGTAATGTGAAGCCAGGACTTAGGAAGCAGGGAACAAAGCTCCATTCAGGGCACACACAGCAGTTCTGGTCCTTGGTGCCTTTGCAGAGTGTTGCCTGATGTGTGTACAATAGATGTCATATTAAAAAGAAATGACAATGGCTCAGGCATTTGTCCAAAGACGACCTGCTTCAAAGGACCTACACCTTTCTGCTTAGATTAGATTGAAAAAGTCAAATTGGAAAACAAAGGGACAAAGGCTGCAAGAAGATGGATAAGATAATCAAAGTTCAACATAAAACTTTGTGCAGAGATGAGAAGAGCCTCAGAAGAGCCCAGAGTCATCAAAGCATACACAGAGGAACAATCAAATATGCTGAAGGCTCACAGAGAGCCTTCCCTCCTTCCCTCCCTCCCTCCCTCCCTCCTTCCCTCCCTCCCTCCTTCCTTCCCTCCTTTCCTCCTTCCCTCCCTCCTTCCCTCCTTCTCTCCTTCCTTCCTCCTTCCCTCTTCTCTCCATCTTTCCCTCCAAACACGCACAAATGTGAACACTGCAGGTTTAAAGCAAACAGATGGTCTGCAGACAGAAAGAGATGCTCAAGCTGCCTGGCCCAGAGGCACCACCACAGATTTATTCAGACCAGGGTCTATTTTGGGCTTGACCCCTCCTTGGCATGGTTCTGAGCTCCTCCTGTGACTGCCAAACTGTGAGCTGAGTCTCCTTTATTTGACAGAACTGGCACATGTTGTTCTTCATTCACAATCTGGTTTTTTTAGAGTGATTTTTACAGCAAATAGCTGAAGGAGAAAACATTTTATTACATAACAAGACAGCTCAGAAATAGTGGAATGGAGGTGCGAAATGTATTATTAGGATTTAAATTAATCATTAAAAAAAGAAGTTTGAGAACAGGTTATTTCATGATTTTGTGTTATTTTTATGACTCCTACTTCTGCATTGTCAGATCCTGGCAGAGCACTGTGTCTAGAGCTTCAGCCTGTGATGCTGACTGCAAAATAAGCATTCAATTTGGAATGCTTTTCTTATTTTGTAAATCATTTTTCCCTAAAGAAAATCAATGAACAAGTGACCCAGGCAGTTGGGTTCACTCACTCTAATGGTGCTGCAAAACCTGGGATGCCAAGGGCTAGTTGTGCCTGATGCTTGCTGCTCCCACCACGCATTTGGATGCTGAGTAAATGGAGTGGGAACAAACCCACCACCTCCAGCCTCAGAGCAAGGTGTGCAGGTGCAGGTTCCTCTCTAGGAAAGTCACCTGCTGTGCTGCCAGGTTTGAACAAGCCACAGCCACTCAGCTGCTGAGACCTGTATTTCTAGCATGGAGCTCTCCAGCAGCCCTGCCCGAAACACAACCATGTTCTTCTTCTCAAACACATGCCATCAGTGCTCCCCAGAGTCATTGCAACCCTCTTGTCGGTCTGCATTGATCCCAAACCTCACAAGTGCTCCCCTAGTGTCTCCTTGTAATGACAGCTTTTTCTACAAGAGTAGCTATGGAGCAGACAGGTTGTCCTCTGATCCCAGGGCCGGTATCTGTGCTGGCACGTGGGACATGACCAGTGATGGCTCTGAGAACAGCACTGAAGCAACAGGATGCTTGTGCTGACATTGCTTATTGTGAATCCCTCCTGACCTATGTCCAGTGACTGTCTGGTGTTGTTACTGTTCTGCTCCAAAATGCTGCTGAGATTGTGCTATCAACTTAACAGGGTAAACAGCCTGGGCATGCTCCCGGGCACTCAGGCACAAACCAGGCAATCTGTCCAAGTGAAAGTGGTGACTGTGCCATGTCCTCCCTGAGTTACAGGGTAACTGGACCCTCTGAAGGGCTGAAGTATTGTGTCTTTCAGAGCAGACCAGTCCCAGGTTTTGTAGTCTTGGCCATCCTGAAATTTTGCCCATCAAGAAACCAAACATGTCTCAATGAAAGTAGGAACAGGCAAAAGGAGAGAGAACATTTACCCCTACAGCTCATTCCTACCTACAGACTTTGTTTTGCAAAAAAGAAAAGTGCTGGCATGGTGAAAGGAATCCTTTTTTTTGTGAGGTTGTGTGGGATGTGTGGGTGGGTGGATGGATGGACGGATGGATGGATGGATGGATGGATGGATGGATGGATGGATGGATGGATGGACGGGCAGATGGACGGACGGACGGATGGATGGATGGATGGAGAGCAGGATGAAGACCAAGTGGAAAAGAACAGTTATAAAATATTTAAAGGCTGTGAATGCAAACATAAAAGAAAGATAAGGATAAAGAAAAGACTGTCTTTGTAGGACTATCCTTTCATTTAGCCCTCGCAAGGTGTACAGCAACACCTGGTGACTTTAGGGACCCCCAATCCAGCCTCAGGACCCCTACCTGGCCTTTCGGGTGGTGGAATGGTCCTGGGCTTTCTTGTATGGGTAAAGCTTGTCACACAGAGCCAAGAATTGCCTGTTCTTGCAACACTGTTCTGCAGCAGCCAACAGCACACTTGGTTTTCCAAGTCTGTCTATGGGAGGCATCTTTTTATGTGATAGCCCTCTTCTAACCACAGACCCAAGGTAACATCTGTCTATGAACATGTAAACCAGGATTAAATAGAAGCAACTGCCCTTAAAGCAATGGGAGACACTTTACATAAAATAGCAATTATTTTTAGCCTAAAACTTATTTTTCCTACCCTTATAAGTGCTTAAAACTTATTCTTCATAAATGCAGATGCAGTGAAGTACTGCTGTACACAGGCCACCATAAAAATACATCAAGACAACTAAAATTATGGGCACACTTTCACCTTCAAATGATTTGTGGGAAAGACTAACATAAAATGAAGGGAGTACTTTGCAATGAGCACTGCACAGGTCAAACATAACATGCTTTGTTACAACTGACCTTGGCTGGACTATAATTTTTTAGAAGGTTTCAAACTTCAATGAACTGAAGAATTGCAAAGACAGCTGGAAAAATTTAAGCCTCTAATTTCTGCTAGAAGTGTCCCTGGTAGAAATTCAAAGTTCAGATTTTTGCCCATGGACAGGATGATGTATGTGAGAATTCGTGTGACATATGCTCTAGTTCATTAAGAGAGTAATAAAACTTAAATCTTTATGCAGTCATAAAATCTAATTCTCACCTGAATCACCACTACAGAAGATTGCGAATGTTTCCATCTGAATTGTACTTGAAATATAAAATGTTATTAAACCCAAATAATTTTCTACCACAAGTAAAGCCCAGAGCATATGCTTTTTTTATGTCAGACCCTGGATGTTTTTGGTCCTTCATCTAGCATACATGACCACATCCATATCTTCCAGATCATGCAAGCATACTGCACTCCCATCTTGTATATGACTCTACAGACATATCACGGCTGTCATTACTGACTGCATGTCCAGGGCAGAGCTACCATACCCTTAGTGTTGTGCACTGAGGTTTTGTGCTTGGAAAAGACTGGAATGTCAGAAAAAAAAACATTGGCAGAATATCCCTCAAATCATTCATAAGCCTGCCTGGCAAAGTACCAGTAACAGCCTATAGCATAATAAAATCAGAGATTGCATCTGTCTTTATGCACAAAAGACAGCAAGAATATTCAAGAAGCATGTTGTCTTACAAAAGATGAAGATCTTACATTTTGTCTTTTGTCCTGGGAGATGCTGATCCTGAAGCAGTAAAGGCTTAGTTGATGCTTTCAGGATCGGTCAGGTCCTCTCTTAATCCCCAGGAGGGGATTGCTGTTCTCATGCCTCTGCATCTTCTAATGAATTCCTTTGTTTTCATGAACATGTTTTACAAGTGCCATCACGTTGGGTCTTAGCATGTGTCTGGGCATGCAGTGCAACCAGCCACAGCAAAACTGAACAGGCAGCTTGGCAGTGCAACAAGATCCCTAGCACTGTGTGCAACATGCATCCCTGAAAGAATGGGAATGAACCTCATACTGGGTGAGTGGGAAAGTATTCAATTGCTGGGAAACAAGCTGAATTCAACAAATGAAAATTGCTCCTTTATTTGGATAACACAGTCAGACAGCTTTTCTTGGTATCTGCCTGAGAATCAAGTCCTGCACCCAGGATCTGGCAGGCCAACTGTTTTCCACTTTCTTGACTTTCACCCCAGACTTTAACTGTGCTTGTTGTATCCATGACTGGTTTTTCTGGCTTCTTTGACATGAGAGGTGGATGTCATTTCCAAACCTACTGCCACAGACAGTTGATGAGAGTTCAGCCTCTCTCAGACAAGCGTTAGTAGTAGCTTCCATTTCTGATAGGTACTACAGTAGGAGGGCTTTACCTATTGCATCAACTGTAGCATCTTCTCTCAAGTTATCTTAAATGCCTCAGCACTCCTGAACTCTGCTCAAGTTAAAACCTTGCACTTAAGAGGTTCATGCAGACCAATGCTCTTGGAAAAATATGTCAAAAGCATAAACCCATGATTTTTCCTACATATTTTTCATCCATTTTCTTTCAGTGTAGTGCTTCATCTATCTCCTCATACAATCTGCTGCAGAATAACATTGGAATGGAAACTTGTATAACATATTTTCTAACACAGAAAGTGGTTGTTTTTCAAAGTGTTGCTTTTGCAACTTGCTTACACTGGTAATTGACCTATCAGTGTGTGTAGCATCCACAGAAAATGTCAATAGTTGGAAGGAGTAATTTCATCAGAGGGAATGAAATTAAAGTGAGCAAATGTAATTGTAGCTAATTTCCATTCTCTGGAAGAACATCTTATTGAAAGTTGTTGTAGGTGAAAAAGTAGCTTAAGCTATGAACACTAACAGGCAGCAGATCATTGGGTATGTTACTGTCCAAAATTGAACTTCTGAATACTGGAGCAGAAACTTATTACTTGCTAGCTGTGATTCTGATTATCTGCTTGCAGACTTTGGTAAGGTGAGTTATAGCAAAGCAACACAACCTGAATATTCTAGTTAATAAAGGGTCATGAGATAGAGCCACCAGGTAGGAGGCTGATCATATGCTGGGCTTCTGTGCATGGACATTTAGTTGGGAAAAACAGGGGCTTGGGGTTCTGGAGAGAAGAGCCAGCCCCAAAATAGAAGGGTCCCTGCTGAGATGTGATCTCATAAAGAACATTGGAGGCAAGATCCAGTGAGTGGGGGAAGATCCTAGAGATCAGGAAGATGGGTAGACGTGAGTGCTGGGCGTCCTTGGCCACTGACACTCAAGACCAGCAGAGGCACAGCAGGAGCTGACCTGGTTTTCTGCTGAGCATCCCAGGGCAGCTATGACCTGTCCCCTGGGAGGGACATGGAGGCCTGGGAGGATGCAGAGGTGTGAGTTCAGGAGATAATGACAGAGGGCAAGGGCTTGAAATATGAATGCTCTAGAGCCCTGGTACCCAGATCCACCATGTGTTGTTATTTACTATGTCTCACTTCTGACAAAGCTGTAATTAAACCTTGAGTAGAGCAGAGAGAACGCCACAGATGACTAATGCAAGGAGGTTTTATTTGAACAGGCATCTGTGGAACAGAAAGGGAAGAATGCCTGACTGGACATTTTCTTTTATAAATAAATTTTGGTGTGGTTTTTTTTTTTTGTTTTGTTTTTTTTTTTTTTTTTTTTTCTGAAATGGGAAACAGTTGGCTCAACAGCTGCCAGTTATTTGACTGCACAAGATTCGCAAAGTGGGATGAGCATATTTGGAGTAAGTTTTTGCTACACTATTAAAAATATGTTGGAAGGGGAAGAGACACTTGAAACTACTTTTTTAAAGTGTACAGATTTTGTTTTCTGCATCTGAAAGCATACTTATCCCAAAAAAGTTCTGTCAGAATCTGAAGCAAATTGTATAGCAAGAAAATAAAAGCAAAACCCGATAATTCTGTGGCAAACAAACTGTATGCATGTGAAATGCAGTTTCTTTTTGACAGATGAGAGAAATTTAGCTGCTCCAATAAAATGAGACACTTATTTTTTTCTGACCAACTTTATAGTTGAAGTGTGTCTACTTTCAAAAAGATAATTACTCATTATTTTTGCATGGCGAAGATTTGGGAAGATGATGTAAGAAGATACCTAAGTCATGTAAGAAGATATGCCTCAGAAAACTCAGAAATGTGGAAAAGGAGATGACCGGGGCAGCTATCCACAGCAAGCGGGAAGGATGCTGGCAATCACACAGTCATGGCTGGCATGATGAACGGCACTTGCATTTCCCGGGTAAGCACATTTCTTAACTGAATGTTCCAGAATATAATTCCCAAGCTGTATTAATAGACCTGTACATACACTAAAACAAAGAGGCTGGGGAGAAAGACCTGAGCACCCACCCATATTGAGGGCACACTCCAGCATGGTAGTAACCTGTGACCCTAGAGCTGTCCCCAGCAATGTTTGTGGCTTCTGATAAGCACCTGGGTTATGCTCATCCTGTGCTCCTTGAGAAGGATCTCAGTCAGAAGCTGTGTGACTGAGGAGATGGAGGGTTGTACACAAAAGTACAAGTCCAGCAAGCCACCAGCCCGCTGGCTCGGAGCTGGCAGGATCCATTGGGAACGGTTTCAATGCAGTTTGTGATTAATAAACATGAAGAAGTTCTCCGAGCTTGTGCCAATATTTGTGTTGTGCTGGATTACAGCATCTCTTTGCACGAACTCCTGCCGCCTCAGCAGCAGTGAATCACTGAATTTTGGAAGGTGTCTGCAGAGGGATGTTGTCATGCCCTGCTGTGCCATGCCACTGATGCTTGTGGTCTTTGAGGCTTACTGAGGGGACTTAGGGGGACTTACTGGGGTAAGCATGCAGGCAGGTTTGTACAGCCTGGATAAAATCATGTTCAAGCCCTCCATTTGCTGTAGTTGAGAAGACACACAGTGAAATAGTTCTTTTAAAGTTATTAGCACCCTGTTAAACCATCTACTTTGACGTTTTGTTTTATTTTTCTATTCTCCTCTTTAAACCAAAGGATTTGTGTTTGGGAGTGAAGAAAACTAGATCTAAGCATCAGAAAGCTCAGATAAGCTTTCCTACATTTTGAGGCGGCTCAAACAGGTGTTTTATTCGTCCCCCCAGAGATCTGCACTTTTCTGGTTTTGCTGTTGATCAGAGGGTTTAAAAAGAAGGGCTACCCAAAATAAAGATCTTGCTGCTGGCTTTAGGTGTGACTTAGTCTTGTCATTCCTGATTTTCATCTGGTGAGGTTCATCCATTCTCCATAGGCTGGAAGTCCTGAGACATCCCCAGGAAGCTCCAGCATGATGAGCTTAGGAATTTTTCCATTTTGGTCAATTATTTCTAGTCTCTCCTCCTCCATAATTTCCCACGGCAAAGCTTATGCCAGACACAAACAGCACTGCTTCTCAAATAACTCAACCTCAGAGAAGGAGGCGAATTGTCATTTATTTTTTAATCTTGCTCAAATAACTCATAGAATCTGAATGACTAATTTACCCGGTGCTTGGGAAAGGACAGGAAATATCAGAGGAGTGCAAATAAGCAGTCAGATTTTGCAAAGTAGGTTATTTTTCTCCATTTAAATTAATGTCCTAGCTCCCCTTCTGTCTCTCTCTACATCCAATGTACCCTGAGCTTATCTCCAGCTTCAAATTGGTTTGGCACAGCTGTGTGCAAGAGCAAGCCCTGTGTGTTATGCTTCATCTTCCAATAGTGTTTACAGGCTACCAAGACGGTGCACAGGCTCTGTACCAGCCTTCTGGTTTCCGCAGTGCGAGGGAGCACCAGTGTGGCTGCCAAGCTCTCAGGGGCTTGGGAAATGCACATTGCTCACATGGGGGGCAGATCCAGCAAATCTGCTGCTACTCATAGTCGCTTTAATAAGCTGGATAAATGGCTGATTAAAGCTTTGCCCAGCCCTGCTGGAGGCTGGGTTTGTTACCCTGCTTTGATAGTGCTTTGGCTGAAACAAAGCACCTCCTGCAGCTCCATGGGAAACCCCATTGTGATCCACCCTGTGAAGGTGTCACGTCCCAAAATGTCAGCAGGGAAACTAACAGTGATTTCTCTGGCACTACAAAGATGGTTCTGCATGTACTGTCTCATATCACAGCAGGACTGGGCAAATGACAGACAGGGCTGGTGAGAAAAGCTATTTTCTTCTGAAGCTCACAAGGCCAAAGAAAGCTCATGTCACTCCTGCCAGTGTGGTTGTGCCAGCTCCTCACACAGAAATCAGCTCCTTGATTGTGGGCTTTGAGTAACCCTTAAAAGGCATCACAAGATGTAAGAAGATTAAGGTGCTTTATAGCTTTCACTTCCTTGGAAAACTTTTGGTGCAGGGAATTTTCTTTCTCCCATAAGCTGTCCCGCACCCACTGTGTTATAAAACTTCCCAGCAGGCAAATACAAGGAGTATCCTTCTGTGTAGGTCTTCTCTCAATCCCTTCATTCCCGAGCCTGTATTGATACCAGGGGTTGCCGTGTCCCAGGTGCAGCACCTTGAACTTGTCTTTGTTGAATCTCATGAGGTTCCTATGGACTCACTTCTTGAGCTTGTCAGGTCCCTCTGGATGGCACCCCATCTTTCAGGTGTGTCAACTGTACCAAACATCTTGGTGTTGTCTGAAAATTTGCTGAGGGTGTGCTTGATCCCACTGTCTGCCATTGATGAAGACATTAAAATGTCTGGTCCCAGTACGGACCCCTGAGGGACACCACTTGTCATGGATTTCCATCTGGAAATTGAGCTGTTGACCACTACCCTCTGGATGGGACCACAAGAGCAATTTGTAATGTGGTAACAAAGTGAGGATTTTGCTCTGAACAAAGACTAGTTTTCTGGAGGCTGTTCCCATGCCCCATGGCTGGTCACTTGGCACTAGCCCAGAAGTGGACATGTTCTCCACTCTCTCTGAGGATGCTGTGGATGAAAGATGATGGGACAGGGTACTTGTTACAGTTCTTTTCAGGGAGACTCTGACTGTGGGAGATACTTGCACATATATAATTTAATTACAGCTGGTAATGTCTCCCACTCATGAGTCACAATGTTTGTGGCCAGCACAATGGAGACAATTCCAGTATAACACCTTCCAAGCAGTTTCTACCAGGATCTACTTCTGCTTTAATACCCAAATGGGTAAATTTGGCTTTTTAATATTGAAACAAAATATGCCTCACATTATCACATGCAGGTGCAGTTCTCTCAAGGTATAAACCCATGCTAAAATGGGGGAGAAAGTTGGTGCCTGAAGTGACAGCTAAGTCAGTGTGAAAACTGTGACTACAAAGATTGATGGAGGGGGACTCAGAGTTTGAGCATAGTTTACCTGCTCCTTAAGAATAGCAGCAGATACTCCATCCCACAGAGATAGCAAGTAAATTCATGACACCTGATTTTTCCTCTGTGACAGTTCTTCCCTTGGCAAAGCAAAACAAATTAGAAACGAAATCCCACCACAACATCCACTCTGTCCCTGTGCTGTGTGGCTGAATATATTGTAGCAGACGCCTCTGATGCTCTCTAAGAACATAAAGACAGGATTATTTTCAGCAGAGCGGTGTCCTTAATCAGAAAAAGAGAGCACAATGCAATGACTGTGAACTTCATGAGATGGACAAAGCCAGAAAGACACCAGAAAAAGGCAAAAATAAGTCCTGACTTCGGGAAGGGCAGGGAGGAGGCTGCAGACTGGTCAGCCTTGCCGCAGCTCCTGGGAAGATTATGGAGCAAATCCCCCTGGAGCCAAATCTAGCATCTGAAGGAAAAGAAGGTGATGGGGATCCAGCTGCACTGGATGTACTAACTGAAAATCGTGTCTGGCCAAACTGGTTGCTTTCCACAGTGAAAAGTCTGTGGTCAAGAGGCAGTTGTTGGAGATTTCAGTGATCTTAACAGCCCAGAGACATGGAGTGGCAGAGCCCTTACAAAACTGAATAAAGACAAATAGAAGTTCTGTGGCTGGAAGGGAATAATCCTCTATCACACTGCAGACTGGGGGGCCACTGGCTGAAAAGCAGCTTTGCAGAGGAGGACACAGGCATCCTGAGGACAAAAAACTGAACATGAACCAGAAGTGTGCCCTTGCAGCAAAGAAGTCCAGTGGCATCTTGGACTGCATTAGGCAAAGCCTTGACAGCCGGTCAGGAGAGGTGATCCCCTCTATTCACCCCTGGTGTGACACATCCAGAGTGCTGGATCCACTTCTGGGCTTTCCAGTAAAAGTGAGAAATGGACACACATGAGTGTGTACAGAAGGGGCTACCCAGCTGGTTGGAGACTGGAGCACATGGCTGTGAGGAAAGGCTGAGGGAGCTGGGCTTGTTCAGCCATAAGAAAAGAAGCTTGAGGGGGGCCGAAGTGCATTGCTAGCTATCTAATAGGAGTTGCAGAGAAGATGGAGCTGGACTCTTCTTGAAGGTGAACAGGGAAAGGCAAGAGCCAATGGACACAAAGAGCCAAACAAGTAATTTCTCCTGCATAAGGAGAAAATCTTTTGAGTGAGGATAAAGGTGGGAACAGAGGCCCAGAAAAGCGGTGACATCTCAGTCCTCAGGAGAGTTCAAAACTCATTTGGGTAACCTGCTGTAACTTTGAAGTGGACTTTGCTTTGAGTGGGTGGTGGTGAACAAAGGCAAGAATTCTTCCAGCAAAAAGGAAAACAAGTTTCAAGGTTTTACCAGGAAGATAGTATAGAAAAGGGTTCCTATAGTCCTTCAGCTGGAGGGCTAGTGGTTCCGCCAGTAGTATTGTCTGTCTCCATCTTTTCAGCAATGCAGAAATTGCTAGGGGTTCGTTGTGCTTCACTTGGCAAATGCTGCCAACAGAAAGCAGAATATAATACTGTGACTATGCTACAGGAGCTGTTAATCCTGCTTTGTTTTTAAGGCAAATCCCATTTCCTGAAAGCATCCTTTATTTACTTTTCTTTCCCCACCTGAGTGGGGTGACACAGCCTCTTAGGGAGTTTTAAATGGTGTCTGTTTTCACTAATGGTCTAAAAACAAGTAATACAATAGGAAGAATAATTTCTGCTTTGTGTTTTGCTCAATCTCTGGTTTCCTCAGCAGCTACGATAACTAACTTGTAAAGGAAAGATACATGCACCCAGTGCAGTGACTTCACACACATCTGACACAAATAGGTTGTCAGATTTGCCCTTGCATTCAGGGAGAGGCTTTGAAAACACTTTGAAAATATGGATCTAGCTCTGGTACAGCTTGAAAAATCCCGTATCACAGGACATTTTGTACTGATGTCAAGTCTGCTTAACATCAGCACGGGGGGTGTAAAACATAACCACAAAGCCTGTCACCACACACCAGGGGTGCGTCCCCAGAGCGTGACGGAGAGCCAGGGAGCAACCCTCCATCCCTGCCGCTGCACCAGCACTTCTGCACTGCTGGGGCTTGTGCCAGCATGCTCTCAGCTGTCACCACCCTGCCTCCTGCCCTCAGCTCCAAAATTAAATTGACAAATCACCAAAACTAAATATGTGCAGCGTGACTTGGAAAATGGAAACAATTAAGTGTCTGGATGAAGGAGCGCATTAACTCTGTGATGTTCAGGGATGCCTGTAAGTCTGTCTGCTGCAGATGAGGATTTCCTGGGGACTTTGAAGCTGACTATGGGGTGCTAGGCTCTAATCCATTGGGTAGAACAGCAGCTTCAGCAGAACTGGACTGTGGGCCATCAGTTAACCCAATACATTCTTGTATTCAAGCAGATGTTACTCCTGAATAAATCTTGGACACCAAGGCAGGTCCCAGAATAAATCTTGGACACCAAGGCAGGTCCCAGCATACAGCCAGAAGGATGAGGCTGTAGCTGTTTTTACAAGAGGGAGATAAACAGCCAAAGTAAGACAGCTTTGCTAACATCTCATATCCCTTGCACAAAATGACGGAATACCCACCTCCTCCTTGCAGTCTCCAAGCACACAGTAAGCTGTACAGAAATGCCAGGGAAAATCACACAGGCAAAGTAATTTCTGTTGAACATCATCAGCCTTATTAATCACCCAGGAGCTATCCCCTTACTTAGTGAAATAACGGTATGAGAAATTACTACAGTTTTGGAATTTGTAATGGATTCAAGGGCATTCATAACTATTTCAATGCTCTTCTTATAGAATAACTCTTTAAGCAAAGGCCATCATACCGTATAAACTTAAAATAATCTTGATTTCACTTGTGTTTGCTAACATGCACTAGCTTGTGCTGATTGTGCCACATTAGCTAAAGTGGCTGAAGTTCAGTATTTTGAGGAGTGCTCTTTCCTGGATGACTCTGGTGCTAACTTCTGTCCAAACACTTGTTGCATCAGTTGTTTCTTAACTGCTTTTGTGTAGGTGTGCATTTTCCTCGTGTTTGTATATTTGGATCCTATTTTTTGCTTTTCATCCATTCTTAGAAAGTAATGATAATGTTTAATCCAAACACTTCCATATTCTCAATGACGATTTTTTAATAGTGATTTGAACATTTTCCTCAAGAGAAAGAGCAGAGTTGAGGCTGTTTTATGTTAAAGCTTTCAACCACAGTTGTTTGCCTTCTTTTAAGTGTCAGAAATTTATCCTTTAAATAAAGGAGAGCTACAAGACCCTAATGGTGACTAGAAAAGTACTTAAGTGTACTGTTTAAATTTCACCTGTTTCCATTACACATATTGTAAGGAATCTGTGCAGGCTCTCCAGTAGCTGTGGTTTATGTCTTGTGGTATCGGTATGATACAAAGGCTCCAGATTGCAGAGGAGTTACCATGATGTTCCCTAGAGAGAAGGACAACACATCTTGTAAATGACATGTACCTAACAACTGCAACTGTGCATTTCAGATATCCTCAGCAGGAGGCCTGATAGCCTAACACAATAAAAAGCAGAAAGTGCCTTTAAAGAACACGTATTTGAGTCTGGCTGACTTCTTTGCAGAAATGGCTGTAACTCCCTGCCCTGTTGTCCCTCTCCCAGGCTTGCAGTGGGATGCTGCAGACTTCTCACAGGTTAGGGATCTTATTCAATGTCCTCCAGTTTGGAATGGGCCCTCAGATGTTGCTTCATGAGCTGGAGCAGGTTAGAAACAGCTTATGACGGGGGCAGAATTTTTGGACCTTACCAATGCACTACTTAACACTACCTAGCCTCATGGTTGGGAGCAGTGCACAAAATCACTCTATGCACCATTCAGTCCTAAAGGTTGTCAGACACAGAGGTGCTCCAGGGAGAGAGGGATACAGGACGGACCTTTCTGAAAACCCAAAAAAGGTGTTCAGGGACCTGCTGGGACACCTCCAGGAACGGTTCCTACTTCAGCTCCCTCACCAACATCAAAGACATTTAGGAAGGACTTCTGCAGAGGAAGTTTAAACTGACTAAACACCTAATTTCAGGTGTTCAAATTAAGTGCTTACATGTAGGTGAGATGACTCTTGGCAAGGGCAGTCTTATTGCAAAATGCAGGGAGTTATCTGTCTTTTCCTAGCAGGTGTAAAGAATACTTTGGTAATAAACCCCATAAACAACAGGAAGCAATAGTTTCCTGTGTCACAGCTGAGGGCCAGTGTACTGAGCTGGGCTGTCCCTAGGTCTTTGCAGGTCAGGGCTCCCATCTCCAGACTGAAAGGCTCTTTCACCATCTTAATAACTTACAGCTCATTTTGCATGGCATGTCACCTTAGGAGCAGATTCTAAAGCTTTAATTCTTGATGAGAAATGTTGTTCTTCACATGCAGCCCCATGAAATAATTTTTATTTACATCAGTCTCAGTAGGTATATTATTTCCCCATGTAGACTGCAATGAAATAAAAGGATGTTTATATGTTCTGACTCTGAGACAGGTATTGGCCTTGCAAGCTCCATGTACTATTTGATTTTGCATTTCCATGTTACCAATGACTCTTCTTTGGCTTAGAGAGAAAGGTAGCAATCCTGACTCTCTTACTTCTGCTAGGACACGTGGGCTGGAGGCATAAGGTCCTGGAGAACGGACTGCTGGCGGAGTGTTCACCATACTATCATCAGCCTGATACAGACCAAAACTTCTTGACTTTTGTAGCATTTTACAAATTTGTTCTTCCCAAGACCTTGCCCTCAGGATGTCAAGAGTGGTGGGGCAACGACAGACCTTGATTTTTTTTTAGTTTTTTTTTTTCTTTCAATCTGTCAGCATTGTGATGATAGGTTATTTTAAAAACACAGTTCTGGCAAACAGTAAATTTGCCAGAAAGTATGACCCCACGTCATCCTGCAGTTAAGCCTGAAGTTAATTCACTAGAGAATCCCAGCTGAAAAAATATTTTTCTGGTTAGGATTTCTGCAATCAGAGGGAAAGATGCCACCATGCCTCCTGCATCCCAAGGCTCATTCCATTTCTCCAAAATATGTGAAGTCTACATTTAGTGACCCCCTGCAGCCTGAGGGATTTGAACTGTGCTCATAGGCAGCTGACTGTGAAGTATAAGGTAGGAAGCATTCAAGGGTGACACGGGGTGATGTCTTTGGTCTTGGTGTAGACAATACTTGACCAGTGCAGGCAAAAGCGGTGAGAAGTGGAGAAACAGCATGGGTGGCCTTCAAATCCTCAGTGGTGGGCAGTGGGAATTTCATTGCTGGTCTTGGCCTTAAAGAGATTTTCTCCTACTTACACATGTCAGGGATGCTTTATTTAATTCTTAAGACTAATGTGGGGCTGGACAGCAGCTTTGGCTCAGGATGGTCTCCTGGCAGCCTGTTTGGTACCTCCTGTACTGTTTGCTCTTCTTCCTCAGCACTGCCCCATGCAGCTGAGCTGCCTGCAGAAAGCTGCACCAGGGATGCAGGGCAGCCCCTGAACAGGTGCTGCAGGATGCTCTGCTCACTTGGCGTGCAGGGGGAAAGCCGGCAGACCTGTGTTTCATTAGCACCAGTCTCAGAGAAAAACTTCTCTCCATTCACCCGGCAAGGTTTAATGGGTAAAGCAATGACACTCGTGAAAAATAGCTGCTGCGGTTACAGCAAGGTAAGCACGACTGTCTGCAGTGAGTCACTTCTCATACCTGCATGACACTGCTGACTTTAATGGAGAGCCTTCAGATTTATAGCCATGTTGGCAGAACAAGAATCAGAGCTAGTATGTCTTTATTTCTTCCCTCTACGTAACCAGGGCTACCTGCTGAAGTCTGTGCAGCAAAACCTTTGGCTGAGATGAATGACCAGCCATATCCGGTTAGTATAACTTTTTCTATGGAAACTAATTGCACCTCCTCAGCTTCCTAACCTGTTCCAAAAATAGTCAAGAAAATATAAAGCCTAAGCTGTTTGAATAGCAGAAAAAGCAACAACAATAACAAAACCCCCAAAAAACCCAACCCAACCCAACCCAACCCAACCCAACCCAACCCAACCCAACCCAACCCAACGCAAACCCAAACCCAAGCCCAAACCCAAACCCAAACCCAGACCAACCAATGCCCCAAAACCCCCACCTCTTCCAAGATCTTTGTCACACCCACAGCTGCCACCATTGAAAGAGTAAGCTTTAAACTGAACACCTTAAGCAAAACCCTCATACAGAACTGACCTAAGTAAGTGTCATAAAGCCCTAAGGAACCTGCCCAAGAGAAACAAATCTCCAGCTCTAATAAGCACATAACTTTACACAAGCTATTTTAAAAATCTTCCCTTTCCTCATTTCACAAACATGATTGGTTAAAAAATTCACTGATACAATAATTACTGAAAGATGGCCTATCATATTTTTGTCTAACATCAACTGACACGCACAGAAACAGGCTGGAGGTGATGAAGTCACCCACAGTTGGCCACAAACACATTCTCCATAATGAATCAAAACCAAAATCCAGCAAAATCCTTCATCCAGAGTCCACAGGGACAAGTGGCTGCCAAAATGCCGAACAGCAAAAGAGCTAGTTTCTCCCGTTCTACAACATGAACAGGAGCACACAGTGCTCCAGAAGCAGAGAAATTGTTCCAGACCACACATATTTTTGTGTGCTGGGTAAGCATAAGCTGCTTTGAGTGAAAACAAACGTCAAGGTAGGTGTGTTCTCACCAGAAAACAGCCAAGGAAGAAGCCAAGGAATGGTTATGATTTTTGGGTTTATTAAATCAAACAGGGTCCTGCTACAGGCTTGCTTTTTTCCCAGAATGTCCTCATCATCTGCATGTTGTTAAAACTTACCAAGCAAAGATAAAGCCTAATGGCAAGGGACCTTTACAGAATGTGTTTCATGTAACCATATCCCTGGGAATGCCTTTCGGTTTAGACCAAAGTTCTGTCTTGACCTGGTGAGGTGAATAATGAGGGGCAGAGAAATATTTTTAACTCAGTGGCTGGCCCTGTGGGTGTATCCCAGAAGAGAGATGTGAGGTAGCAGTGGCACCAGCCTAAAAAAGGGATGGAAGAAACGGCTTGTCCTTGAGCCAGGGGGCTGGGGGGCATGACCTGGCCCTGCAGGATCTCAGCCCACTCCCCAGACAGGGACACAGCTGTGGGGAATGGGAGTGGGAAGGGGATGTTCATTTTTAGATGGGAGCTGAATGAAATTTAGAGGGCACTGGGGGGGTGACTGTATACCCCGGCAGAAGTGATGACGTGGGGTCCTAGCTCCACTGCTAGTTGGGTATCAACCACCTATGCATCTGGTATCTTACCCATGACCTACTCCTGACATGGGAAAAACAGGTACCTAAAACCAAACTTCCAATTTCAGATTTAAACATCTGTATATGTGGCCCAGAAAAGCTCCTGTGGAGCTGCCCGTTACTCAGCATCCCAGAAAATCAATAGTTAGTATGAATTATGTTAGTATGAATTATGTTAGTATGGATTAGTGTGAATTTAAGGGTCTAATTGTTGGCACCCAAGTTATGAAAATCTAAGTTTTCTGGTCTAATCCATCATGGAGAATTCTACTTTGCCAGATTTATTTCCTGATGTGGCTGAGCAGTGTTATGTATTTCATTTCAATTTGTGAGACAATTTGGAGCAGGGGGCTAAATGTTACTTCCTACCAATATGAAACTGAAAGGCTAGGAGCATTTTTAAAAGAAATACTCTGAATATGAAAAGAGAAAACGGGAAAGGGGAGAGAGTGGAGACATGCCATCTTTAAGAAAGTAAAAAGGGAAATATATATATATATATATTGTGCTGTACTTCTTATTAATTGGACAAATCAAATGAAATGCAGACCTGCTTTCCAAGGAGCCTAGGAGTGCTTACAAGTACATGCGTTTTTCATCCCCCGACGTCCTGGAGATTTGGGGATTGGTTGATTTACGGCCACTGACTCAAGCTGCAATTCTCTTTCATGGGTTTTATTTCAGTTATATGGGTAGCACTAAATTCAGTCCAGTCATAAATCATGCGCTGGTAATGCAGTTACAAGTGACGTTGCTTTGTCAGCACTGTCTGTGTCCCCTCCCCATCAGGGTCAGCGTGGTCCACATGCACCCCCGCACCTCCAGCCCTGTCAGTACTCTGCGCCTTTGCTAAAAGGGAAAAGCAAGGGTCCTGAAGAGGGGCCTTCTGGAGCAGGGAGGACCCAGCTGTGCTCACAACAGAGCTATTCTTTTCATGAAGAAATATTTGATTACAGTATTGTTCACTTAGCATGAGAGACGGAGATCCATAGATGTGAGAGATATCCTGAGCTGCCCTAGGTAGAGCAGGAGACAGCAATTTTTTTCCAAGGGATCTGGCTATGGTATACATTTTAAAGGGCATCATATGAATTCAAAGCTATCATGCCTTTAGGAAAAAGCTGAAACACCTTCCTACTATACAAACACAACTCATCTGCCCCTGCGCCAAATTCTTCCAGTGTCCTATCAGAACAATCCCTTTCTTAAATAATGACAGAGCAAATGACCATGACCAAAAGAGGGATCCCAAGGCAGAGAACATATTCCAGAGATATGTCAAGGACTCCATGAAGTCTGCCGACCTATCATACTTAATTCCACTTGAAAGGCACTCAGCTGTGACAGCAGCTGTGGGCAGGGGGAGGCAGTGATGTGTTCAAGCAGCTTTGCATGAAACAGTGATATAAAATGGACCGATGCATCAGGGGCTTCTTCAGATGCCCAGTCTCCAATGAAGATGTCGCATTCTTAGCAATCCAAAATACCATCTCATGCCTCTTGCCCTGCTGTGATGGGTTTGGTGCTGCAGGTCCCCACACACCCTGCCTGCCTGAGAAGAGAGAGGAGTTTTCTCTTGGGAGATGCCTTGCTCCCTCCAGTGCTACATGGATACCTTGGAAATTTATATTTAAATTATTAACTTAATATTAATTGATTAATTGCCTTAAAGTTGCCTTTACTAAAAAGACAGCTAACTTTTTGTCAGTTCACAAGTCTTCCTTGCTGTGTTTAGCTCAGATAAAGATACTGCAATCCCTAAAGAGTTAATATTTACAGTAAGCAGAGAATGAGGGGCTCCAAGACAGAAATCACTGCAAAAGTTTTCAGTATGGTCAAACCAAGGTTCTGAGCCATAAACAGTGTCAGACTTTCCCACTTGAGGTTGGTTTGGGCTAGAAAGATTTTAAGGGATAATCTTTCTTTTTGTCTTAAAAAAAAAAAGGAAAAACCAACACACAACAAATTTCTTCTCTTTGATGCGATGTGAGATTACATTCCTTTTAACTTCACATTTTATGATATGCTGTCATGGCAAAGAGGTGATGAATCCTCTGTGTACAAACTATTTCCAGCTGTTGATAAAACCATGATGACCAGCGTTTGCCCTGGCCAAATGCTGTATGCAGCCTCTGCAGCCAGATTTAGAGGAAAGGCACTTCTGCTTTTGTCCAGCTCAGGAGGTCTGTTTTACTGATGGGCTTTGCTGGGGCACATGAAGAACTAACTGAATTTAACCTAACCCACCAGTTTTTTGGAGCTGAGTTGGGGTTCACCTAATTTTTAAGTCTTAATAACTCACATATTCCTTTGAATGTTCTTCTTTCACACTTTTCTTTGAAGGTGCACAAGCACACCTGAAATTATGCCCTGACCTGCTCATGGTGGCTACTGTTTCCTAGGGTCACTGTGGAGATGGGTTTTGCAGCAGCTCATATGATATAAGTGATGAAGAAGGAGGAGACCCATGATCTCCCCAGTTATTGCACTCCCCAGTTGCACAGGGCTTTGTGAAGGAGCTGTGATGGGCAAGACAGAGAAGTGACACCACTGTGGACAATGGACTGCGCTGACTGGCTGGTTTTCCATGGATTGGAGTTGAGAGAAACAGTGTAATGTCTTCTGTTTAAATCTTCCCTTGAATTGCACCAAAAACCACTTATGTCCTTAACAGAAAGAAGAAAAAGCCAATTTTTTTATTGGTCTTTGATTCTCTCTGCCAACAGTGACACCATATTTCTTTCCCATCCTTTTCGAGTGATGCTCTCTTTACTTCTTGTTCTGAAGTTCTACTGGTCACAGCTCTTTTTCCAAGCTGTGCAGGATTCACAGATGTCTACATACAGGTCACACGTATCTCAGTGACTCAAGGCTCATCTCCAAAGGAATAACTGAATTAACAAAGGAGACATTTAGTTTAAAGTAATAGAGGGCGGAAATTCTGCAAAATATTTCAGAAGTTTGAGCAAGATTAACACATAATACAGTCATAAGACAATTCCTTCCATCACTTGGAAACCAAAGCAGGCTGTATGTTGAAATTTTAACACTAATTCTTTAAGCATTTTTGAACAGCAATCATATTTGCAAATCATCTTTTTACTGCAGTTCATTAATGTGTGTGATGTATGTTGCTTGTGTCCTGACCCCCTGGTGGTGGACTTGACATCTCCAGTGCTGGGTAATGGAGATCTTTCACTTCTCTGTTTTGATTAACACTTTCTGACAGGGGAAACCTGAAGTCAGTGTATCACAAATGCATTCCCCTGGGACTCTTCTAAGGAGCAGTGGCAGAGTGGGGAGTCCAAAGTGCATCTAAGTGATTGCTGCCTACTGAAATTTATTCAGAGTTCCCTGGTCTGGAGAAGAGGTTCAATATGTCATGAGAACAAGATGTTCAGCTCTTACCGAGCTTTAGGCCAGGTCAGTAATAATTTTAAAATTCTGTCATACTGTATATAACCTTATCTAGTCAACCTGCCAAGGCATGTGTGCTGTGCCTATTACACTGTAGTATTGGAGTCCTTCAGCTGAGAAAATAATTACCAGGAGAGCCTCAGAGAGCAGGGCAGAATATATTGGAAGAGAGTATCTTTTTTTTAAACTTACAGACAGACACGATGAAAAGAAATGTGGACAGACCACTTCAGATCTGAAAAGGGGCTGGGGTCTTCCCATCTTGTCTCTGCTCTCCCAGATACCTTTTTCTAACTGTCTGACAGATCAGTATTGTCATATGACGACCAGAACAGCTACTCTGAACCTGTATTGGCTTCTTTTGCTGTGCTAGTCCTACAGAAATTTCTGGTTTCCTTAAGGCTTTTTATCTCTATGTCCATCCATTTAAAGATGGTATTCACTTTGCCTTTTTTTGTCTCAGTAGGGAAAGCCACTTCAGGCCAGAGAGCAAACAAGGGAAATGGGAAATTAAATTCAGAATATACAGCAATATGTAGCACTAAATACTGGCTTGATCTGAGACACTGTGATTTTGCCCCATGCCCCTACTTGCGGAGCTCCTGACCTTGCAGTTAGCAGCAGGCAGCTCTTTGCAGCCTTGCAGAAGATAACCTCAGTGGCAAGTAAATTCGGGGTTTATGGGAGCACTTGGTGCAGCCCATGCTGGGTCTTGCTGGGTTCATCAGCCCATGATGTAGAATTGGTTCCAAAGTGTACATGAGTCTGGGGTCAAAGCCTGCCGTGCACCCACAGGCTCCTGGATGGGGGGTGGCCCAGTATGGGCTTTGGGATGGCCATCCTGTTCTGCCTGTCCCTGGGGAAGCTGGGTCCTGTCTGCAGACAGCAATGACAGCTGTGTGTCTCCATGAGTCATCCCATGAAGCACCCAGATCCATGGGAGCTTGCACTGGGAGCAATAGATGGGTTCATTTCAGTAACCAGGTTGTGCAAATAATTCCTCTAAGCTCTTGTCAGTTTTCAGGGTGATTAATTTTTCTCTCTCAGCTTTTCCTTAGAATTTATTCGAACAGTTTTTCTGAATCAGACTTGGATGTTAGGATGAGCTGTTAGGACATCAGCAGGAGCTCTAATTTTGATACAGCTGTATTCATAGAAATGTAATAAAACACAGCAGTATAGTGCAGTGTGGTGTAGTGCACTTACAATACTATGCGAAGTAAAAAACAGATGTCACCTTCAGCCATAGCCAATATCTGCCAGCACAGTTATGTAGGAAAGTCTTACCCCAGACTGATGGAGCTGAGACAGTAATGACAATTCATACACAGCCTGTGGAGGCAGGGAGTGCTTGCACAAGGATAGATTATTTTATCTGGGTGGAACAGATAGCAAAGACAGGAGAGAGTTCAGGCCCACCTGCTGTAGGTCCAGCATGTGTACTACTCTACTAGCAGAGCACTAGCAGGATGCTATTTACACTGTTATGGCCAGAAAATGATCCCCCTTTGAATGAATTTTCTTATAGCACTCTGAAGCTACAGTTCTTTCAGAAATACTGTCCTGGGCTCACATGCCTCTGGCGCAATGATGGAGAAATGACTGTGGAACTGTGCTAGCACCCATCTCCTGGCCAGCAGCAGTCATCCCAGTGTTTGGGAATACCCAGTATGGCACAGACACCTCTGTGAGCAGCAGAAATTACTGGAAGAACCTTTTTTCCTATGTAAATGCACATGAAATTTCATATATATGTGTATATGAGGGCAATACCTTTATTTACTGCAGTGGGTATTTAACACCTTGCTTGTTCCTGTTACTATTTCCTTAAAGGTAAAAGTTCTGTTCATCAGTGTTTTAGGTCAGAAAAAGTTATTGATTTTCTATTTCTTTATCCAACTTGTCTCTTTCTTCAAGCATCTGTTTCCCAAATGTACCCTTCTCATTCTGCACTGGAAACTAGCTCAAAATTAGGTAGCAGGTTTGATAGATAGATTACACCCAGGAGTCCAATATTGGAAAAAATAGGCTTGAAGGTGAGGGCTGCCTCTAACCAGAACAGTGTTTCAAGGAGATATGACCAAAATCTGGTGATGCCTGTATCTGGGAGAGGAAGGACAGCTCTAGTGAAGCTTTGCAACCTTAGTGAGTTTTGTAACCTTAGCAGCATGCTTTGCCTCACTTTCCCATCTTTACATCAGACCTTGCTGGGTGGGTCTTAACACCAAACATGCATTGCCCAGATACTGCAAGACTTTGTTCATCATTGCTGGCAGAGTACTTGGAGCAGCAAGTGTTCCAGGCATGCATAGATGTATCTTGATGTCAAATGATGTTTTTGGCAGAGAAGGCAAACTGCACCGCTCTTGGTACAAGCCCTAGTGCACATTAAGTCCTCCTGCTTCCCCTTCCACGTTCTTGCAGCCAGGCATGCCAAGACTCAGTGCAATTCTTTATGGACGGCCAAAGAAACAAATTATTATGCACTACAAAATGAAACTGGCATTTAAAATCTAAAACACATGACATCAGCATTACATGTGGAACCAGTACCATCAAATCACATGCCACCTCATAAATAGTCAGGCTGGTGGGGCAGGAGAAATGAATGGTGGATTGCTGGCCAACAATACTCCCTGGGGTCTGCTGCTTCATAAAAGGCTTTTAAGCAAAACAGAGAGTGTGCATGCAGTCCATTTTGGATAACTCATGAGGAGCCGACTCTACTGAGCTTGCAGATTTGCTTGCGAGGCTGTCAGAGGGGGCCTTTTTTGCATCAGAGCACTGGGATAGGCATGTGCATCCAGCACAAGGTCCATGGGAGGGGACAAAGGCCAAGTAGCCAGTAGCAGGAACAAGAGTAATATAAAGAGCAAAGTCATTTGGCTCAAAATCCCATAGGTGGGCATTGCTCCTCAGCATCACACTGCTCACCTGATGGTACATGTGGAAGTCTGTGAAAGTGCTTGTTTGCTACCTTTTCCCTAGAAAATCCTTCAGAGCATGGAGGACTTGTTCCAAAAAGCAACACTTGTGGTACTTGCTGGAAGAGGGTGGGCTTCATGTTTGCCTCGACAAGAACCCAGAAAACTGATGCACAAGTTGGAATTTGTGGTTTGGTTTTCTGAAATCAGCCCCCAGTGCAGCTTCCCTCCAAAGCAACTTCTAGGTATTTGAAAACTAACCTGAATAAACTTAGCATTTGATTAAAATAAGGTTCACCTTTTCCTTTTTTTTTTTTTTGGGTAGCATTGGGGAAAAAAATTAATTTTCACAGAAAGAACTCATCCAGACTCCAAAATAGCTTGGTACATTAGAGATGTAATCCTCCCATTATCTCTGCACAACCTCTGTGAGAAACTCTATTTAAATCCCATTTACATAATTCTAAGAATAGACTATTCTGCTCTTAGTATCCATCCATCCTGAACTTATTATGGGTTCACCAAATATTTGTCTTTTCTTTTTCTGAATGTAATAATAATTTGAATTTAGACAAGTCTTATAGCATAACTGGAAGCTAAGCTTACAGAAGATTTGGAAAGCATACTTATTATAAGGCACTTCAAAATTGCTCCTAAGGGCCATGAAAGGGGCTCTCCCAGCATTTCTGTTATAACCTGGATGCTGGAAGCAATATGCTGCAGTAATAACTATTTCCTGATTTTTATACTTTACTTCTGAAGGACTGTTCCCCAAGCTCAAGAAAAGTCAAATAGAAATAGCAGAGTGCTCAGGGTAGAAGGGATAAATCAGGGGTTTCTTTGCTTCTGCAAGGTCTCTGTTGGTCTGTTGCTGCAAGCTGTGGAAGGGAAGGTCTCCCCTCTGGTGCTCCTAGTCACCAAGGAGAGGTATGGAAATGTGTTCTCCCGCTCTAAGACGGCAAAGGAGGCAGGGTGCTCCAGCCGGGGACTTCCCTCCAGAGAGGGGCAAAGGGTCAGACACCAGAAGGCAGGGAACAAGAACCTATTATTCATCACTTTTATGACACTACGAGCCAGGCCGTGGCTGGGCAGCAGATCCACGTGTTTGGACAGCTGTGGCTGTGAGCAGGGCACGGGGCAGCCTGCACCACTGGGGCACCCACTGGGGGACGCAGCCACCCCTGGCCTTGGGGGCACTGCTGCCCCACCCCAACAGCCGCCTCTGCCTCTGCCCCTGTCTTTCTGGAGGTGTACATCCATCAGTAACTAACAAAAACAAGGTGAGTAAGGTGTAATGAACAAGCAATGAACTCACTACTAGAAATCACGGCAAGACAAAAAAATTAAGCCCTGTCCATTTACATTTTAGCTTTCAATTTATGTTCTGTTGGCTTACAAGTGCAGGAAGGGTATCTGTTTTCTTTCCACCTCCTGATATCTTTCTTTTTTTAAAAAAAAAATATTTTCCCCTCTGCTGCAACTGTACAACAAACCTCTGAAGAAGGAGAGTAATTATGAATATAGAGAGGCAATAGATGGCTGCCAAGAGATAGAGAGGGCTGTATAAATGCACAAACGGGGGGGGGGGGGAAGCAAAAGTAAAAAATATCAGAGATTTTTACTTCTGCTTTTCTTTTATTTATACTGAGGTACAGCTTTATTTGTAGCAAGGGACAGTAAGTACTTTCCAAGCAGAGATGCAGTAATTTTTAAATTGACAGTGCCCTCGTGAGTACTCACTTGTATTTCTAATAAATCTATTTAGTACAAATCAAGATAAAGGAGGTGACTTTTTTATAAATATGTCTTTTCATTATCCCCACAGATATCTGGCTTCTATCCTTTTCCTTGCAAAGTGAAGGGCAGAATTAATGTCTTATTTTCTCCTCTCTACCACTAGAACAGAAACCGAAACTGAAATGGTATGTAAAGAACAGAATAATGCTTATTAATTTGCCATCACCTTAAACAGGCACAGAGAGAATTACAGAGGTTAAAAAGGACATATTTTAGAGTGTCTGCTTCTCCTGAGCTCTACTTGCAGTCAGTGCAAGTGTTGATTAATTCAAGTGGGAAGAGCATTGCCTATTATGATTGCACATGATGAGAAGCAGCAGGAGAAATGTACAAAACAATAAGATATATGCTGTGTCACAGTGGTTCTGTTTACCAACGTTTTTATTACTCCCTCTCACCAGCACTCTCCAGCATTTGTTTCTTAGGCCACATCTTGCTTAAGAGTATGAGGCCATACAAACAAACTTCCTTACCCGCAATCGAGATCACAACTTTCTTGTCTTCCTTGCCTATGGGCACCTGGAGGCTGCTCAGATCAGGTAGGCTGTGAGAGTATGATCTATGGGGGCTTCCCAAGTTGTCACCTCCTTGCTAAGGGACTGAAGCTGATGAGCCACAGCGAATCAGCCCTGGCTGCACCAGTGTTAAATTGATGTCACTAAGCATTAAGGACTCCTCACCCTGCCTCTGCCTGAGAGGAAGGAGGACATTTGATGAGAGGACCAGTGCCACAGAAGTGCTGTTCCTAAATGGCAGCTTTGGGTGCATCCTGCAACATCTTACTGAGGTATACAGCTTGTTGGGGAAGGGAAACATGTACTTGAGCGTGGGTGATATCCATGGGTATCACGATGCTGAGGAGGTTGTCAGCAGCTCACACCAAGATCTGGCTAACTTGGCCCTCCACTGGCCCAAGGGTGAGGTGAGAGGCAGGGATGATAACCTGGAAAAAATTCCCACTTGCAACAAGGGCAGCAAAGGCACTTAGGAAACATCTCTACATTGCTGCTGGTGCTAAGTGAGCACATGACTGAAGGATGGTGTCTGCACACTGTCACGGGAAGCTGGCAATCTCTTACCCTGAGTACAAACACCATGACTATGCAAAGGGACACCATCAGTCTGCCCCTCCGTACAGGAACACACACACACACAGTCTCTGTTTGGCAAAGCTGTTTATTTCCAGTCACTTCTGAAAGAGAGAGCTTGGAGGTGAAAATCAAGGTACAGGGTGAGGCTGTGGCTTTGTGCTATGGCTGAGTCAGTGCAATCTGTGACAAGAGGGACACTGTGGCCCCCTAGCCCCATCCCAGTTTTTCCTTTGTTGTGAGAGAGGGGAACAAGGAGGAGCAGAGAGAAAAGACTTTTTGGCTATTAACAGCTGCCAGGTTTTCCATTTAAGCACCTACACAGCTTGGTAACACAGCACCATAGGTGTTAGAAGAAATAAAGTCCACTTCTGTCTGTGGCAAAATTTACTACAACACTTGTAATATTTCCATTTTGCAGTGGTGACATCATACATACTTGGTTTGGAAAATATGGGGTTTTTCCCAAGTTATTCCATTACACACTGGTCCATGGACTGCCTGACCAATGTGGGAAAAGGCTGCAAATTTCACTTAGAAACTTCTTATTTTCTTAAGCTGCTACTAGGTTCTTAAAAAAATACACAAGCCTCTAGAAATATGTGTGATGTTGAACTGTCACTACTCGAAGGGACCCACCTTCCACTATCAAAGTTATTCATACCTCCTTCAGGATTTGTTTTTAATCATAGAAAAATTTGTGTTGGAAGGAATCTTTAAAAGTCAGCTAATCGACTCCAATCCACCTGCAATGAGCAAGGATATCTTCAAGTAGATCAGGTTGCTCAGAGCCCATCCAACCTCACCTTCACTGTTTTCACAGATGAAACAGCTACAATCACTCTGGTCTGTTTTTCACACAAGCTTTTCTCATAGAGAATGACACAAGCACTGGTGAGCCCTTCTTGGGACAACCCTGCCTGAAGTACAGGGAACTTGCCTTTTTGTTGTCAGATAGAAAAAATTCAAACACCTGTCAGTTTGAGGTAAGGGATCTAATTAAATCTTGATCTTGGGGATGGGTCACATCCATTGCCTCTCCTGTTCCTGGAGATTAATATACTAACAGCCACAATTCTTCTGAATTCCAGAGTGTTTATTAGATGATTTTGCCTGTTTTCTTTTACTAAAAAGGGTTTTAAAAGTATAAGATGTTGGTCTAGTGGTGCATTGCCACTGATTCCAGTATGGAAACTGGAGTACCTGGGGTTTAGTAGCTTCAAAAGGTGTTTTCTGTGTGTAGTCTTCTCAAAAATGATGATGCCAACTACCCAACTTACAAGATTTCTATTCTCTCTTCTCAAGTGACCTAGCTGCTTGTCACCTCCATGTCTCAGTGCAACAGACTCATTTTTCATGGTAGAACTGGAATTTCACACTGGGATGCGTACAAGACAAAACTCAAAATGAACTCTAGCAATGCATGATTCATCCCAAAACATCTCATCAGTGAAATGAATGATGAGGAACTCCTGATCTGACAGAGCTCTAAGTGGTGGCACATTGCCTAGAAAGAACACAGTTTCCAAAACAGTTGTGAACCTTAAAACTCCAGAGTACTGATGTTCCTCACAGATACTAAATTAATTACAAATATGACAGTCCTTGCTTCTTCTATGATTTAGCTTCAACATTGACCTTCACTTAAGGGAACAGGAGACTGGCTGTGTTAAGGTTCTAATTCATTATGAAGTACTCATGGAAGAGCCATGATTTTGAAATCCTGTCACTGGGTTAATGTTGCAGAAAATTATGAGTTAATATCCTCTGTTAAAGATGAATTCATCTCCAAGAAAAATTAATCGAAAGGAATTTAAACTTTTATGCTAATTTTCAAATCTCAATTGGGTTGTGCTATTCCAAAATCAGTATGTTGCTTAGCTCCAGGGTTGGATGAAGACCCTTGGGGAATGGCATGAGCTTTTTGAAGCTGGCTGCTTTGAGTGTTTTAATACTTTCAGATTCAGTTCTCTGTAATTTTGGTGGCCAAGAAGCAGTCACACTTCAATTTGTCATTATTTGTCTGAATCTGAAACCACAACAAGCATCCTAGATATAACAAACTGATTCCCCAAAATCATCATTTTTTTTTGTCAGAAAAGCCTCAGCAATGAGCATATCTGTTATTAAGAAACAATTCTCGCTCCAGAAATAAGTTCAAAGCATCATTATTTAGCCCCGTTTTGATAAGAATAATTCAAATTTTTGTAGTGGAATATTGTATCTTGTCAGTCCCATCATCCAGAGACTGATGGTGACTGAACATGTGGCAGTCCATGACAGATGGGTTTCTCTCCTTGCAGCTTCCTAACTTGTGTCTAAGAGCTGTGTCTGCAAATTGAATCCCCTCATATTTCCATTCATCCCACGTATCATTCCAGCCTACAAAAGGGTTTCTCAGTTTCTGTGGCTTCTGTTTTCTTCAAAATTTTCTCAATGCCCACATCAAGGTTCAGGATGTAACTCTTCAAGGTTCCAGAAACACCTACAAACCTGCTCTGTGGCTGCTGGAATATTCCTAATTTTCCATGAAAGACAGGGCTTGGGCCTGAGATCCTACGGGGACAAATTGGACTCTTTTTTCTAGGATAATTTTAACAAATCAAGTCACAGTCTTTAAATTAGGACTGCCAAAGTGTCAAAGTATTTATCTCATACATTTGCTGACATGCGAAGGCATAATTTCTCTGGCAAACCAGACCACCTCCAACACCCTCAGCCTGTCAAACCAACTTTGGACATAAAATATTTTGAGGGAGACTAGTATACCTGGTCAATGGGCAAGGATATGGAAGAGTAAAAAGATCCTAATGACTCGCCCAAATCAGCTTTGTCCTCAGCAAACACACAGCCCTTTTTCCCACTGTTCCGTGGCTGTTTTTGGGTAAGTGGCACCCTTCCATGCCTGGCTGGCGAGCACATTGGATGGAGCAGAAAAGAGGGGGTTCATGAGGCCAGGATGGAGCCATTAGAAGAGAGACCAGTGTCTCTTTCTTGCCCAGTTTTGGCTTTCTGGGGAAGGAGTCCACCAACTGCTTTTGCCTTTAACCATTAGAGTGGTGCAGGGGCTGCTTAGGGATGCACAGTCATACCAACGTAGGTGTGGCTTGGTTATCTTGTCCTGATTACACTGGTTTTGGCTGCAGGGTATTTGGGACTGCTGCCAAAGGTGAGTGTTATGATCCATTTTTGTCTGAAGGGGCTTGCAATTTATTTGCTTATCTTGTCAGTTGGCACACTGATGGGCTGAATATTCAGAGCTGAGTGGTCTTTGCTCAGGCCAATGGTTGCTTTACCCATCTGAGGTCACTGTAGGATATATGTAGGATCATTTTTATTATGTTCTATGACATTTTCTTATATCCCATGACTCTTATTCCTTTTGCTTCCACATAGGACTGCTTAGCAGACCTCTTGGCCTGGCCATCCCTCTAAATTTGCACACAGGCAAGTAGCCTGTCTATCTGAAAAGACAGATCATTCCTAACTTGATGGATAGGAAATGTGAGCCAGACCAATTGATTTGATTTATCCTGTTTATCACAGTGGCTGCTACTTCGGGGCTGACTTCAGATATGACTCATGTTGTACTTGCAAAAAACCTGCCTTTAAAATAGTTTGTTAGGGCATCTCAAGTAACTGGCAGCCTTTCTGTTAATGCCATATCCTGTGAGTGCCAGCTAACCTTTGCAAACACAGTCCAGAGGAGGTAGAGAAGAAAAACAAAAGTCAGACTAATTTTTCCAAAGTTGAAATACGTGACATCAGCTGACACAAAACTATTGCTCTGTCTGATCAGTTCCATGTTGTGCTCCTCCTTGCGAGGACACCTTGCACTAGAGAAACACAGTCTTTTAGGAGGTGAGGGGCATTTTGACAGTTAACAAATTGCTGATTAACATGAGCTACCTACATAATTAATCATGAGCCTCAAATTAAATGCCTGGGGAACTGATTCAGGTCAGGAGCTGTGAAGCTAAATGAAGGTTATTGGGGTTACAGGCATGGATCTGCAGTGGAAACTGTTCAACACTGGGGGCTAGAAATCAGCCTGATGTGTGAGATCCAAGCATAGCACTTTGCCAGTTAGAACAATTTCCAGGCAAACAATAATAAAATTTCAAAATGTGATGATGAAGATGGTCTGCAAGCAGCTATCACTGGTGTCCAGTGAACTGAGATGCTTTGCTGGTGTCCCTGGAGCAATGCTGACTGCTGTTGCATCAAGATCTGATGCCCTGACTTTCAGTAATCTTCGTCATTCTATTTTACAATCTCAGCTGGCATTTTGCAGCTCCTCAAGCCTAATGAGACAATGGTAAGCTGGGAAGGGCTGACTGCAGGCAGTACACCCAAGGGGCACTGTGATCTGGCAGGGTGCAGAACACAGCCATCCCTTGTACTCTGCCCGGGCAGGCTCTTCTTTTGCTGGTGTCTGAGTTTAATGAGGGAAAGCAGGAAAATCTGGTCTGATATTTAGTAATCTGTTGGCCATCCAGAAAATGATGAGGAGTTGAAAGCATGTCAATAAGCAGATCTTACCACAGTGTGTCTGTATGGTTGGAAAACTATTTTCCATAATCATTTCCCTCAAGTGTCCTCAGCCTTCCAACATCTCAGTTGTTTAGGAATCATAACATGTGAGTTGCTTGGGTAACCAAAATCTGCCTGACCCCCTATATCCAGCTGCCTGGGAGACGCCATGTTTCAGAACATGGATAAGTCCTGGAAAGAAGCCTTGGCCAAATGTGACACGGCTTCCCTGTCACAGGCTCCAGCAAGGTGCTCACAGTGAGCTGAGAGTCAAGTGCACAGATTGCCTCTATGTAAGGAGGAGACTCACATTGTTCTTTCTGGCTGGGATGAGTCTATAGGACCGTAGCATTTAGTATTTGCACACCTGCACACCACAAAAGGCATGGTAACTATTTCCAAATGCTGACAAACCAGTATCATGAAGGTCTCACTCTCCTGTCACATTGTCCTTTGCTTAGGCTGATGCCTGGGGAGCTCCTTCCCTACAGAGAAGAATAAGCAGGACATGCTTGACTTTCTGAAAAACTTTCTGGGGAACAGCTGATGTGTGCATCCATCGGCTCAATCCACTGTGATTTCCACAGGGTGCTGGCTTTGATCAGTTTCTTAGCACCATGTTTTGGATTTCCTTCATTTTTTGGGGTTTTTTTGAAGTTACACAGGTGATTTTCAGCCTGGACTCTCTGGATGCTGTGCTATGCGTGCTCAGGGTAGAATTGAACTTTGCAGCACACGCTGGTTGGAAGGTTTGATACTCTTGACCATATTTGGTATCTTTCCACTTTTTAAAATGACACAGGTCTCTGCCACAGGCATTAGAAGATGTGTCCTTGAAGACTGAAGACTAGGCCAGGTACACCAACAAGCTTGTTCCACAGAAGTAATTATGCTCTGGAAGGGGAAAGGAGACAATCTAACAGAGTTCCTCCTATGAGGTCACTGCGTGTTCCCTCTGGATGTTTCATTACAGCTCAGATGAACCTGCAGGAAAGGACCCTCTCTTATGCCCAGCCCCTCTGCTTGCAGTGGTTTCAAGGCATGTGAGATTTTGTCTGTCCTCTTTGAGAACTCTTCTGGACTTAGCCCAGACCTACAGTTCTTTGCCCTGCCTCTATTGTGAGTCTGACCTCTATGCTGTCCTCCACATGCTTGCCCATTTCAGTGAGGAAGCATTAGCCTCATTTGAGAGATGGGGACACAGATCCTGTATCATTTGCACAAGACACTGAAAAATCTCTCACAGGGTAGCGAACGGAGTGCAGGGAAATACTCAAGACTCGAGTACGACCTAATTCACTGGACCCTTCTCTCAGCTTCTGGTCTGCACTCAGAAATTAGACTACTGAGAACTCCATAGAAAAAGGTATTAACCATTAGCTTCACTCAAGTCTCTAGGAGCTTTATTCACGTTTTCATCTGAACCATGGATTTATCCAGCAAGATCAGTAATAAATGATACCTCTGCATAAAATGGATCCTAAAGCATAGTTAGATATACCATATACAGTAACGGCATAATTTTCTTAATTTATGTTGGATTTTTAAAGCACAGCTGGATTTGTGAAAAGAAAATCTTACAGTCTCTACATGGCATGGTACAATGCCAGGTGGCACTGCTGACCCTGCAGCACATTCATGTAACCCGGTTAACCTTATAATGTATATCTCCAGATGCATCACACCCTCTGTCAGACTCCTGTCTTTTTATTCTGTCTCAAAATCACTGCTATTTCATTACTGGTAGGTGGAATGATCAAATAAGTTTGGCAGATAGAGGATGCCATTTTTTCCTGACAGATGCAAAACTAGTTGCACATGTCCTCTCCCCATAAAGCATGGGCTGTCTTACAAATAAAGCAAGTAGATGATCCTTTTCCCAGGAATATATTTGTTTTAAATTTTTGTAATCTTTCCTACCATAAACGGTTAGACTATAAGGTACAATGAATAGAATGTTTAGTCTTGGGAGGAGGGCAGGAGCAGCTCCCCTGGTGCTGGACTGGACCCTGGTGGATTTCAGGACACCTTTCCTGGCTTTTCTTTCACGCGTGTTTTGAGCTGTAAATTCTGATTTGGTGATTGTATGCTGGAAAGTTTCAGCATGTCCCCAGAAGATACTGCACTAAAACTCTGCTCTGATTTTCAGAACTGATGTCATTCTGCTCCTTTTTAATTAACTGATCACTTGTGCTGTGCTACTGCTTTTGCAATTAGGGCTATAACCACTATTAGAAGCGTGATGAATCATTTATCTTTTCCTGGAAATGTACTTGAATCTTCCACAGAACTGTCTTCAGTCCATCTTCTCCCTTCCGTTCCAAAAAGCCGCATATGTTTCTGCTGTGTTCCTTGTCTGGAGAGTGTTACTGAGTTCAGGACTGAGCTGCTCTGAGCAGTTATAACTGCTTATAATGATCAGAATTGTTATAACACAATGTTCTTTCGAAAAATAATAATTTTCCCTGCTTTCTCCAAAAAGACATGCAGTGATAACAGGAAAAGTGTGAGCTCCTTGCTCCGGGTGTTTGTCCTGCAGGAGCATTTCAGCCAGGCAGGTTGAGGACCCGTTGCAGCAGGTACTGTATGAGCAGGGCACAGATGGTCCTAATCCAAAGCGCATCCAAGCTAATTGCCATGTCTCTGTACTCATTAGCATGTGGGCACTTTTCCCTGTCCATGGTGCAGGGCTCCATGTATGCCTGGACAGCTGATCCAGCTAATCACACAGGTATTTCTCTGCTTTCTCATCACCACCATCCATGATGCTGGCCTAAAGCCACCAACCCTCAGAGCTGTGTTCACAGCTCCTCCACTGGTTGTCCCAGGGTCACCTCCTGCACAGGAGCTTGTGAAGCTGCGGCACAGAGCTCCTCCATCCTTGGCTTCTGCCTGCTGCTTCTCTTGGGATGGGGGAGGCAGGCGGCCACAAGGATGGACTCTGCTGCACTTGTTCAACCCTGTTATCAACAGCAAGAGACACTTGAGGACCTACTTAATGGTGTGCAGATTAGCCAGGGATGTGTTCTCCCCTGTTACAGCCTCAAAAACATGCATGTTGCTGTAAGTGGTGGTCGCATGACACAATAAGTGAACATGTGCTTACCTAAAAGGCCAGTGCTTTGCCCATTTGGGGAGAATTGTTTCCCAAGACTCACTTGCCCTCCTTTTGTGGCTTCCTCCTGGCTAAGATGACTGCTCTGCTTATCTCTTGGTTTTTTCATACTTCTAGTTTGCTTTCTCTGAAAAATATCTGCAAGTAGTTAAATGGTGCTAATATATATCCACCATGGGATGCTGTAAAATTTTTAAACGGTGATTAAGTGTTTGGCAGGCAGAAGGTGAATTGCTCTGTCTTTCCATGATCTCACACATCACATAAGAGTGAACAAGGAATTTGCTAAGCTGCAAAGTCCCACTGCTGCTGTCATTCAGCAAATGTTTGAGCCTCACATTGAACAGCTCCTATTATTACTGGAAATATTTCACTGCAGCAAAAGAGAGTTGAAAACCAGAATACCATCTAGTTTCTCAGCCCCAGAGGTGGTATTCTCCAGGTCAGGGTTGAGCAGCTCTGGAGGATGCTACGGTTGAGGAAGTTTGCCCTGCTGTGCTGGGTGAATGAAATTCAGTCTTAAATACAGGATTATGTTTTTCCTTCCTACTGCTCTCTGTTCCACCCTGCAGGGACAGAAGCTATCATTCTCCTGTGCCTTCATTCTGAAAAGTCACATTAATAATATATAGAAATAAATAGCCTCTGTGTGTGTGTTAGACTGGAAAGATACTGCCACAGACTGTCATGCCCTTGCTGTCACCTGTGCTACTGAGTATCATAAGCACTCTAGCCTCTCCAGGACCAATAAACAGGAAAATGTGATATATGGCAAACTTTCACACTCCTTCCAGTTTTAGCTGCTTCCGTGCAGAGTGATTCATCTTCTTTTTTAACCTGTTCTGAAATACACGATCAAGGAATCAGGACAGAGTGGCTGTATTTCAGTGGTTGTGGCTGGAACAGCTTCATGTTTATGCTGAGCATATGCTTATGTTAATAATAATGACACATAAGACTCATTCTGACAGAGAATCACATTCAAATTAGTCCCATGAATACAAAGCCAAAGAAATTACTCACTATGCATAGGCCACCAAGTTGATTAGAGGGATGGAGCACCTCTCCTGTGAGGAAAGGCTGAGAGAATTGGGGTTGTTCAGTCTGGAGAAGAGGTGGCTTCGGAGGACCTCATTGCAGACTGAAGGGAGCCTAAAAGAAATGGAGAGAGACTATTTACAAGAGCAAGCAGTGATAGGACAAGAGGGAACAGCTTCAAGCTGAAAGAGAGTAGATTTAGATTACATGTTAGGAAGAAGTTCTTTACTGTGAGAGTGGTGAGGCACTGGAAGAGGTTTCCCAGAGAAACTGTGGTTGCCCCATCCCTGGAGGTGTTCAAGGCCAGGTTGGATGGGGCTCTGAGCTACCTGGTCTATTGGAAGGTATTCCTGCCCTTGGCAAGGGGGTTGGAACTAGATGATCTTTGAGGTCCCTTCCAACTCACCCCATTCTAAGATTCTATTACAGGACTAAAGACACATGTATCTGTGCAAAAGCAGGGCCTTGGACAGCAGACTGCTGGGCATGCTGCAATTGCAGGCTGCATGGTGATGCTGAACCACAGCATCACACCCTGACCCTGTGGAGGCCCTGCTGGAGCTTCTCAGATCAGGTTTTGCTGCACAGAGAGCAACCTGTTCCAACACCCTCAGTCTAGGGTTTCCATCCAGCATTGTGTGAACGACGGCCCAGCCCAGCTGATCTCCCACTGGGGAGGGCTACAAGCCAGAGAGTGTGGCTTCCCTACCACCAAAGGAGAGCTTCCTACTGCTTCCAAGAAACCCTGCCTTGGGAGCTCACCCAGCAGCCAATTTGCTACCTTTATTATCCATGTGGAACTACACCCGCTTGACCAGTTTCTGAGCTGGAGCTGTACAGAGCAGCAGCCTGGACGGGGGAAGCTTTCTGAGAAACCTTTGCTTGCTGCAGTGGGGTGGGGGTGAGAATGGGGAACGTCAGATCAGAGGTTAATTGCCAAGGCTTGCCTAAAAGTGATTTTTCGGCAGGAAAGGAGAAAAAAGGATTTGTTTTCCCCCTTTTTTTTCCCCAAATTTATTTTAACGTAATGTGGTACGTTACATTCCAAGTTACCAGCATCTTGTATCTACTGTTGCTTCACCCATTCTAAATATCACCTCTTTCTGCAATCTGGCTTGACATATTCATCTTAGATTATCTCATTTTACTGTGTACAAATGCATCTGTGGTTTTACCCAAAATTAAAGAGGAAGCATGATAAAAATGGGTTATTAATGCCAATGCAAGCAGAAAGTAAAGTTTTTCTTTAGTGTTTAAACATGAATTTCTTTGGTATTAGAAAGCCAGTTTATTCAAGTTAAATATTAAATGTGGGTCATGAATCATCAAAAGACATTCTGAGCTTCCAGTGCATGGCTGTCCCTATTGGTGTCTAGTGAAACACACCAGGATGTGCCGAAACCCTTTTGAAAACACCCATAATTTGGGGCTACGTGCCTTTTATGCCCTTGCTGCTTGAGTCTAAAAATAACAGAAACATGGATCACAGTTCTCAGCTTTGAAAATCGGTTGCTGCATAGATGCCTTTAACAGGCAGGGTACAGAAAGCCTATAAAGACTGGATGCACAGTTGCAGTGGCCAACAGCTATAGTAGTCCCACACTACACAATCTGTAGTATCACGGACACATACTGCCAAACCCCCACGCTGCAGTGTTTCCAAGGAGATATTACATCATGCTACTGTCTCGTAGGAGTTTGAAACCTGCTCCATCTGACATTATTTAATATTTCCATTAATAAACTACCAATTTCTGGTCAAACTTCCCTGGGGTCAGAGGCCCACGGATGGGAGTTTTGGTGTTCATATGACAGAAAAGCTGGGAGAAAGTGAAGAAGAGAACTTCAGGATGCTTTGAGGTTAGAGATGGAACCTGGAGTAAAAGTCCTGAGCCAACTCCTAGGTTTGCAAGGGGCAGGAATGAGAGCAGAGACTGTCAGAAAAATTAGGCAAACAAATTTTTCTCCAAGAATTTGTGTCCCTCAATAATGGAAATGTTTTGTGAAGGCAACACTTTGCTTATCATGTGATTTGGAGTAAAAAATGGATAAAAAGCTGAACTTTGCTGTTTGAAATTCACACTTTTTCTTTCCCAACAATGACATCACATTGAATAGTCATGACCACAGAATATACAAAGGACTTGCCCAGAGCAGTCTAGAAGAGCATACTCTTCTCCTGGCCCAGTGGGGAGAGATGAGTGGAGCAGCAGTTCTCACCTTCATGCTCTGAATGCTCATTTGTTTTCCCATTTATTCTCATCCTCCAAAAAAATGTGACTGTGTCAATAACAGTTTCGCTAGTAAGGCAGTAATGAAATCCTTACTTCGGCCTGGATTTTGACCCTGAACCCCTATAAAATACCAATGAGCACTCAGAGCTCCTCTTATCCATTGTTCCATTACCTCCCTGGGGACCAGACTGGCACACAAGAGGTAACTTTGCAGCTAGAGACATTTAATTTTACAACTTTCTAATTATAAGGATAATTAAAAATTTTTTAAGACAAGGTCAGAGAAACATCTGTCAGGGACAGTCTGGATGTCTTGCAGCCTGTCTCAGTGTGGCGCCTGGACTGTGTGATCTCCCAAGGTGCTTTCCAGCCCTCTGCTTTCACACCTTCTGGTCTGATGGTTGGACGGCTGCAGCCGACTCAGCTCTGGACACAGCAGCCTGTGTCACCAAACTGTGCTGTGTGAGGCTTTTTCTGACAAGGAAGATGGGAGGCTCTCCAGGTGTGAGAGTGTTAAAAGCAAATATAATCTTGCATTGTAAATGGTGGAGCCAAGTCTCTTCCCATCCATGCCAGAATCATTCAGGTATCACCTCACTGACAATAATTTTACTCTCAGTTCTTGTCGGAGAGCAGGACTGCATCACAGATGATGACCGAAGACTTTGACTGTCTTTAGTAAAGCCTTTGGGCTTCACGCTTCTGTTTTCAAGCCCTGTGGGAGGCTCTCATGTGAGTTACTGATGCTCCCCAATGACCAGTGTGGGTCATACCTCATGAATTTGCTTACTGGATTACTGGACAAGGGGATAAAGTAGTCTTGGTTCATCCAGCTGTCAGGGGTGCATTTGATACCCCACTACATGACAGACTGCTTTGCAACATCAGAAAGCATGGCATAGAATAGGCAGGAAAATCCTGAAAGGGATTAAAAAATGGCTTAAGGCCAGAGAAAAGGCCAAGTCACTAATGAGGAAATTATTAAGCAAGTTATCATTATTATTAGACCTTTTTTTTCTTGCTGCCAGTCCTCTTGAGGAAGATACTCAAAAAACAGTGAGGTGGAAGGATGGTCTAGCCTGGGAAGATGGCAAAAGATGCAAATGCAGAGTTGAAGTGCCTTCCAGTCTGTTCCTCTCTGTCCTACGGAACTGGGTACCAGTTTACATCAGATGCGGATTAAATCCAAAAAGCAGAAGCTGATAAGCAGAGGAGTCAGTCTGCTTCTGTGGGAACCTGGGCTCCTGCCTGCACACAGAGCAGAACTGAGTTTTCCTCCTTCCCTTTCACATCTTCTCCCTGGGCTTCCCTGCTGTTTGACAAAAGGTATTTAAGGTCTAGCTTACAATTCACCAGATAAAAAATTCTTTCTTCCAGTAATGCCCAAGAACTTGACTTTGCCACCTGCATGGTGAGGCCGGGCATTGCTGAAGTGCAGAACAGTTTGGGACGACCCTGCACAATGACCCTACCCAGCTCCAACTCCTCTGCTTTGTAAGAGTCCTTGAAAAATTTGTCACTTCGAACATCCCTGAGCTGTAGCACACTTTGAGGAGTTCTGAGACCTTCTTGGCTTGAGGCAAAAAGGTGAAAGTGTAGGTTCTTGACACCACTTTTAGACCAATTTTTGCATAAAGGAATTAGGAGGCTAACATGGCTATGATGGCATTGCTTTTGGAAACTTAGGGCTTTTTTTTTTCCTGATTTTTCCTGGGTTTAGATTTAACACATTTTCTTTTTTCAGCTATATGCTAATTAACATCAAACTGTAATGAGAGGGAATAATTTAAAATAACTTTAACCAGCCAAGAGTTATAAAAATAACAAATCCTGTGGGTAGCATCCAAAAGACTTTCTATCATGCTAACTGATTAGAAGACTCATTTAATTGTCTGCATGGAAATTTTGTGTCACCAATTCCTGGCATTCAGAAATTTTGAGATTTCAAAATTAACAGGCTCACTTTTATTTGCTTTTTGATGGATTTTGGAACCTCTACAAAATCAGGTTCAACATAATATCCTTTGTTTCAATATAAGGATTTTATTTTCTGAAAAGGTGAGGAAAAGGAGCTTTTCTAATTCTTAACGGCAAGCTGAGATTCCCTGATGTTCACTGGGTTTCAAGAACTGTTGTCTTAAAGTACTGCAGATGTTGAGCATGTCACAAAAGCTTATAAGGAACTGTAGGAGTAATTTCTTTTCCAAATGAAGAAAATAGACAGATTTCAGTTTCAAAAACTCACTTTTTCAGTGTTAACACATTTCCACCAGGAATTGGACTGACTGGGTCTGTTGGGCTTTCAATTGGCCAGTGGTGCAAAGTGGACAGAGCCTGGTAGGAAAAACAGGCTATACAGTATGATTTTTTTTGAGGGCTGCATCCCAGAGGATTTAAAATCTTGTTTTCACAGACTCCTGAAATGACTGGAAACGGTCTCGTTGCCCTTCCCTGATTCAAGTACACCTATCACTTCTTGTCATACACACCGGGAAGGTGCCCCATTTTTCACAATGGACTTCTAGGTACTCAAAGGGCATTGCCACCTCCATCCCTATCCACATCTCCTCTGAACACCCTGCAAGCCTAGGCTGGACTCCCTCAGTGGCTCCCCAGATGGGGCCAGGAGATAGACAGAGGGAGAGCTGGGGTTTCTAGGCAAGGTGATGCTCCCTGGTGCTGGCAGAGCCCATGGGAGCTGGACCCCCATTGCAGGACTAGTTCTTGGGGCAGAGGACTGAAGCGTTGTGTGACCGATGCCTTTGGGGAAAGGGATTTCAGGAGTAATGGTGCTGTAGCTTACCTTTCTGGAGACTAGGTCTGCCCAGGGACCCGCAAACTGCAATCAGTCCCTTGGTTATTAAGCAGAACTGGGAGATGACCAGTTTACCTCCCAGCTTTCTCCCTGCAGCTGAAGACACATGTGACAGCCCTTGGTGAAGAGTGCTTTACAGAAGCCGTCCTGGTAGCAGTTAAATGGGCCAAAGCCAAGCTGTCTTTGAAAGTCCATCATCTCCATTTCAGAAAGTTTACTTAAGGCAGGGTCTCAGTTGACCAGACAGACAGTGTCTGAAAGCTCATGAGAGATGTAAAAGTGACACAGGAGGGACAGAGCTGGGTCTCCAGCCCTGGTACCAAACATGGCTGTGGCCATAGTTGAGTATTCTGTATAACAGTGCTGTTTAAAAATTGTGCTTAGGCCAGTCTCTCCTTGATTAAGAGCAGCCAGATGGACACCATAAATCAGCTGGAAAACTCTAGGCCAAACTCCATGCTCACACTGATTCAAACAGCTTCATTTAATGTCACAAATGGGATTTGTGCAAACGGAGGCCAGAACAGAATTTGGCCTTTCATGTTTGTTTAGATTAAGAAATTTGGAGAGTAAAAGCCTACTTATATTCTGGCTAGCAGGCTGGCTATTAGAGCACTTGAATAGTGGGAAACCCAGACAGATGGTTACATGAATCACAGCAAGGCAGGTCTGATTATCTTGATATTTTCCACGAGATAAAGTGGAGGGATGTGGTGCCATATGGTGGAATATGGCTGAGGGACCCTCAGCAGCTGGGCAGGATGCAAGCACCTTCCAAGGCAAGTGGAAGAGTGATGAGAGGGTCAGACGAGGAAGGGACAGCTTTCTGGGACAGGCAGAGATGCTGAGACACTGGAGCAGCAGTGTCCTGCAAGGAAGGATGAGTGAATAAAACTGGACAGATTGGTCAGTGCAAAAGCACCACAGCATGGAGGGAAACAGAGAGGGGAAAGGTGAAGGTGAAGAAGGAAGGAGCAAAGAAGTTTAGCATGGAGGAGAAGGGAGGAAGCCATTGGTTTCTGTGGGGCTGAGTACCTACAGAAAGGGCAAAGGGAACAAGAGAGCAGTTCTGCTGATGTTCTTTGTCTCCAAAGGCTGCTATTCTTTTGCTGAACCCCACGGTTATTTCTCACAGGCTACCCTACAATAGAAACAGCCCATGGTTTGCCCTCCATCTTGTCCTGAGGGCTGCAGCAAAAAGGAAGTTGCATAAAAGGAGTGGATTTCCACAGAAATCTAAGCCTTGTTTTTTAAAAATGAGCTTGTGCACAATCCTTTAGCATCACTTCACTTTCCTAAGTGGTTGGTTGGGGTTGGTGGACCAAGGCTTGTCATTTTGCATGTAGCAAATCTATTTGCAGAATATCACATTTAAAACCAAAAAAAACCAAAAAAAACCCAAAACAACAACAAAAAGATGCCGCTACCTAAAAGCAAGGAAATTTACTCTTCTAAGGTAATCAAAGGATACATTGGGTTTATTCTTCTGAACCTGAATGACATGAACTCTCTGGCAGAAGGTGCCTGGGGCCCATGCAGGTGCACCAGGGCACTGGCTGCCAATCACATAGACAGCATCAAGAAGAGACCACAGATACCACAATGCCACCATCAAAAATAGCTCTGCTCTCACATCATCCAGAGCACAATGCTAAAAAACGCATTCAACAGGTCAAAAAGATTTTAGCAGCAACTCCTTGGATAACCAAGATAGCAAGGGGCGGATCTCCAGTGTCTGAGTGCCCGAGATGGGTGATGGGGGCATGACATGCAGCGCTGTATCTCTGGCTGATCACCATTTCCCAGAGAGGATGATTTGGGCTTTTTTTTGCAGTGGCTGGCAGGAAAATCTCACATGTTTAAATTGGGGAAGTGTTATAGATGTTGTTTGGGTCTGGTCAGGGAAATGAGGAATGAGTTTTCTTTTGTTTGGGTTCTGCGGTTTGCTCTCTGAAGCCTATGGCTGGCTTTATATTTAGCAAACCTCAGAAATAAGGTTAGATACATCAGTGAGCAAGTGGAAAAATACCAGGGAGAAAGCGTTTGAGGGGTGTCTGGGAGATGCCATGTGAGCTGGCTGGACCACAGTTTGGGTGGACTGTATCTCATGCCCCATGGTGCTGGATCTGGCTGTGGACATGATGCCCACGGGACAGAGAGTGGGAACCCTCTGGTGATGCTGAATCAGAGGCCCTCCACCTTCAGCGCTGGGAGCCAGCCCAGCCTGGCAGGACAAACTGGGAAGGCAGAATTGGAAACCACTTTAATGGGCAAAGTATCAATAACTTGAGCTGTAAGGAAACAGCAGAGTAGATGACTTTTGCTGGAAGTTAACTCAGACAAACAGTTTTAACCCAGGTGCCTAACTTTACACATTACTCACGTAATCCAGTATGCAGGTAGTTGCTCTAGTTTATTATCATTAACTGATGTCCAACAGTACAATTCCGGAGTGAAGCTGTAACTCTCACCTTTTTTATAACTGTAGGCCTCTCAAAAGGCTACTGGGATTACACGTGCAGACAGTGCAGTGACAATTTTTAACATTTTCAGAGTGGAGTTACATGCTTCTGTTTTATTCTATGAATAGGAGAGGACTATACATTATTTCTGTGAAGTCATTACCCCATATAAGAGCTGACTGCCTCTTGCATGATGAGGAAATAGCAAATGTCTCTTTTTTTGCTGTCAGAAGGTCAAATGGACAGATTGCACAACAGAGGAACTGGACCCTTTTGCATGGAGAAGTAACTGCATGCAGTAAGTGATAGCCTTTAGAGTCAGCAGATAGCTTTATCAAGAAATATGTGGCAATTTGCAGGGATGCACAAGTGCCAGTACTTGGCCAGCCTCTTACCAGGTAGTAAGTTGGTAATAGGAGAGGCCCAAGGGAATGGAAATGCTGAGGGGCAACCTCCCAAGGTGGAGCTCATGTCACAACAGGTGGTGTGAATGGTAGGAATGATTAACTGTGGATATAAATACAGCAGGATTTAGGGTGAAAAAAGAGAATTGATATCAGATTTAGAGTCTGAGGCACTTCACAGAATGGCTCTGGCAATTTGTTAGCCAGATCAACACATGATTTCTTACTTAGGAAATGTTCATCCTCTGCTCGACACACTAACGTAGAGATGGATGTTAGTGGAGACAAGAAAAAGAGCTGCTTTGCCTTATCTGGCCTCTTTTGCAAGTGTCTTCACTTTCAGTAATTTATAGACTCCATCATTTCCAAATAATTCAGAAACATCTCCAGATAAACCCTGAATTCAGGGGCCAAGCCACAAAATTCCAAGCCAGCAATGACCTGACACGCAGCAGTCAGAAACAGTGCCTGGTCCTCTGCTGCTGCATTGCCAACAAAGGTGCAGTGAGAGGCAGAAATCTCCTCCCAGGTATCCTCCAAGCTTAGGGACAGGCATTTGAGGAATTTTGACTCACTACCAGCTCATGGGGTCTTCATGGAAACCAGCTGCCTGGATGGGCTGTGCAAAGCCGAGCTCTGGGCAACAGGGCTGAAATGATTTCTTGGAAAGTGATGTGGACTTTCTGCTTCCCTGGAGCTGCTACGACTGCAGAGCAACACCATGCTGTAAGCAAACAGCAACCACCCCTGGTTTCAAAGCAGAGGTCACAGTCATTACTTCCAGGGATCCTTTCTGGCCACAAATAACACAGTAAGTAATAATGTCCATCCAGCTCATGAGTCCAGCATGAAAAGCCCAGCGTCTGAGATTTGATTTTCAAGATGCTCACACTTACCTGGGGACTGTAGCAGCTGTTTTCCAGTCAGGCTGCTCCCCTGCTTATGCCAAGTCATGTGCTGGACTCATCTGTCCTGTGGAGACAAAGTTGTATGGCTTTATTGAAGATCACATGGTTTGGATTTTATGACTGCAGACACCTCCTGTCTCTGCAGCTGCAGGAGGGTGGGATGCATGCCCTCTTCCCAGCTGGAAGCAGAAACAACCTGTTTGGCTCCTGTTGCAGCTGCCTGTGGAGAGACTGAACAGGAGGAACAAGTGAAGGCTTGCTGAGAGAGTGGGTCAAGGGCTTGCACACTGGGGCCACGCTACCCCACGGCTGGCCAAAGCCTTTAGCTGGAAACTGCAGGATGAAACTGGAGCAGGTGGCAGGCAGAGAAAGAATGAATCCATCCAGGCAGGTGTCTGTGCACATGATTGTGTGTACATGCAAGGGGCTGAGGAATGTGCAAAACCAGAAATGCATAGAAGCAAACCCTCCAGGACATGCAGAACAGATTATAATGCCTTTGATTTACTCTAAAATATGTTTCCCTGTTATGTCACCACGGAAAGAAACATTCCATTTCTGGTTTAGGGTGATCAAGGTAAAAAATGTGTTGATCTGCCACTATTTTGATTCCAGAAAGCCTGAGTTGGTATAGAGTGATACTGTGTTTTGACATATGAAGAAAAGGAAGATGCATGAACACACTGTGCTAAGGAGCAGTCCCACCTAGAAAGGACAAGGGAAGTGTTCCCGTCTTTTCCAATGGTGGGAAATGGGAAGTTCACTATAGACATGCACAGAGATGTTGCTTACAATCATCTTGCCCGTGGATGATAACAATCATAAACAACTGGAGCATATGTATTTCTTTAGTCTTATACACAAATATTCTCTATTTCCACACAAATACTGTTTATTTTCCTTTTTGCATTTACATAATCATTCCATATCCTTTCATTCACAATTTCAACTGATAGGAAGGAAAGTCTCCCTCCAAATTCTTATCTTTTACATCAGAAGCTACACAGTAATTATCACCTTCCTCAAAGTCACCTTCTTTCGACAGCAGAAAGCTTGTGGAAGGAGGGGAAATTTACTTTTTTCGTTTTGTTTGTTTGACTTGTAGCCTTATCTAAAAAGAAGGAAATTTCTTGAGTATCAGTTTTGTAGAAATATAATTTAGTTGTTACTTTGTGAGTTTATTTCCCTCAATAGCCATCCCTAAGCTGGGAAAGAGCTGACCCACAGCATTCCTTGTTCTGACAGTTCCTGCAGGTTTCCGAGGGTGGTGACCACAGTGTTGCTGGGAAGGTGCAAAGGACAGCTGAGACTCCCATCTGTTGCAGGGCTTGTGAGACACTTTACCAAAATACTTGATGTTTTGGTTCTTTCTGAATACTAGCCAAAACAACCTATCAGGAAGTGCATGGGTTTTTACAGCTTCTACTATGCAGTCGAATTAAACAGTATTTTAGTAAGTCTTTTTAAATTAAACTGGTGTTCAGAATCCAAAACATTTTAAGCCTTGACTTGCTTGAGCTGTTTTTATATGTTTTTAATAATGCATTTAGTGAGACAGACTTCCCTTCAACTCGATCCGACTGTCCCCAACTACTTCCCTCCTCTGGATATGCCCTTTCATTTTCAGCTGGGTCCCAGTGTTTCCCATTCCACTGCTTCTGACTGTACCACTGTGAGCTGAACTAATTCATCTGAGTGCTACGATTTCAGAACAGAAAACAGTTCTGAGCTAATTTAGAGGCTGACTCAGCTGTTTTCCAGAAGATTGCTTAATTTAGAGACAGGATCTGAATTCCCCATCCCCGAGGTATATATATCACCTCTCATAGGTGATTCCCTGCACATCTTGGCCAAGCCCAAAGCCTGCCTGTCTAGGCACGTGGGTTGTTGATCAGTGTGACATTTGGCTTTAAAAGTGCAGCAGACTCAGCTGAAAATATTTCTGGGCCAAACTTACAAAAATGCTGAATTGCAGCTAGCTGCTGACCTTGCCCTCAGGTCAACTGAGGTAAAATACTGGTTTAGGACTTGTCGGTAGTGAAAATCCCACAATGAGGAAAAGAAAGAAACTGCTGCTTCTGTCCCGACACTTGGTATGATTATTGCTGCGGTGCTCTACAGTGTGGTTCTTGCCTTTCCTTGCCAAGTGGATGCCACAAACTCTGAATCAAATAACATTACCTCTGGCATCTTGGTTATTATAGTACCAGACCAAAAGATTTATATTTTGCCCAACATAAAGCAGTTACAGCTCAGTCTCTGCTGAGGAGAAAGCCACAAGTGGAATTTGATGTCATTAAAAAAATTTCTTTTTCCTTAAATCAAACTCTGTTCATTATGGTGATTTAATTCATCCTATCTTTTGTCCTTACTACCTGCTGCTCAGAGATGCCTACTCAGCTTTCAGCAAGCAAAATAAATCTCTCTAGTGAGTCCCACCAGCTTTTTCATGCTATCAAGGCAAAAATAGAGACTTTATTTGAAGAAACTCAACTTCAGACATATCAGAAATATGAGCCACCTCCTTCCAAAGAACCAGCTGATTTTTACATTATAAACTCAATATGTGTATTTCATCTCCTCGAGGAAGCATATTTGTAAGATTTCCAAAGGCAAAACTTGTATACATATATACAACTCCTGGCTCGTAGATATATGAAACTATAATGTATTTTCTCACCCCTGTCAGTTCTCTATAATGTATATATGAGCTTATTTTGAAGCCTGGTCTCCTTGCAGTCAGTAGTAACCTATCCAGAAGTAGCTGAGTACCTCCTCAGCAATCAAAAACTCTGCAGGGAGAAAATTACTGAGTAGACAAAATATATTTAAACCTCAGGAACCTCCATGCTTATGCATTCTGCATAAGTATATCAGAAACATATATATATATATATCTAAGAAAGGACCAGAGTGGCATAAAGGTTAACGCTGAAAATAGAATTGACAAATTTGAACTAGTTTTTTCAATTTGTCAACATCCAAATGTTTACAGATAGTCACCATTTTTATCCCTGTTGGGAATATGTGATAGTAATTTTAAAAAAATGGAAGTAAATAGAAAAACTGAAAGAAACCAGTGCCTCAAATCTCTCCCAAATACACACGTACTTTCCTGCTTCTTGCCACCCATGCATTGTGTCTTCAAATTGGCCAAGACTTGGTTTACTAATCAAAAGCTATGGCTCTCTGCTAAATTGTGATAAGCCATAGCATGGTGGTAAACCACAGCTCTGTGTATAGAAAGTTCTTGAAACCATTACTGTGTTGGCATTGCTCATGCATTTTACAAGTATTAGGTCTGCAATGCAAGTTATGAGAGAAATCTTTTCTGGTTTGGAAAGTAATAAACATCTGGGGGAAAGGATGACCTTCTCGCTGAGAGCTAATGACAAAATAAACAAACAGCCTAAACCACATGGAAAAATAACATAGCTCCCTTGCATATGTGCTCTGCCTTATAGGACATGTGTAAATGCATAAAAAATGATTGGTCAGGTATGAAACAAATGTGTGTGTATGTGTCCCTTCCCTGCACATTAATACAACATTAAGATTGAAAATATAAACATGAAACATCAAGGGGGCAGTGGAATTTTGTGCAATAAGCCACCATGTGTTTCTAAATAAAAGATCTTGCCAGACAGTCTTGATTACATTTTATGATGGAGTTTTACCATTACCGGACAAAAGCAATGACGCAAAGGAAATATTCTGGGATTTTAGCAGAGCAAATGATAGGGTATCTCACACCAAACAAAAATAATCAAAACTGGCCTGGAAATGAACATTGTCACATGGATTGAAAACTGGCTGGAAAGCTACAAACACAGTGCTATGAAGCATAACAAAACATCTAGTAGAGAATCCTCATGGGTGACTGGCCTTTAATTCATTCTTACAGAAAAGCAGGATCTAACATCCAGGATCGGTGGTAGCCACTCTGCACATCAGGGCAATATACTGCCTAGAATGAAGTATCTGGCCTGCAGCCTGCTTTCTGCTGCCAGCTATCCTCAAAGCCCTCCGGGCACAGGCAGGACGTGAGCACCACTGAGAACAAATGACTAATGCTAGCAGTTATTCAGAAAGATGAACAATCAACAAACAGGGATGAAATAAGGGAAAACAAATCTTTTTTTATGCCTGGGAAAATATTCCTTGCTGTAGGTAACGAAAGAAAGCAAAGAGAAAGTGATTATGAGGCAAGAAAAATTTAACTTTGAGATCAAGCACAAGCAAAGTTCTTGGAGGTTTTTGGATACCACCAGCCCTGTCATCCTCCATGCAGGGCAGCTAAGACTGCAATTATTCTACTGCACTTCATTTGTTGTTTTACATTTATTACCATCTTGTGAAATTTTCTACAGTATTGTGGGAGTATTTACTTCAGCAACTCTTTGGTCCCACTCCTAAATCAACATTAGAACTTTACTGGTCAATATGAAAATGCTCACTGCAGCTGATATAATGCTCCAGTCTGGGATATGTAAAATTACAGTGCTTTATGCAGAGAGCTGAGTGCCATGAGAGCAAAGAAAGCTCCTGGTTGGGATCATTCCCACTTGATAACAGCAACAAGTAGACAAAATGATACTCATTCCACAGTGATCAGTTTTATAATGGAAATCCTTCCACAATGCCATTTAATTTAACAGCAGGGTACAATTATTTCCGAACATTGTATTTATTTTACTGACTGACTTTATAGAGTTCAAAGCCCTGAGTAAAAGGAGCTTTCAGTAATGACTGTTAGCTTTCTGGTGTGATTCTTTGGAAGAGCAAATAATTTGTTATCCCCATTGCCATGTTCACAGCTCATTATCTAATGCTGTTACGACAATTACACTTCAATCTGTATGTGTCCGTTAGGCAGTAAAGCAGCCAAAACCACGGGATGGTTAAGCTCACCATGTTAAGTTCATCTTAGTTACCACAGTCTCTAAGACACAGGGCTTAAAGAAATATGTTTCTGGGTTAGGTTGGGGTAGGCAGCAGCCGAAGGCAGGGCTGAAAACCCTTGTTGTCCTAGCTGAGTGCCATTGGGTCTAGTGAGCAGTCACTGCTCCGAAATGCAGGGTGGCCACCCCAGAGTATGGGGGATGGATGCAAGGGGAGACAGGGGTAGAGTGTGCTGGTATCGTGAGAAGGCCAGCAGTGGCTGGTGGGGTGAAACATCACCAGCAGCTCTCTCTTTTCACAGAGTTTGAAAGGGGAAGAGACAGGCGGGGACTGCAATATTGTGGCGTATTTTGGTTATTTAGCAAGTTAATGAATCTGCAAATGACCTCAATCTGCTGGACAGTGTGAGAAGCTGGGATTTAAGAGATGGTTTTCCTGATACAACTTAAAGAACTGGCATTAATCCTTCAGGTCCAGACTTAGGAGGCACAGGAGCAGCTTCTGGGCCCTGTGAGCCACCACATCACTTAGCAAAGAACTCACCATAATTCCCTGTGAAGTCCTGCAAGGCTGCAGCACAGCTTTGCATCTGTGCCCCGGCCTTCTCCCACTCACCCAGCTCTGGAAAGGGCTCTTGTGGGAAAGGTCTTTCACGTGGGATATGGAGCCTTTCACACTGCTGGAGTGGTCTGAAGGTGCTGGCCGCAGAAGGAAAGCAGCATGGCTGCGGTACTTTGGGACCCATGCCTTGGAGCAGCCAGGGCTCTGGAATTTGCAGTGTAAACTATTCACAAGATGCAGTGGGGGATTTTTATTATTCTGCCAATAGAAACTTTTGAACTAAAGAGAATGCGAGAGCTCTTGCACTGATGTAATTCTGAGGGTTTCCACTGATAACACTGGAGGTTTGCAGCCATACATCAACCTCCTTTCTGGAGCCAGCTCCTTCTCAGACACAGAGCTACCCCAGAGGCTTCATTAGCATCAGATTATAAACCCCTGTTGAAGAAATATGATTTATGAGCATCTTGCATGTGAATGCAGAGGTGGAGGTTTCCTGGACCATTTTTAATGGGTTTGCATTCAGGTGGAGGAGAAGGAAAGGTAGGCTAGGAAAGGCCTGGGCTGCTGATGACTTTGTGTGTGAAACAACCTTCCTCTAGCTACTTTTTACTTTTAGTCATTGATCCAGTGAGGTAACTGTAAAATTATAGCATCCAAAGAAAATTGCAAAGCATTAAATAAAGTGCAAGGCCAGAATATATTGTAGAATAAGTGGATCGTGTGACATCAGTGTGAGCTCAACCTTTTGAAACCAGTAGAATTGTCCTGAGGACACAAAAATAGGTGTCATTATGTCATGCTGCAAAACACTGAAAACCCTGTAAAACCTAGACTGTGCATTTTTACACATTTTCATTTCAGTTCATTGAAATGGATTTTTTGCTGCCTTGGTTACTGAAATTGGCCTGGTAAGCACATGACTTGGCCAAACCCCATAATTCACTCACTTTTCTTGACAGGCCTCTCAGGATCAACAGTTTCCACTGACCTGTAAGAGCAAATCTCTTTAGTGCAGAATTAATCTGTGAACCTTGAACAGCAGCAGAATCAACATGATACTCCTGTGATAACAATTTCAGGTTTCTTTTTAATAAATACCAGTGCTCTTCTTGACATTCATTTTAGGCTGGGGTTTTTTTGTTTGTTTTGTTGTTTTGTTTTTTTCCCCCAAACTTTCATGACACATCCTTACAGCCAATTATGTTTTGATAACTGCAAATACAAAGATGTGAAGCTGGTAGGCTTGCATGCTGTCTCATGTCCCAAGAAGATGGTCTAGGAGCATAGCGATTACCTATGCTATATGTTTCATTTCTCCTCAGGCCTTTCATTAGCTTATATCCCAATTACATTAAAATAATTATAGGGTGTTCTTGTATCCAGGATGTGTGCAAAATATTGTAATGTGTGACAGTGCTACATTGCTGATGCTATCTGACCCCCACACTTGAGAGTTCACTTGAGGGGAAACCCCCATGAGAACTAGATCATCTAAGTGCAATGTTTAAAAGCATCTCGGGAAAAGTCAAGCTCCTTTAAGAAAAGCAATGGCTTTCAGTGAAGCAATTTGAACATGCCTCACATTAATCAGGTTTTTTCCCCTACTCTACCCTTGTAACAGTTATAATTAATGCATACACAATATTTATGTTGCTATTTTTAGGCTGAGGGAAGATCCAGTCATTCCCTTGCTGAGGTGATGCTGCTCCCTGCCCTGCTCACTGGGGTTGGTGGCCTGGCAAAGCAGCCCTCAGGTTTCCCATCCTCTCTGTCCAGGTCCCCGATGAGCTGTGCACATGCAATGATCTCTGTGACAAAGCCCATGCTGCTGATGGGCAGACACAGAGGGCTATGCCGACAAAGGGCTGCGCCTCTGCTGCCTCCTTGTCCCCTCTTGCTCCATGTGGCATTTCTTGGCACAGCAGCTCCGTGGCTGCCAGCACTACGCCTCTTCCTGCCCTTCCAGTCCTCTCTGCTGCTCTGCTGCCCCGCTGCCCCAAATCCTCTGCATTCATGGCACTGACCTTTCTCAGTCTTCCACCAACCTGAAGGACTTTTCCCCCCAAAATCTATTAACCATTTTTTTTCTACTTTCTGATCTAATAAATTTAAATTTTAACAAAGTTTATGAAACAGTTTTTTTGTTTTGAAGGATCTGGGATTTATGGCAGAGATGTTGAAACTAGATGACCTTTAAGGTCCCTTCCAACACAAACCATTCTATGATTCCATGATTACAGTAACAACCCCCTTATTTTTTTTTCTCAAACTTGAATAGCAAAATAATTCAAGGCCAGAACTATCCTACAGCTTAGCTTTCCACCAAAATGTATGCTCTTCAGTAGTGATAACCTTTCTGTTAATTTTAAAGCAATAACCATTTAGCTTTGCTTGATAACCAGGGCCCATATCCTGATGATTCAGGAGAAATGCTGGGTCACAGGTTTCATATTGAGAAATAAGTGTGATAGGAATATCTGCTGGAATCTCATCTGAACTGAAAATATCCAAATATTTTAATAGCTTTATGTATATTTTCTCACTTCAAGTTATAATTAAACTTAGGAAATGCAAAACTAATATATTTTACTTTGCTAACTGGCTTTCCACTCATGGGAAATAACAAATGTTTTTGTAAAATATTAAGGATGTACTGCCAACCTCCCCATACCTCTCCCCACAGTTACACCTTTCTTCAGTTAATAAAAAAGCAGAGAAACATTTGGGTTAGAAGTGGGGTGTGAAAGGAAGAGAAACATGTGCACATCATCCTTAAAAACAAAACATATCCTGCTTTAGAAATTATGATTTAGAAAGGAAATGTACCAAATGGAAAGAATTCAGAAAACAAGATGGGTCAGAGAACCAGGAATCATTGACTGCAAAGAAAGCTGAAGGATTTGGTATTGTTTAGTCTAGAAATAAAGGTTGTGGGGACATAGTGTCCAAATATGTAGAAGGTAGCTCTAAAGAGGAAAGAATAAACTCTTTTCATAACCCTTGGGCTTAGGACAAGTTGCCATAGGCTTAACTGAGTAGGAGATGGTTTCAGTCAGTCATTACAGAGAATAGTTCCAGTTATGCGGACATTGCAAAGACTGGCTCCTAAGGGAGGCCACATGTTGCCGTCACCCCTCATTTCTAAGAAAAAGTTATCCAAGAGGCCTTGAGGAAAGACCCAGGTAAAGCTGCTTGATGATGGGGTTAGAAGATCTTCTGAGGTCCTTCCTAAATTGCTTCTTAAAATTACCATGTTGGAGGCAGTAACAGCTTGGATGCAGTTCAAAACCATTGCTTCTTTTCCCCTAAGATGTCAGGATGCTGGAAGTAGCACTTGAGAGGTAGTGACTGTGGTAGGAGCCTGGCAGGGACCTTGAGCACTTCTCTTGTTCCTTACACCTTGAGAACTTCTCTACCTTGCTCCTTATACCCCCTTACATTGCAGTGAAAGTCCAACTCCATTTGGAGGTTGACAGTCCTCATTACCCAGATCAGGCAGAAGATCTAAGAATTTCAGCCCTCATTGTGTTTGGTTTGCATGTCAAGAGGTTTAATTTTATTTTCTTTTTTTGGCCGGGAGGGGAGGAGGGTAGGGAGTGCTAGTGGGGTGGCTTCTGTGAGAAGCTGCCAGAAGCTTCCCCCATGTCCAACAGAGGCAATGGCACCTTGCTCCAAGAAGGACCCCCCACTGGCTGAGGATGAGCCCAATATGATGGAGGAGAGTAATGGAGCAGCTTTGGTGGTCACTTGGCACCCAGTCAGGGACAACCCACCACACTTGTATAACAGACCATTTAATCTGTAAAATGCTAGTGGTGTTGTTAAGGCTGAGACAGGCAGGAGAGCCAAGTCCTTGCTTGATGGAATGCAGTGAAGTTTGGGCTCCCACCTTGGCTTCAGCTACAGAAGCTGAAGATATGTGCATCCGTTTATATGGAGTAATTCAACACTGTACAGGGGATATAGAGCTGTTTCCTCTAGGATCCCCACTCAGTGGGAGGATGTCTAACTCATTTTTTATTCGTCTGAGTCACTTTTGAAAGCATCCTAGCCTTGCAGTGAAAAATTTTGCAGTGTGTTATGAAAGGACAACTAAAAATCATGCCCATCATTTAACGTCTGTCATTCACAGCTTGACAGTCCCACAAGCTATTAGGAAAAGGGACTTCTCTATGGTGAATGGAAAATAGCATGTCTAGGGTGGGATCAGAAGTACAATAAAACCCATCAGTATGTTAAAAACACAAACTGACAAAAAATACAGCCCTCAGGGTTCTTAAACACACTCAGTAAAAAATGTCTAGGTTGTGAATTAGAGAGACAGATAAAGTGATGCCTGAACTGAATCCAGAGCAAGGATGATAATATGATAACTTTTATGGATGAGTGTATGTTACACTCGAAAGGGTGCCCTGTTCATGGGAGTTTCCTTCATGTTTTTTAAAGAGCCAATGTCAACAGACCACATTCTGCTTGCAATAAATTTAAGTCCCATCGGCCATAAAACAAAGATGTTCTATTCTTAGCACAACCTCAATAACTTCCCATTCTAGTTACTATAAGTGTTCCTGTTATGAAGGTATAATTCTCACCGGTCACTTCTATGCCAGCCTGACTCACGTTACTTAATTTATCACTCTGTGGCTCAACTTCCCACTGAAGTGGGAATTTGGCTGTCTATGTGGCCAATGCTTTGTGGAGCTCCAGGGAGTCTGTCAGCAACACCTGGCTGTAACACAAAAAGCAGTGCAGGTTATTTATGATCTGTATGCTGATAGCTATGCTTCTCAGCTGTAGTTTTGGGACAAGCATCTGAAAACACGCCCCCCCCCCCTCAAATTTTAGGTGATAGAATGTCTTTTCTCAAGAATATGTTGAAAATTAATAGAAACTAAACCTGGTGTCACTATGAGTGCTGCGGACTGTTGGTTTTCCAGGAGTCAAGTATTGTGATGGGTACACTGAGATACAATGAGGCTCAAGCTTATACTGAAGAGATGTGTTCTGCACATATTTGAACGCTTAGTAGATGTTTCCTAAAGTCAACCTCCCTTCTTTTAATGGCAGCTGCCTTTTGTACTCAGGATTATGCTGTAGTTTCAGTTTTATGTATCCCCACCACTACCCACCTAACTGAGAGCAAAGTTAAATGGCTCCAGGCACAAGTGCTCAGATTAAGTTCAGAAATGTTGCTCACAAAGGGAAGAGATTAGGCCTTATCTTAAGTGAAATGCTATCCTTTCATGTCTAATACTTATCTCCTATGTGAGGTCCCTCATGGATGAATATCCAGTTACTGACTTTCAACTTTGCCTTGCAATTTGCAATTGAAAGACTGAATGCTGGACAAGGACTGTAAGAAAATCTTCAGTGCAGAGAAACCAAAAATAAACAATCTTATGAGTGTATTAATGTGAACAAAAGAAATAATGCATAAAAATAAGAACAAAGGTACAGGAAAAGCAGGGAAAATGTGAATGGTAGGAAAATTCAAATGTCAGTTGCTTATGGGAGGTGTTGATATCAGCCTATATAGACATTGAAATGCTTACGCCAGCCATATTTGCTCATAAACATCTTACCGGTTTAACTGCACTGATTATAAAATCAAACTTAATTAAATCAGAGCAATGTTTGCATGTAGGAAGCATGCAGCCCTTCAGAGGCAAACCTCCCTTTGATGCTCTGGACTGAATTTCACAGAGCATATATAATAAGGCTGAAGGGGATGTTAAGAATTTGTAGGATCATTGGTAGGTCCATCCACAAGGCTGAGATATAAGAGTCTTCCCTCATATCTGGGCAACAGGTGTAGCCATAGGAGGATTGCTCTAAATGGCCATAGTGGTGATCTCAATGGTCAGACTCTCCCAATACTTGCCCTGTGCCCGTTCCTACAGCAGAATTGTCAGCCGGAGTCCTGTTCAACATGCATACTCATCCCTGATGCTGGAAACATGGCATGCGCTGCAGACTGGGACTCCACATTCACAAGGGATCATATGTATTTCTGGAATAGAAAGAGTGGGTAGATCTTTGTTTATTTGACAGACATTGGCAGAACTACCCAAGTGAGGTGTTTCTCAGTGCTTATGGAGTCTCTGAGGCAGAGCATCAGGCACAAAAGGCCTTGAAAACTTTACAGCATGAGAAGGGACAGAAGGGGGCAATTTCTGAACCTATCTGTGAAAAGCATTAATAACTGCTGTAGCCTGAATCCCAGGACATTCATAAATTCCACTTAGCAGCTGCTCACATAACTGTTAAACAGTTTTATTAGCAGGTTGCTATCAAAACAGAAGGGCAGGACTTTGTACCTAGGCCATCTCGTGCCCAGACCCTCCAAGATCACAGAGCACAGAGGATGCACTCAGCTTACTACAACCTTTTTGTAAAGGAGCAGCAGTAAACACTGTGAAGATGAGCAATGAAGGATTCACACTGCAGAGTAAATGCCTGCTGCTAAGAGCCCCTGTGCTGAGTTCCAGCATCCATTCCATCCATTCTCTTCTCTTTCTCCAAGCTTTCCTTTCAGCTCAGCTTTTCTCCAACTGAGTAGCTCCAATCTGTCCAAGATATGGTCCTATTTTTAGCTGTCCACAGTGCACAAGAAGCATGAGATTCTAGGTATTGGGATATTAAAACAGAGTTGCTGCATCAGATCTCATTGAAATGCAATTGCCTATGGAGTTGCCAGTTCAGAACAACTTCATGTCTTTAATTGCATGGGGCATTTGTAAGGTTCATAAAACTAGCATTTAGGCAAATGCACCCTTTCAGGGCACATTTGGTAGAATCCCATTTTTTTTTAGTTCAAGTTATGTACTGTTCACTCATTTAGAGCCTCACATAGTTCCTCAGATATCATAATTTTCTTGGAAGGGAGTGTGTGCTAGTGCTAACGTGCTCAGAAAGCTCATAAAAACTGGAGGTAGCGGCAGCCCGTGTATCTTGCATTTGCTAACAGTTCGCTGTGGGTTTCCCTAATGTGGCAGATTTACAGGGGTCACATTTCCACCTGGATGGGTTTGCCCATGAATAATTCTCCTCTGTCTTGTGTACAAGTATGATTTTCCTACAACACCCATATATTTCTCTAGCCCAATTCCCCCTCGTTTTTCTGGTATTTTTCTTCACACAACACTGTGGCCAAGGCAACAGAAAGAAAATCTTTCTATGAATGTGCATGTTATTTCCTGTGCCTTGTATGTCTTTTTCAGGGGGCAGGGCTCAAGCAGGATTTTAGCTGGTGGTGACAATGGTGCAGTTTAAGGTTGATTTGGTGCAATTATATACTTCATCTTTTCATTATTCAGACCAACAAAAATACTCAGGAAATACTCAGGCTGATGTCAAAACCCTGCTAACACTGGTGTTATGAGAGGCAGCACCCAGTAGGTGCCCCACAGCCTGGCCAATGTCACAGTGTACCTGCTTTGTGCTGTGGGGTGGCAGGGACAGGGGTGGCTTGGGCAGCAGCAGCCCTGTCCCTGTGCCCGGCCCCACACCAGCCCATGTGGGAGTTTCTGCATCCCTGGACAAGCAGTGAGGGAGAGCTGGTGCTTATCCCATTGGGAATCTCTGCACAGAGGCAGGTTAACGATCGGGCAGAGGCAGTACTGGGGATTCTGCACAGGCTGCAATTGCATTCTGTACCCAGCCTTGATCACTCCCCTAATTTTTAAGGATCTCTCAAAATCCAAATGAACAAAGCCCTGGTCTGCCAGAAAGAAACTGTCAGTTAAGCTCTGAACAGCCTTTTGGGCAAACCTATTTTTCCTGTTTCCTGGTTTTGGAAGTTCTTAGTGGGTTTACTTATTTTTGCCCTTTGAGATTAATCACTGTAAGGCATGGGACCCATTTGCTGCCTTTATCACACCAAAGGTCTCTTTACAGGCAAGGTGCTCCAGGCTACCTGTACATTGCTACTTATTCTGCATGTTCCCTCCTTGTCATTTGTGCCACAGTGAGGAGAAGCAAGGCTTGTAAAGCCCTGCTCCCTCCCAGTCACTCCTGCCAGTTCACATCTCTGGCACTACACTTCCCATCCCTTTTTCTGGCAGAGCAGGTTAAGGAAAGGTATGGAAACATTGGCACCAGAGAAGAACTGAAGCTAACAAAAACATGCTGGCTGTATATTTGCATATGTAAACATATTCATGCTTCAAAGAGAAGCAGCTTGTCCAGTCTTGGTCACCAAATGGCAAGACTTTATTTGTCTCTGCAAGTAGGTAAAAGAGTCAATACTCAATGAAGAGTGTAGGAAATGCATCATGGTCATAGATAAAAGAACACCTCTAAGCGTGTACAAATATTTCAGAAAGCTTATATAACATTTCCTTTGCGAAATAAACATATACATACAGGCCTGTTTTCAAAATGTCAATGAGAATATCATCACTTGCAAATGTTTTTGGAAAAAAGGTTGCCGAATTGCCAAATATATTCTGGGCTTTGAATAGACATTTTGTACTGTTTCCTTTCTACCCTAATGAATCTGTTCTTAGCCCTCTCACAGAAAGACCTGCCTGGGGATGGCATCCCACTGGGTTGGGTACTTGCAGTGGTAATTGGACTTGCCTCCCTGTTCTATAGACCTGGGTGCCATGCCAGGGAAAGCCTGTGACTGTCCTTGTTCTCTACTTGCTCCTAAACCCTTGTGGGACTTGCACCATGGTGGAAAGAGGGGAAGGAGAAGAAACAGGGACATGACCAAAGGGATAGGAGAAGATTTAAGAGCATCAGTACAAGGTCTGCACCACATGTGGGGATGGGCGCATGGAGCCAGCCTGACGCCTGGCCTGCGCCAAGGCCCGGAGGTATAAAAATTAGCTGACATAGTGGTTTTCAGAGACTCATGCTTTAAAAATTCAGAAGGCTTTTTAATACGCTGTTTTGCCTCAGTGATGACTGGCCATCTGTCTGTAAATTAGTGCAGATACTAAGAATGTATCATTTCAAGGTTTTTACACTTCAGCTGAAAGACCTTACAAACGCAACAAAGAGGAAATTGTGAAAGTCAGGCCACACTAACATACACAGTGCATACAAACCTCTGCCCTAACCATCCATTGCTCCTTCCCAAGGATATTAGGGGCAGCCTGCTGGGTTTCCTAAGCTCAGACACACAGGAGCTATCTCCTGGTAATCATAGATATCTATGACTTTTTTTTTAATTGATCAGCCATAGGGTGGAGACGAAAAGTCAAGTCAGATCCACAAAACCCCTCTGAAGAGGCAGAAGCACTCATAATGCATGCCTGCCTTTAATATTTCATCTTTCCTTTACTTACACTTACACATTTCCACTGATTTGGAGAAGTGAAGGTGCAAGGAGAGGGCAGATGCCCACATCAATCTCAACAAAGAGATCACTGAAGCACTATAGCACAATCACATGAACACACTGAGCCAGGGTGGCTAAACAACATGGAACCAAATTCATAGTTTACTGCTATTTCAGTCATATATGGCAAGAGCCAACGCCACCAAGTTATGGAAGCAGCACACCTATTTCTCCCTCCAGCAGGAGAACCAGCCTGGGTACTCCAGATGAAAAGTAACCTTGTTAAAGCTGCAACAATTCCCAACCCCACTCACCACAGGGATGTAAAAACTCTTCTTGCAAAAGGCACATGAGATGGCAGGATCTCTCCTTTTTCTGCCTTTTTTTTTGTGATCAGTATGGGATAAAATGCATGTAGAGCCCGCAACAGCTGGAAAGGCTGGAGATAAAACTACCCCTCACAAAGTGTAGAAAGACGGGGTTACAAAGAACCTCCTGGGTGACCAGGAGTAGCCCCTTGCTGTTGAAGACACCATATTTAATGGGGATATGTCACAAAGTGCAAACACGGCAGCTGCATCACACGGAGCTACACCTTCTGCTGCTGGCTGGATGGGATCCTCCACAACCTCCCCCTCTCAGGGTCAGTGGGATCACTACACTTTCTTTCCTTCTCCAGCCCAGATTTACCCAAAGCCCATTTGCACCCATTAGTTCTTGAGCCAGCGCCGTCCATCCGCGTAGCTGGTCGTTCCTCCTTGTCGCTCACGGCTTCCTGCAGCGCGATGGCTGCCCCATGGGCCGTGGGCCCCCCACACCCGAAACAAACCACTGCCTTGCCCCTCGGGTGGGGGACCCTCCCGACCGCAGTCAGGTGCCGGACTGCGGGGAGCTGGCGCGGGACGGCAGCTCCGGGACAGCGCTCCCCGCTCCGCACAGCTCCGGGCCGCTCCGACCGTGGGACACCCACGCCATTCCCGGGACGCGCCGGCTCCCACAGTGTCCCCTCCCGCGCCCACCGCCCCGCCGGCCGCGCATGCGCACCACCTGCTCCCCCCCCCGCCCGCCTCCGGACCCCGGTTGGACGGAGGGGGCGTGGCCTGTGGGGGCGTGTCCAATGGAAGGCGTGTCTGGCGGGGGCGTGTCCAATGGGAG
>JAWWMP010000001.1:43756621-43786993 GCA_035047865.1 Dendrocincla tyrannina | reverse complement strand
GGGGGGGGCGGGGCTCGGCGCGGCGCGCCCTGTCCATGGTGCGGGCGGCGGCGCGGGTGTCCCCGCGGCGGGAGCGCGGCGGCGCGGGGCTGTATGGACGTGATGTCCCCGCAACAGGAGCACCTCGGCCCGGGCCGCTCGTCCTCGGTGAGCGGCGAGAACAGGGGCTTCGCCGCCGCCGCCGCCGCCACGGACGGCAAGAAGGTGAGGCCGCCCCGGGAAGGCGCTCCCCGGAGCTCGCCACGGTCCCGGAGCCCACCCACCCCCCACCCCGGGAAGGGGGGAACCGCGGTGCTGCACAACCCGTCGGGACCGGGAGAGCCGCGGGAGCCGCCGGGAGAGCCGGGGCTGCCTGCCGGCGGGAAGCGCTTGTGCGCGGGTACCCCGGGCAGCTGGAGGTGCGGCGGTGCCCCGTGGGACCCGGCGGGCTCTGCAGGGTGGGAAACCCCCGGGACACCGGGGAGGTTGGTGTGTGCGTCCCCCGGGAGCAAAGGGAGGCTGCTGCCGAAGGTCCGTGGTGGGTGAGGATCGCCGCGGCACTGCCGGACCGGGGGCTCGGGGAGGGCTGGCTGGATGGTGCGCGGTGCAGCCCGGGTGCCCTGCTGCGTGGATCTCCCGCTGGTCTGGAGCGAGGTGCATGGATGTGCTGGGGCGATAACGGGGGTTTGCTGCATGGATGTCTTGCGGAGACCTGAAGGGAGCTTGGATGGAGGGAGGGATGGACGGACGGACGGACGGATGAAGGTTTTGCTGGGTGCGTTTCAGAGAGAGCTGGTTTGCAGATGGTTATCCCGAGGATCTAAGAGGGATCTGCTGCGTGTGTGCCTGGGGAGAGTGAGAAAAGGGTTTGCTAGAGATGAGGGTGTTTGCTGGCTCCTCTTGCACGTGCTTTGTGCAAGAGGCATCTAAGAGGCTTCCTGGAGAAGCGCCTTGCTGTAAGTATATCGCACTTGATGGCAGAAGAGCCTCATCCTATCTTCAAAACTGGTTGTAAAATCTGCTTGATGTCTCAAATTGCTTTCCAGCATCTGACACAATCGAGTGCAAAATGCTCCTTTCTGCATACAGCCAGGCACTTGTTTCTGCCTTGTACTTAGCTGTAACGAGCAAGCTGTAATAACCACATTCTTCCCACTGTATAAAACAGGAATTCTTTTTTTCTCTTTGGTTTAACAAGTGTTGTAGTGTTTTTTTTATCCAAAGCACAGCTGGTACTTACCTGCCTTACCAATTTTGCTCACAATGACATTTAAATCTATGCACTGCCTTGTCTTTAGAGGTGCATTTCAGAGGACTGCCAAATAGGCTGTCAGGACTAGAATGTCTTGCCAGGTTATATTGTCCTTTACTAAATCTGTCCACCTGACGACATGAATTTAGGATGCGTGACATGAATTTAGAGGCTGAGCTTGCATTCAGTCCCGTGGCTGAACCGTCGGTGGGACTTTGCTGGCCATGGCACAGTGGTGCAGAAAGGAGTCCTGATCCCTCTCCTGCTGATGTGTCTCTTGGGGCTGGGAAGTGATGCTGTGTGTTTCCATGGGCTGTGTCCACGTGTGCCGTGTCCCACCAAGCCACATAGCGCTCCAGCCTGAGTGCAGCCTTGGGAAACCTCTTCTTTTGGCAGCTGCTGTCAGTGGTGAAATGGTTGCCTGGAGAGAATTTGGCCAAGACTTCTACTACACTGCAGTCATTACCTGATTGGTTTCTGAAGTGGGTGTGTGATACATCTACACAGAATGATGGAGTACCTTCTGCTGCCCAGCTGGCCAAAATAATAAAGTAGATACTCACCCTCTACAAATACTGTGATCTGTTTGAGATGGCTACATGTGCAGCTTTGATTTTGTCAACCATTTCTTTCATTTTTGCTGAAAACGATGTGCCTTCCAACCTGGCAGAGCCTTGATGCTAGGCACCTGCCTGGAATGGGAAGTTATTTTCAAGTACTGTGAAGATGAACATTTTTTTCTTAGAAGTTCTACTTCATAATTCAGCATTCTGAGGACAAATATTAATGGTAGCACTTGTGTTTCCTATTCCTGCTCCAAAGAGCCCACAGTCAGAGGAATGCAGACCTTGTTTTTGCCAGCGCTGACAAGAGAGCGGGGATATTACTTTTTACAGATCTTGGCAGCCCTTTTGGAATTCCTCAGCGTGGAGGCACATGCAATGGGGGTACAGATGGAGATCCTCCTGTGGAGAAGCAGCTTGAGGCCCTGGCTGGGCCATGCGTTGTATGGCAGCTTTGCACACTGTGCACAGCCAACACAGGCAGCCACCAACATCCAGCCAACTGCTCAGCTGCTTGTCCATGGCCGTGGTGCTCCCTTGAGACTACTGCCACACCACCTCTTTCTGCCTCTCTGTGGGAGAAGATTCCTACCTTTATGCATGTACAGCAGTGGGCTATTCCTAATTTTGCCTGAATCTGGATCTCAGTGACAGTTCAAATATTTCTTTTACTGCTTGGGTCCCATAGACTCTCTATATACTTCTGTTTTGTCTTTCACTCAGTGCCAAAGCATCAAGCGTTTTTACAATACAGAAAGTCTTTCTTGCTACCAGGGAACTCACATTGTATTGGTTGCATACAGTTAAATGGAAGAATGCATTGGCAAGAAATCAGTTTGGATACTGGTGACACAGAGTGTCAAGCTGAACAATTTTGCTAATAGGTATTTAACATCAATTATTTTACTTTCTGGCAAAAACAATCCCCAATAATGTGACACTAAGCAACCACTGAACCTTTCTCCCTTTCTATTATCCTGACTATACCTTTCTCAAATTAGCTGAGATTTGCTACATCATTCTGTGGTTTTCTGAACTCCTACTTCATCTTCTGCTTGGCTGTCAAAATGAAGTTGAAGGATCACATGCTTGATCACACCATTGAACCAGAAGAGACACAAAAAATGTCTAGGGTTTTTTTTTCTTGTATTTTGTATGACCATTTAAACTAATTTCCTGGAACTGTTTCCTTTCCTTTTCTTGGCATGCAAAATGGTTTGCACTGCTAACCTACCTCACAGGCAGTGGGAGGTTCTCTCTGTTAAATGCTTATAAAGCACCCAAGGCACTCTGCTAAGAGGTGACATTAAAGTGCAGTATTTTACTTAATGCTCTTGAAAAATTCTGGACTAGATTCTCTCCTTTACTGGACTTACTGGAGTGCTTACTGGACTTTGTGTGGTTGACATACGGAGAAGTTTTGTATTGACTGTTTCTGTTAGTACCCAATACCAGTAAATTGATGCAACTCTGAAGTGGATTGAAGTAACATGAGTCAGAGTGATTATACAGATAGAGCTTATTTTTACAAATTTATCAAAACAAACTATGCAGCAGAGATATCTTTTATGCCAATGTAATTGTGTCAGCAGTAGCAGCTATGGTCATTTAACCATATTTATAAGTTCCTGGTGTTTCACTTCGCTCTTCTTAGAGGAGCTAGATTCCAACCAACCCTGAATATTTTACACAACACAATATCTGAGAACACAAGGAGTCAGTCTTGGGATTTTTGCTGCCTCCTTGAAGATTTGAAGTAATGGCTTAAAATGTTTTGGGGCAATTTTTAATATTTGCTCTTACAATGTGTGCAATAAAATAACCATTTTGCACACTTAGTGAAATAGTATTTATGGTTTGAGACTTGAAATAAGGTATTACATCATCATAAAAATGTGTTTCTTTGTGATTCTGATCACAAATACAGCAACAGTTTACTGGCAGTGGAAGGAGAGCTATAGTGTCCCCCAACAGTGTACTAAATGGTTAAAATTCAGGCAAATTAATAGGATTGGAAGAGTAAAGGTAGTCATACATAATCTTCATCCCTTTACTTGTCTTATTCTGCAAAGATGAATCAAGTATGTATTTCCCATTATATTTGCTTGACCTCAAGCCCCTCTACGTATGTTTTTTAACATAAAGTTCCTTAAGCAGAGATTTCTTCTTCCTGCAAGACTCTCCTGTTTACTATGATCCTGACTAAGAATCCGGTGAGTTGCTTCCAGAATCACACCTGGTAGTGTTGGAAATCTCAGATGACCTGGAACACTTCTGGCACTCTTTGGTGAAGTGATGGACAATTCCTGTCATCCTGCGGACAAATCCTGCAGCAATTTTATCTCTGATGAGAACCGAAAAAGCCCCTATTTTAATGCAATCATCCTCCTAGTTGGTCCTCAGGTTAAAAGCACCTTGGCAGGCTGCGCTGCATTATGGTAACTTACTGTTGTGATGTGCCTCTTGATATTGCTTTGATTATGAACTAGTGTTAGCAATTCTTCTTCTGTCTGTTCATGAGAGAAACTGAACATCATGCATAAAACAACGTGTTCGCATTCTTGATTTTTCTAGTCTTGGGATTTTTTTGTCCCTCATGGTAGCAGTAGGAAAGAGAGGGGCTTGATCAGTCATGTGGGACCTAACACCCAATAACTGCAGATATCAAATTATTGCCTGTTTACTCAATGTTGCTTGAAGTATCCATATGGAATGGGGGTAATCTCCTCTCTCTGTCATCTGTAAACTGCTGCTGACAAAGCCTTGCTGTACAGAAACCGGGGCAGAATTGTGTCCATGTGTTAACCTTCCTGCTTTGTGTCAGGCTTCAAGGGAAATTTTGGGCTTCACCAAAACACCACAAACAGTGTTGCTGGTCTGAGCACTATAGGTGCAGTGAGCTGACCGCAGGACCCACAAGCAAAATATTCAATGCTCACCTCCTCTGCATTTTTACTAGCCTTCTACATCTCCATCTTGTGATGTAGATGGGTGAGATCTTTTGAAGACATCCATGTCAGTGATTCCAAAGATTTGTATCCTTTGGGAAGTAGTTGGCAGAACATGTTTTGCTTTTAGTTTCTTTTATCCATTTTTCTTTCTGCTCTGAGATAGCCTTTAGTCTTCTTTGCTCTGCTCCCTTGCAGCTGCTGTTCCATGATGATGTGCTTTTGCTTCCACTGTGTTGATAGCTCCTTCCTCTTGTGACCCTGCCATTGTTTTCTCCTCAATTATCCATCCAAAAATGGCTTTCTTTTTAGGAAAGTCCTTGTAAGTAGAAGTATTCTGCCAGCATAAACAAAAGCACATAGTTTTGTCACCTGCTCTGCCTTTATAGTAATAGTCTCTCTGTGGAACCTACATCTCTGCTGCCTGAGCCAGCAGTTCAAATGCAGTCATTTTCTCACCCTGTTTATGAGGGCCTGAAAATGTTATAGGTCAGTATAGGTCCATTTCTTGCTTTACCAAAGTATAAGACATTCTTGTTATTTTTGGTACTTTTAGACAACCCTACTCCGTGAATCTAACAAATACTGGATTATAGTATGTAGGAAAAAATAATTTATTGCCTCTCATAAGCAGCCCAGTGATACAGGGGAAAGAGTGATGTCCAGTTGTCCTGGAAAATTAACTGCTATATGCTGGGAGCTGTTTTGATTTTTTTGATTGTCAGGCAGTTAACTGAACTTTGCTTCACAAAGGGTAAGGGTTTGTGTTCTGTGCTTTGGTTCCTGTCTAGCTAAACCAGAAATGCATGCCACAGATATGTTTTGTTGCTCAGACAACAGGAGCAGAGTTTGCATGGATAAAATCCCTCACAGTTATTAACTTAAATACTTTTAAGGAGTAGGCTTTGTTAAAATCAGACTTCCTTTTATTAGAAAAATAAAGCAGTGAAAGGGAGAGCTTAGCCTTTTGAGTGCAATCTTCAGCTCAAGGCATTGGCACATCTGAGAGTTGTCCCTGTCACCCAGTTAAATGACCCAGGCAGATGTCCCACCCTGATGTCCCAGCCTTGACCCACTTCTGGATTGAGCCTGCAAATCAGGAGCCTGAAATCCTTCAATGTCTGAGGAGGCTTTAACAAGGTTATCTGCACATTGCTGAGGAGGCATTTCTGCTGTGTTTACCTGTCAGTCAGGAACTAAATAATTTTTTCAAATATTTTGTATGAGTCTCTTGAATAGACATCAGGAAACATAATTTTCTCCTCATAAGCTCAAACCACTACAAGAAGACCATTGTTCCAAGTGTTACCGAGCTCACAAAATCACTTGTTCCCTGTCCTTTGCTCAGATAGCTAGAAGAGGGTTGAGATGATTAACTCAATGTCTTGGTTACCTTAATTTTCTGTTACAGTCAGTGGAGGAAAAGTTCTTGGACGAGATGAATTGCACCCTAAATGTATCCTTTTTTCTCTGTTGGCTGTGAAAGGAGCACAGGGCAAAACAGCTCAGTTTTGCGAGTCAGAGGCAGGGTGAGAGGAGTGCTCCTGCACATGTCTGACCATTGTATGGGTCAGGCACCACAACCTGGCAAGGTGGGCAGTGTGCTCCTGGGGAATCATGGCACACAGTCTCTGTCTTAGCCTGCCTGCTCCAACCTCCGATGTGTTTGCTGTAGCTGCTGCAGGGTATCTGCTTATTGCATAGATTTTAACTCCTCTAGATACTTGAAAATATTATAAACATTGTATATGTGGTACTTCAGTTATTTGCCATCACAAAATAAATAATGAGTACCATTATTTTTTTCATGCGTTCTTTATTTAATTCACACTCTGCCATTCTCTTTATAAGCGTGATATAGTTAAGTGATATACATAAAGTGCAAGGCAGTTCCAGTTCTTTTGATCTCATTATGAACATGCTTTTTCACAGAATGGAAATCAATATTGTAACTCAGCAATACGTTATTTTATGTAAATTTCATATAGTACCATTATCCACTTCAACTGTGAGGCAAAATTAGTTAAATGCTGGCAGTCAGGAATAGATTTTTCTTCCATCGGATGACTTGTGAGATACTTATGCAAGTTTTACTGTAATCCATAGGCTGTTCTGATTCTTGAGAAGAGACGGCATGTTTTCAGTGATGGTTTGCAAGCTTACTGTCCTCAGCGTGGTGGGCTAATCTGCTCATACACCACCTTCCATGACAGTTTACAAAACAGTGTTTTAGAGTGTAGGTCTGATCCATATCTCGTGTAAATTCATTCTTTTGAAATCTATAGGCCTGTGTCTGTTTATACCAGATGAGAAATTGGCTAAATACTACTGCCAGTCCAACAACTGAAAATGCAAAAGTTTTTAGTTTCTGTTAAAAAGCAGTCAAGACATCTACCACCAGAAATGCAGAAAGTATGAAGTTAAACCTGAATCGGTGGGGAGTGGGCAGGAACTCAAGCTTTTGAATGTGAGGAAGACAAAAATAACCCTAGTTTGTTCTGTCTGGTACAGGATTATCATCTTTGCATCTGGCACACTGTAAACATTCATTATAGATACTGATTTTTTGGTACATTTCACATGGGTGTGACTCAGCCAGCAAGTATGAGGGTTTCTCTTTGTGTTAACCTTTCTAATATTTACATGAAAAAATGGGAGGTAATGATGTGGGCCATATGTTGAGAAATGTTTCTGTGTCCCATGCTCAGATAATTGGTCGTTGCATCTCCTTTTGCTCCCAAACATCTGCTCTCACTACAGCTGTTCAGGATGGATCTCCTCTTCTCCACATTGCCATCCTTGCACATATAAAGGCAGTGAAACTGAGGAGAACAGGCATCTGGGTCCAACTTAGCCAAAAATGAATATATCCTCTTCCTTCTCAAAGTAAATCAATTCAAGTTGTCATGATGTCATTTCTCTTCCCAAACTCTGTACATAGCAAAATAAAAACAAAACACCCTTTATGTCTATAGTCAATGTCTCTGTGTAATGTTTTTATTTGCATACAGCTGACCTGACTCGCTTTAGTTTCCTTGTGAAAATTTTCCTTTTCTCATCAGTGATCTTTCTATGTTTGAGGCTCTTCTTTTTTTTCTTTTTTTTAGCTAAGATTTTGTAGAGAGCGGCTGGGGAATCTCATCCTTGGAGGCAACCCAGACCTGGACTGGAGGTGGCCCAGGGCAGCCTGCTCAAGTGGGTCCTGCTCTCGGCAGGTTCAGAGAAGCTGGATCACAGACCTCTTGGGATCCCCTTCAAAAAATTTATCTCTGCCCGTTATTTGAGCTCTTATTAAACTTGCTGTAGTCCTAGATTTTACCTTGGTCTTCAGACATTTAAGACTAGAATCTCACTGCCACAGACACTATTCAGCACTGCTAACCCAGGCATGAAAAAAATTGCTGTAATTGCCATAGACTTTAAAATGCTCCTTTCTTTTCAGACCTGAGAAGTCAAAGGAATTAAGATCTCTTTGAAAATATACCAAACTTCGACTGCTTTTGCAGGAGTTGAGATGTTCCAGTTTTCACTCCGGGCATCTCTTTTGTTAGTAATCTGTTGTTATCCAGTTATAGTCCGATCAGAGGCAGCTAAATGTTCCCAGACCTAATTTATCAGTCATCAGAAGGTTAATTTTTGATAAAATAGGGAGAAGGGGATAATTTTTAAAGGTGAATTGAAATTACACGGTTGAATTTATAACAATTGCTGCACAATAGCTGTAACTGAGTATCTGACAAAACAAACAAGCATGCTTTACATAAATAAAGGGAGAACCAAAAAAATGACACAGTAACAGATGCACTGCAGTGAATAGAAGAAATGCCCTTGTCAAAAGCAAGTAAAATACATAGTACTGTAGAGTTCAATTTCTCCAGGGGGAGCATGCTGTGCACCTGCCCAAACAAAATGTGTGCCACATCCAGCACATACATTGGCAGAAGAATCAGTTGTTCTGACTGTTCTGACATATTTGTCCTGGTAGTCAGTAGTTATTTTTAGTACGAAGGAAGAAAGTCATGCTTTGCGACTAGCTGAGAACAGGCTTCATGACTGTCAAAGGTTCACCTGTTTGTGGGCTCTCAGTGGTGGCCAGGACCACTGCAGCTTTGGATACTGTCCTGTCAAGTTCTCAGGAGGAGTTTGACCCCCGTTCTTTTGTTCACCAGTTTACTCTAAAAAGCATTTGAGCTAAATGAGGCAACAATCACCCTTCTGGTGGAGGGTCAGTGAGAGGAGAGGTCATGCACCTTGGCAGCAGGCTGCACAACTGGTTCAAGAGAACAGCTCCAGGGTTAGGGCCAGGACTACTCAGTCCTGCTTCTGGCTGCAGAAGGGAGAGTGAATACATTGTGGTGAATTCGTTTGTGTTCAGGGAAATGTGTGTTTTTGTCTCCTGTGGCTGCTTTTGAAAATTTCTGCCTCTGGGGAAAACAGTGTTGTTTGTTTGCTCAGTGTTTTTATTGTAGTGTTCAACTTCACTGAATGGAAATCCATGCTCTCTTGTTAGCTACTGACATTTGCATCTCTTCCTTGTGCTTTGTGGTTTTTTTCCCCTGCTGCGTTCTCTGTCTTTGAGTGTCTCCTTTTTCTCATTCCCTTCCTAGTTCTGCAGTAACAACTATGCTGCCTCCCAGTATCCTATTTTTCCCATACATAATCAGGAATGAATAATATGTCATTATTGACTACTGAGAGGCAAGATATAACGCTAGATGAGTAGGCAAGGAAAATGCACTCATCTCTAAAGATTTGGAAATAAAAAGGTAGCCTAATGTAGCACGTAAGGTTAGGTGAGTAGAATGCAAACCTTAATTTATGGGAGGTGTCAGATCTGACAGAGAAATGTATGAGGCATTTGAAATTTAAACCACCATCTGGATATTTGATAAATTTAAAGTACAATAAATTATTAAGAGACAGAAAGTAGTTGCGGACCAGCTCTAGGTGTTTATTTCATGTGTGCAGTATACCACAGGTATCTGTGTGTAGACGCTATTATCAGCTTTTCTTTATCACTGGATTTCTGGTCATGCTCCTATTTTTCTCAGTAGGTGATATTTTACAATCATTTTCCCCCACTAGGGCTGCTGCTGGCAATAACTCAGGCCTTTTTCCCATGGTCTGAAACTGGAGTCTGTATGTGACCAGTCTGTATGCATGCAGTTACTGTTCCGAATCTCACCTATGATTTCATTTTGTTTCTCTTTCCAATCAGAAAATGAAGAGTTTGGCCCAGAGACGCCAGTCTGCACCATCTTTGATCTTTGTCAAAGCACTTAGCAGATCTAGATCGGCCTCAAGGTGAGTCAGTGAGTTTTGCTGGCTGTACTGTTTTGCACTTTCTCAGCCCCAGACTTGAAATGTTTTTGAGGTATTGTCCACACCAGGCTATCAAACACAACTCAGGCTGCTCGGTAGCTGCACAACTATAAAGCCTGCAGAAAGATGTGACAGAGCCAGCCCAGATGCTGGCTGATCTCCTGGAAAGGTTTTCCCCAGGGCTGCTACACTAACCTGTTTATACCCGATAGGGTGGGCAAAGCTGCTCTGCAATTTGCAATTGGGCATGCAACATTTGGGCTTCTCATCTGTAAACAGTTTGTGACTGGCTGTGATTGCCTGCTGGGGAGATGGCATGGGCAGAAGAAGGGGTTTCCTACTTTTTGCCTTGTACACTTACATAGTGCTAGGCATAGTTCAGGATTGTTTATTGTGGAATTGTGCAATTTAGTTTGAGCTAAGTGTCTTCTGTCATTGCCTGCTGCATCGTACAGGCTCTCCAGCGCTCTGGGAGCACCTGCTGATCCAGGACAATGCTGTGGGCCAGAATCTGGTGATTAAGCCTTCTCCTGTCCAGTATTAGTGCCTATGAGGCTGAGTACGTGGGTGTTAAGCATTTGGCATTTTTTTGTCCTTGTCCTCTGCCACAAACACCCATTCCTCCTCCCTCCCTCTTCCAACATAAAGCTGCTAAAGAAATGGGAGTTTCTGTGGGGCTAGTCCCCTGTCCAGCCCCAGCCCTGACCTGCCATTTGAACCACTCTGCATACATAACTTTTGTCTCCCTGCACTACAGTTCATCAGACTTTAAACTTACAAAATGTAAGTGTTTATCGAGAAGTGAACCATCTGGTAGGCTGTTAATGCTTCCAGCTGTGTATTGCTCTTTACAAAGAAATGTTATTGAGGGAAATTAGAGTATGGCTTTGCAAGGAATATTTTTGCCTACTCTGTGGTGTATTAAGTAGTCAGTATGTGAGCTTCAGAAAGATTTTTATGTTTGATATAACTAATACCTGGTTTGATATCATGTAGAATTCTACAGTATTTCAGAAACCTGGGAAAGTATTCTGTGAAGAAATCAGAATCACAAAATAGGAAAGGCAAATTTCATTTGCCTGCTGGAGTGCAGACATTCACATTTTTATTCAGTTCTGCTCTTTAGTTTGTTTTATAGCCTGCTCCATAAGTATCAGAAATTGGAAATAGCTGGAGAGACACCCAGTGTGATACACACTGAGTATGTACATTTTCACCTAAGAATTTTACACTTTCTGAAGTGTAAATATGTCTTGCTTGTATAGCCCAGATCAGAATTATTTCTGGTGTGTGAAAGGATTTTTTTTGGTAAGGCCAGTTGGCAGAAACTTAGTGATGGAGAGGACCAAAGAGGGGAACACATTGCCTGTTCTGCAGTAAGGGTGATGCCTTGCCTACCCAACCGATCCTCCTGTTTTCACAGCTGATGGATGCTTCCTGGGTCATGCCTGTCCTCTGTCTGTGGCATGCAACAATTTAACTGCTCCTGAACTAGTCTGTGGCCTTTGTGAGAGGTATGGGGTGAAGTCTGAGGACCCTGAAGCGAGAGCAGGTGATTTTGTAGCTTCAGAGTCTTTCAGTTACAGAGGGTAACACTTGGGATGGTGTTTATTATTGTTCACAGGAGCAGCAATTCTCACCTGTGCCTGACTTCCCTGTGCCTGACTGTGCAAAGCGCATTCCTCTTCATCACCAAACTGATGGATGAGTTTGATCTTTCCACTCAGTTTGTTGTGTAAATGCTTAACTCTTGTGAAGTGCTTTCTCTGAAGGAGAGCTGAAGAGCAAAAAAGTGACTTCTCATGTTTTCTAATCTCCTCCAAATGTTTTACCTCAGACCTGTCTTAGCTCTTAGTTCCCCTTCTTGTAGACACAGCCAGTCTGCAAAATCCATTATTCTTCTCTGGCAGCGAACCTTAATGCTGGGACTCCATAACACTTACTTGTTAATGGTTGATTAATGACTTGTAGATAATAAAGCTCCTATCTGAAGTTAACAAACATCTGTGAGGGATTTATTTGAACGCTCTCACCTCAGCAGCTGGCTCGCCTCAGTATTTGTTGAATTAATGAACAAGTGCAAAGTTTAAAAGGGCAGGAAATACTTAGAAGCCAAGTCAGTTTGTATTTCTATACCACTTTATATGTCAGGTGTCCCTGGTTTATACACAGGGCACTTTCATAAAATGTAGTGGCACCCACTTTGGACAAACTTACTTTGGGGCATTTTAAGGTTTATTAATGCTATTTATTCAAAGAAACCATTGCAACATCTAGAGATGGCTATTTAGTGTTCAGAGGATTAAGGGGTTTTAACGGTTGTGGTGTGGCTGTGATGCCATGAGGATGTGAGCAAGGGGAAATGATCTAGTTGGAAACAGCAGATGCTTGTTTGTGCCATTGTCCTCTTATCCAGTCCTGAAAGAGAAGCAGATTGGAAAGTCTTGTGCGCCTAAAAGCTTGTCATCTTTTTCTCCACCTATAGCATTTGGTTTAATGTAAGTTCAGCCTTCCTTACAAACCTTACCTTGCCATATCAGTCATACAAAAGGAGATACAAGATATTTGGCCTGTAGAAGAATTCTGGGATGGCATATTAGTGCACAGATGTCCAATCATGCTGTAATTCCTGCCTCACTTGTACCTGCAGGGAGCAGAGGAACATGGTAAATAGTACAGATATTATCATGGAATTTGGACCCTTACATCCAAGAGGTGAAAATACACAGACTATTCCATTGCTCCCTGATCTTGTTTCTCTTCCCTTTTTTCTGCACAGCTTCTTTTTCATCACAAAATAGTGATTAATAGGCATGTAAGGACTGTTCCACATCATCAGATGTCCTCTTTGGAAGCACTTTGAGCAAAGTTATTGCAGAAATACATCAGAAAAGTAACCTTTGGTATTTTTCTTGGCTGATTCTCAGATGCAGGAAAAATAAGTTTGATTGTTAACTCCATTAATGTGTATGAAATTAGCGAAGGATTTGGGTTAGTTATATTTGGCCCTGGACCTGTTCTGCAGTTATAATTTTCCTCTTACTTTTTCTTAGTTTCTTTTAATGAAACCTGCACAATTTAATGATACAGTTCAGTGCAACACAAATTACGGGCTTGAAACAGATTCAAGGCCTGGATTTTAAGCATCAAGTATTGTCATCTCAAAGTAATTGGTATAGAATAGTAAAGACTTGTTTCAAGTCAGATTTCCAGCCTTTGTTCTGCTGTCGATCAAAACGATTTTCACTTTTGACAAAACCCAAGTTTTTGCTCTGTATTGTCAGACTTCTGCTTGCATCTCAGATATTTCACAGGGACAGCCAAACTATGTGCTGCAGTCACTGGCAGCTTCCCCTTTTCTCTTGCACACCTGACCAGATCATTGAAAGTGATATTTTTACATGCTGAAACTTATTAATATAATTTCACAATTTCTGAGTCTGCATGACCATTTAGAAATCTCTGTCTCTACACACTAAAGGTGTTAAAATACTGAAAATGAAATGACTCTTTTTGACAGCATGAGATGTGTTTATGATATCATTTTGGTCCAAGCTAGAAGAAGAGGCTGTTAAAAAACCCCCTGAAGGATATTTTTTGAAAGGTTTTATGAATAAAACTCCAAGGAACCCAAGAAGGAAGGTCCTAAAATGTCGTCCCTATCCAATTTTATTATGTGGCTTTTATGGTTGAAGAAGTGGAAGGTAAAAACTGAGGATTTCACAAGTTTCCAAGGTGTTTTCTCCCCTTCTGTATGTAGAAGTAGTGTTATGCCATTCACAGAGAGGCTGCTCTTCCTTCTCCCAGTGCACAGTAAGTGATTCTGGCATGTTATCTTCCAGGGGTCCTGTGCCAAAGGCTAAATATCCCAGATAACGAAGATCATATGTGTAATCTAGTAATGCATTCCACTTGGCACTAGTCAAATACAGCATGTTCCCAGAGTCTTGGACATTGTGTTTTCAGGGTTTTAGTCAGAAGGTATGTGGATGATCCAAGCTATGTGACTAGAAGAAGACAAAAATAGAGATTTTTAATAAGTGTAAATTGCCAGAGGGCTTTAACTGTCTCTTTTTCACAGGGAAGGTGAGTAGTTGGTGATAAAGGGAGGAAGGGCATAAAAGTTCATTGCAAGTAAGCAGCTGGCTAAGTAGATATTATCTATTGAGTAGATATTTCAGTTGCAATAATTTTGCTCATTCTTCAGTCATTTTCACGACAGCGAATAACTTTGCCTCACAGTGTAACCTCGGTGAGGTGTGTTTGTTCGGTAAGGCTCAGCACCTCGGTGCAGTACGGCACTGTGCTGGTTTAAGGGTACACCAGCAGGAGAAATGAACCCAACTCAAAAAGAGATTACAAGTCAAGAGTTGCAACTTCATAAAAAGGTGACAATAAATACAATGATACAGAGAAAAAATTGGTTTTGACCCACAAAAAGCACATGTATAACTCAGCACCCTGGGGCATGAACAGCATGGTGTTCACTGGCCCCTGTGACAAGCGCCACATGGCCCCCCTGAGTACAAAGTAAAAGGAAAGGAAAACCTGTTGGTGAGGATGATGGTCGCAGTCTGGTCAAGAGTGGCAGTCGCAGTCCTGTTGAGGTTCTGGTCCTCCTGTGGATCCGATGAGTGGTTCCAGAAGTCGCAAAACCCCAAGATTATACATGCTAGGCTCAGAGTGCCCAGTACCTCCCCCAGGGCAGGGAGTTTCACAATGGGTGATTTGCCTCTGTGAGTTATGGGATATTTTTGGAATCTTTGATGGCCCCTTAGCAGACATGACCCCTCAGGGTGGGTGTGAAGGTCCTGATGCCTCCCTGAGGGGAGTTATCACACCTGAGTCACTGGTGTGAAGACAGGAAACTTTCCTATCTCTCAGAGTTCTTTAACACCCAGCCTGTAGCCTGAGCAGTCAGGTGTGCCCTGGGCAGCTGCTGCCAATGGTCCATAATTAACAGTTTGTGAGAAATGACACAGAGGGAGCAGTATGCACAGTTTTGGTTACACCCAGGCAGTGACAAGCTGGTCCCGTCCACGGTGATGAGGACAGGCGTGGTGTGGAGGGAGCCCCTGCCCCGGGCCGTGCGCCGCGGCCGTTTCTACCGGCCAGCGCAGGACGAGGCCTTCATGACGGCAACGCTCGCCCGCCTGGTGCCCTGCCTGCCAATGCCGAGGTGGGTGTTGCTCTCACACAGCCCCCACAGGCACCCTGGCAGCATTTGGTGGGATGAGATCAGAACCAGAGTGGAAGGCGCCCACCAGGCTGCAGCCGCCCCTCTGCTGGGTCACCGCCCTTGGCCAGGGCCGGCACGGCTGGGCCGGTCGGTGGTGCCACTGCTGGTGGTTCGTGGGGCATGGCTGAGGGTCACCATGACACAGGGGGATGTGACACAGGTGGTGCCTCGGGGGTGATTTTGAGGGGCTCTGAGAGGCAGAGGCTGTGTGTGTGTGCTGGTTTCCGTGTGTGCCAGTTTCCATGTGTGCCAGTTCCTGTGTGTGTGCAGGTTTCCATGTGTGCCGGTTTCGATGTGTGCCAGTTTCCGTGTGTGCCACTTTCAGTGTGTGCGACTTTCTGTGTGTGTGCCAATTTCCATATGGGCCAGTTTCCATGTGTGCCAGTTTTCATGTGTGCCAGTTTCCATATGTGCTCATTTCCATGTGTGCCAGTTTCCATGTGTGCCAGTTTCCATGTGTGTGCAGGTTTCTGTGTGTGCCGGTTTCCAGGTGTGCCAGTTTCCATGTGTGTGCCGGTTTCCACGTGTGACACTTTCTGTGTGTGCTGGTTTCCGTGTGTGCCTTCTGCGTGTGGTCACTGCGGGTTTGCCTCTGGAGCAGCCCGCAGCAGGGAGAGGTGGGCTGGGAACCCGCATGGACAGGTACCACCCCAGCCTGCTCCCACGAGCACAGGTGCTGTAGTTTGGGTGCAATGGGCTTCTCTGGAAGGCTGCAGAAGAGAGTTGAGGGGATGGCTAATGGGGAAGCTGTTCTCTTTACGTGGGTGCCTTGGGCAGCAGGGTCAGATTTCCACTGTTTGGGGCAGTCAAGGATGGGCCCTGCCCAGGGGCTGCTCCCTGATGTGGGCCTTGTCCAGCACCCCAAGGATTGTGAGAGGGCAACTGGGGTGGCAGAGGGAGAGGTGGGTAATGCTGGGCTTTTCCCCAAACAACTGGCACGCCATCTCTAAAGCCTTCCGCTGTGCCCTTGGCCACCAAAAAGCTGTGGTCACAAGGGGTGTTACCTCTGTGGCACCTTTGTTCACCCTGAGGAAGAGGCATGCCATGGAAGGCAAGGCAAGTCTTCATGAAGCCACACGGCTTGTGGTTTTTTGGGAAGCACAAGGGCTGTCACTGTTGTCAAGAGTGGTCCTCCAAGGTGAAAATCAAAGAGGCACCACCCCTGGGACAGCCCTGTGTCGCCCACCCCTTATCTTACAGTCTTTTGTTGCAGAGATTCAATGCACTCAAGAATACTGAAGAGCTGTTTCATGAATCAAAGTAAGAAAAAGAGCAAAATCCCACAAAGCCCAATGTGAGGGATTAAATACAGACACCACACTTTTATCTTGATTTGTGGTACTTCATAGCTTCTTCCACAAAGCTCCAGCTCCAGCCAGTCATCAACAAGAAAGGAAATCCTGTTCCTACAAAACAGTCAATCAGGATTTTTTATGAAATTTTTCCATTTCATGAAAAGTTTTGATATTTTAGCATTTTATGCTTAGGTAGAATGGACAGAAATCACTGCATGAGAAATTGCCTGGTTTTCTCCCCTCAGTATGTCATGTTTCCCTGCATAATGTAAGGATATATGAATTTGTGGAAAATTAGTACTGAGTGGGGTTTTTTTGAATTGTTATTTCATATCAAATTGCTCTTCCTTTATAATGGAATTGCACATAATTAAAACAACTTGTGATTATGTTGCACAAGTTGTCATTTTTATAGTATTTCTGATTCATGCTTCATTTAAGCTAATTATGACACTGGAGTATTATTTCCCTAAACCATGCACTTGAACACAAAAGTTATTTTTACATAATAATAGCTGGGATAAAATTTTATTAGCTGTTAACAAGGAAGAAAGTGAACTTTCTGAGGCCTCAAATGGCCTTTTAACTCAGAGGTTGGCATTCCTGTCCCTCTGCTGTGATTTTCCTGTTTTGTTTTTTTGTGTGTGTATGTGTGCGTATGTTTGTTTTTGATAAAACCCCTCAGTTCTTCATTTATGACATACAAACTGGCTTATAGCGATGTTTGTACATCTGGAGATGGAAATGAGCTGCGAGTCTCAGAGATATGCTTCTATTTTATTAAAAGGAAACTAGAGGTAGCAAGAAGGAAGGGTTGGAAGCAGGGTATTAGGTTTAAATGAGGGATTAATTTTTCAATAAGTGACTAATAGTTTAACACTAGCGCTTTAAGCCGATTCCCTTTTGGACAGAGCTGTGACATTTTTAAGATGAAGACAGTGAGGGGCACTGCTCATCAGGATGAGCGCAGGGCTTCATTTGTCCAGATGTCTCAGTGTCCACATGTGCTTTTGGCTGCAGCCCATTTTAAGGACTTTCTGGATTAGGCCTTGAGGTCTGGCAGAGTGCAGCTGTTGTCTAACCATTGTGTATCCCTGATTTTAGACAATAAAATCTCTGCCAAATGACAGTCTGGCCAAGCAGTTTGGGCAGCGGCCTACCTGAGGAAATCACAGACCAGCTAGCTCAGACTGCTTTATGATCATTTATCTTGTGTAAACAAGCAGAAGGGCTCTAATGATGTGAGGGCTGATGTGCAGCCTCTGGTGCTCTCACCTCTGACAAGGGTCAGCATTAAATAGGCATTGAACTCTTCTCTGGGCTGATATGTTTTGCTTCTCCTGATCCAGCTGCTCCCTCATGCACAAAGCTGCTGGTGAGGAGTTGTAATCACATCATGAGAGTAACAGTCTGTCTTTAGGTCTCTTCTGTGCCCATGTCTGAAGTGTTTGAGTACCAGGGACTAGTTCCGATAAAGGATAATAAGCCTCAAGGGCAAGATATGGTAATAATTCCAGTACTTGAATCTAAAACAATAATTTAAAAAACATTTCAGAGGCTTCCTGACCTCTCAAGTACCTCTGTTCTTTAGACACTACCCTGCTGACCAGAGAGCTCCCCAAACACCTGGAGCTGTGCTTTTGCGCATCCCAGTACGGCATGAGTGCTGGCAGCACTGAACAGGTAACTACCATCATAAGGTGTAGGGAAATGGGAAACCCTTTAACAGCTTTTTTCCCCAGCTCAGATCGCTGGTGGAATAGGAACCTCTGACTAACCTGCTTGAGTAGCTACATGAAAAACTTGTTGAATAGGTAGGCAGATAGTTAACAGTGAGCAAACCAGGTGCATGTGGCTGTGTGGCTGTTCATAAGAAATCTGGGTCATTACACTTGCAATAGCTGGCAACAGCAGGAGTATCAGGTAATCTCTTCACTGTAATAGGATAATTCCTGTTCTGTAGTACTAGTATTAAAATATAGTTTAAAGCCTTTGAGGCAAACCAAAGCCAGATTTGTTCCTGTTACAGCTGGGACAGGTGAAGTGACAATCATGTCTTCCATATGGCACCCATATTGGTTGTCCCTCTTAGAGAAGTGATTCTTAGAAACTTAAGCTAGTACAAGGGCTGGGCAGATCCTATTTTTGTGTCTGTAGTGGGGCTTTGTGAAGTTCATCCCACAGTGCCCCACAGTTCATAGAAACACAGAATCATAGAATGGCTTGTGCTGGAAGGGCCCTTAAAGATAATCTAGTCCCAACCTTCCTGCCATGGACACGGACACCTTCCACTAGACCAGCTTGCTCAGGGCCCCATCCAACCTGGCCTGGATGGGGCATCCAGTGATGGGGCATCCACAGCTGCTCTGGGCAACCAAGTTTGTCAACAATACCACTCAGCTTGGTGTCATCTGCTGATTTGCTAAGGGTGCACTTGATCCCTTCATCCATGTCATTAATGAAGATATTAAATAACACTGGTCTCAATATGGACTCCTGAGGGACATCACTTGTCACTAATGACAATTGGGACTCTGAGCCATTGACCACCACCCTCTGGATGTGACCATCCAACCAATTTCTAATCCATCTAACATCCTATTCATCAAACCCATTACTCCAATTTAGAGAGAAGAATGTTATGGAGGACCATGTCAAAGGCTTTGCAGAAGTCCATTGATCCTGAGGTTAGGTCAGTTGCTTAGAGCATGCTGCTAATAACAGTGAGGTTGTGGGTTTGATCTTCTCATGGGCTGTTCACTTAAGAGTGGGACTTGATGATCCTTGGTGGTTCCTTCCAACTCAGAATATTCTGTGATATGTCCTTTCAGTTAGATTACATCCATAGCTCTTGTCTTGTCCACTACAGTAATCACTCCATCATAGAAGGCCACTGGATTGGTCAGGCAATACTTGCCCCTGGTGAAGCCATGCTGGTTGGCTCAAATCACCTCCATGTACCTTAGCATAGCTTCTAGGAAGATCTGTTTCATGATCTTCCCAGGCACAGGGATAAGTCTGACAGGTTGATAATTCCCAGAGTCCTCTTTTCTACTCTTTTTGAAGATGGGTGCAATATTTCCCTTTTTCCAGTCATCTGGGACTTCACCCAACTGCCATGACTTTTCAAATATCATGGAGAATGGCTTGGAAACTACATCAACCCGTTCTCTCAGGACTTCTCAGGACATGCCTCAGGATGCATCTCATCAGGTTCCATAGATTTATGTACATTGAGGTTCCTCTGGTGGTTATGAACATGATCTTCTCTTACAGTGAGAATCTGTTTGCTTCCCCAGTTCCCATCTTGCTGTCCATCCACTAGAGAGGTGTGGGAAGAGAGGCTGCCATTGAAGATTGAGGCAAAAGGTGTGTTGAGTAGCTCAGCCTTTTTATCTGTTGTTACCAGTTTACCAGCATTGTTTTTCAGGGTGGAACACCTTTGATTCTTTTCCTGGCTGACATACCTGCAGAAGCCCTGCTTGTTATTCTTTGTGTCCCTTTCCAGGTCCAGTTCCAGCTTCACCTTGGCCTTCCTCACATCATTCCTACACTACTGAACTTCCTCTCTATACTCTTCTCAGGTTGCTGTTACATTTTGGGGATACAGGCAATGCTGATCAGCAGTGGGTCCAATGACAGCTGTACTTTATGGAACGATAAAGCATGGTGAAGGAGCTTATCTTTTAAAGGCAGCTCTGGAAGCTATTTATAGGTCACTTTGTGTGTGATTGATTATTTTGTTCATAATCCATAAGTTTTCTCCTGAAAAAGGGCAATCAAGGAGCAGCAGCTAGTGGATTCCAGGTTTGATACCTGACCACATAGTTGAAGTCTTGCACTGTTTTGAATGTATTTTTTCTTAAAACTTGTTGCCTAACTTCAGACTACCCAGATGGCGTGAATGAAGAAGATCCTAGCTGAGTTACTGCTTGAAGAGTGGGAAAATCAGAGGCTAAAGGGGCAGGACGCTTGAGCAATGAGACTTTGAGAGACTGTAAGCAGCCCCACTGGTATTATCTGATAGATGAATGAGGTGACTGACAGGCAGTAAGCCCAGGCAGTCACCTAGAAAATGCCATTTCCCATTTTAAAGGACGTGGTCACACAAGTGGCTTATTCTGTCCATTTACACCCTGCGTGACAGCTGCAGATGATAGGGTAGGCAGATACATGCAGGCTCACTAATAGCCATACATGATGGTCCAGAAGGGATTTCTAAAGATGCCCACAACCAATCTTTTCAGTTCATGTGCACATCAGCTTGAAATGATCTCTTTCTGTAGAGATCTGCAGCACGTCCTACTTAATTTCGGTAGCCCAGAATTCCTGGCTTATTATATGACCTATTCTGAACTCTTGTAATACAGTTTGCAAGAAGATAAATGAAAACCCCTTTTGAATAAAAGGCTAGTTTCATCCATGAGGTAAGTCAAAATCAATGGAGCTGAGATAGGCTTTTAAATGTTCCAGTTGTGATTATGTGGGATTAAATGTCCCAATTGCGATTACTGCTTCCCCCAAAAAGTTAAAGTAGAATAGAAATCTTATCCCTTCACAGCCTACTAAAGTAATACTTGATCCTCCTAATGGGACATGGGTGAACTTGAGATTCCAGAATGCTCCCCTGTATCCCTCCTCAGAATAGATAGGAAGGAGCTGGGTTGAAAGTAGCAAAAGTAGCCTCCATCCTTCTTGTAGGCCATGAGAAGCTCCCAAAAGCCCAGACAACCACAGTGCAGAACTGCAGGGCTGGGGTGTTAAGTTTGGGTCTTTTCTTTGCCCTTTGTTCATCTTACCTTTTTCCTTTTTTTTCCTTTATTATCCTCCTTCTCTTTTTCCCTTCTAAGGGTCACTTTTTTGTGACTTTTGTTTGTTTTTTGATCTGAACAATGAAATCTCTGTTTGGGTAGGCAGTGCCTGGAATGCATTTCTCTGGTGCAACTGGGATGAGAGTAACTCAAGGTTGGTGCTACTATGTCAGTCAGTAAAAATGAGGGGGAGCTGCAGTGGTGGACAGAGGATCAATTATTCCAAAGGCCAGAAAACTTTTATTGACTTTTACATGTGAATATGTCCTTTCCTAAATCTCTCCCCTGCTCAGAGGGACTTCGACCAAAACCTGCTGAACTTGTTGATTGCTGTCAGAGCTGTATAGCAGGACTGGAGGACACCCACACTGCAAGAGATTCTCAATAGGATTTAAATAACTTGCACTAAATTCTTTCTGGTGGAAATAGGCAAAATATGACCAAAATGTGTGGTGCTAATTTATGCCAATAGAGAATTTTGCCCTTGTGCTAAATTTTCAGAGTAAACACCTTGCAGCTGTTTGTTAAAATAAAACAAAAAGTCTTGGAAGCAAACCAAACCACAAGTGTTTTTCCTGTCTCCAGCCTCCACACTGTAGTGCATACTTGCTCTGCAGAGAATATTGTCCTTTTGGCTATGTAAAAATTACTTAAGTGCAGATTGTTTTCAGTTAAGCTGCCAAGCTTCCATCCTGAAATGTATGAGGATTTTGTTTTAATGATGCATTTTACCCTACAGCTATGTGGTATTTTATTGCCAGACTACAGAAAAGTAATACAATTACGTGCCTCAACACCTGGAACATTTAGTGTTAACCATGTTATTCATCATAATCATTTTTATTATGTTTAATAAGGTTTTGGCATCATGCGGAGATGATACAAAACAATTTTTAGAATCCTATTATAATCTAAGTTGGAATATTTTTTCGATGTATTTTGCATTGAAATGCATACATTGTGTTTTAGAAGCAAAGGAGTGGTATCCAATTTCCTAAATATAAGTGATATATAAAATATATATATAAACTGATTTCTGCCATAAAATGTAAATTTGTCTATTTATCTGAGTAAAACTTGCTCCTAATTAATATTCATCCTCCTTCCATTGTCCAGGCTTGTGCTTGCCCTACCAGTGCTGGAGAGGGGAGTTGCAGCATAATTTGGTCTGAAGTCTCTGTGACTCTATTGGGACTCACTGCTTGATCTTGGGTGCTGTATATTCCACTCCAGCTTTCTGAGGTCCTGCTGCTTGCACAGGGAAAGTGAGGACAGCCCTGCACTAGAGGCTCTGAACCGAGGCTGACATGTGCTCCAGGGCAGAGGGCTCTCTGTGAGATCCACAGCCGCAGTCCATTAGGGAAAATGCAGGGATAAGGGGTGACTACCTCAGATTTGTTCAAATACATTACTCATAAAAAAGAAATTGGAACCAGTAAAGAATACTTGTAAAGTAGAAGCAGGCTTTTTAAAACTTGGTAACTAAATCTCTTTGAAAAAGCAGGCAGATTTCACTTATTTCATGGTACAAAAGCTACTATATGTGCAACAGCGATGGCCTAGGGGACTTTAACAGAGTGTTGCAGAAAATAGACTTGCTATTTCTGGAATGCTGCACTGTTTGCACAAAGTGCTGCTTCAACTGCATAAGATTTACCATAGATAACAGCAAGCAAACATGCCCAGCATCCTCAGAACGAAGCTCCCTTGGCAAAGCAGGGATCAATTGACAGCAGATTTTCAGAAATGGGTTGGCAGCCCATGTGATTAAGAGAGTTTTATGCTTGTCTATTCAAGTCTCTTCTATAAATAGTCAGTGTAAGTTTACAACTGCATACTAACTTTGTGTTGGCCCATATCTTACCTACCACCTTTCTGGAAAACACTCCTACACTCCAAGCTTATACTTTCTGTGCTTACTTTCGCCCTCCAGGTATAATTATTACAATAAAGTGTTATATAAACTTAGATAAAATACATACTCTGGATCATGAGGATTTGTAGTGGGCAGATCCTGAGCATGTGGGTGACTTGCTGAGGGCACCGGTTATGGTTGGGAGGCAGCGAGAGAAAGTAGTTAGCAGCTTTAAAAATGCAGAGGATTTATATATATGTGTGTCTATATATATATATTTGTATGTCTAAGTAGGGTTCTGCACTGCAGATTGCTTTTTGTGGATGAGCCTTATCTGCATGTTGCCTCATTTATGGTAAAAGGAGCTGTGAATGCTTGTCCATGAAGCCAACAGGGCTTTGCATGGTGATGCTAAACAGGTAGTGGAGATGGAGCAGGCTGGACTGAGCAAGTCATGGGGAACAGGCAGGACTGTTGGCATCCCTGTTTGCAGCTCCTTACTCCATGGTTTGTGAGTCTGTGCGAAGCCAGAAGCCATGACACAAGAACATCTCCAGCTAGATAGCATTAGTGTGCAGAACCACGTAGTATCTCCCTGTTTCTGCCCTTTTCCATCTACAGCTGGTTTGAGCAAATTATTAAGTACCTACAAGGGCTTTGCTCATTCCTCAACTATTTTCCAAAGACAAAGTCCCTTGCTGATAAGTTTTGGAGGAAGGTCTGCTATATGTAATGCAGTTGTAGCCTCCTTTCTCTTCACAGACCTCCTAGCTTGGGGAGTGACCCTTCGAGCCATATGCCTTAATAAGCTGCCAGCGTGTTAGAGGATAAATTAATTAGGAGCATGAACAGGACCATCTCCATTGTCCTATGTTCAGTCCCAAGCACAGGCAATTGTTTTCAGCATACAAGAAAAACTCTCCTTTCCTTTTGTTTTTCACTGTTTCTGTGTATAGAACGTGATGATCTGTATTGTCAAGTTGGCTAGAATTTAGTGCAAGTCGCATCCAAATTATCATTTATGATGAAGTTTGATGTGTCAAAATCCTGAAATTTTGACATTGCACTTTGGTGCACTATAAGAATCCCTGCAAGGCAGATCAGTACTCACTACTGTGTTATGGGTTTGGGGTTTTTTTTCACCTTATCTCACCTTATTTGGCGAGCTCTTGCACACGAAATTGGAGCTCTTTGCTTTTGGTTAGTTATTGTTCTCAATACCTTATTAAGTATCTTGAATGCAAAACACCCTCTAGCCACACAGTATGGGTAATGTGTCTTATGTGTTAAAGGATTTCCAGCTGTAAACCATCTTGCCTTCCAAGCTCCAGCTAGCAGGGCCTGCCTCATTAGCAAATATATGAAGCAAGCATCTATTAAGCTGCTATTAAAGTTCCTTCTCACAGGACTTTTTAAGAGCTTAAGGGTCTAAGTAGAAGGCATGAAAAAAAGTGCAAATATTGTACCTGACTTCCAATATAAGCTCTATTAAAAAAATGGAGGAACTTACCTTCTAGATCAGGCTTGCTTTTGGGTATGTCACTAATGGTCACAAATCACATGTTGTCCCTGGCTGATAATCCATTTTGGCAAAAATCCATAATGTGGGCTGAACTGTAGACATTTCTTACTGAGCAGATAGCTGCTGTTTTCATTAGCCTTGAAAGGATGTGAATAGCTCCTGCCTCTCTCAGTGGGTTGCTGTAGCCCAAAGCTGTGACTCAGTGATGGTAAAGTAAATACTTCACTGAGAGACACTGAAGTTGAAAATTCATTGACTTTATTTTTCCTAAAAGATAAATTGTGGGTTTTTTAGAGCCGTCCAAAACTGGCCTTTGAGATATAGAAAATAAATCTATAGTCTCTGAGCACCATGACGAGGGCTGGCAGGTGCTCTGCCTGGTGGCGTCTCTAGCCTGTAGCCAAAACAAGGTTAGATTTATGCTGCAAGCTGCAAACTGTGTGTGTAGGCACACTGTCTTCAGCATCATATAAATGAGTTGGATGCAGGACTAGAAGGTACACTAGGTAAGTTTTTCGATGACAGAAAGTTGGGAGGAGCTGCTGGCTCTCTTGAGGGGCAGGTTGGCCCTGCAGAGAGACCTCGACAAATTAGAGGGCTGGGCAATCCCCAACTATATGAAGTTTAACAAGGGAAAATGCCGGATTCTGCACCTGGGATGGGGCAACCCCAGATGTTCATACAGACTGGGGAAGAAGAGGCTGGAGAGCAGTGCCACGGAAAGGGACCTGGGTGTCCTGGAGTACATCAAAAGCAATGTGGCCAGCAAGTTGAGGGAGGTGATTCTGCCCCTCAGTTCTGCTCTGGTTAGACTCTGCACTGAGTTCTGTGTCCAGCTCAGGAGTCCTCAACACAGAAAGGACGTGAAACTGTTGGAGCAGGTCCAGAGGAGAGCCACGAAGATGATTAGGATGGAACATCTCTCCTACGAGGAAAGGCTGAGAGAATTAGAATTGTTCAGTGTGGAGAGAAGGCTCAAGGGAGACCTTATAGCAGCCTTCCAGTACGTAAAGGTGGCCTGTAAGACTGGTTACCTTGAGAGGTGTTACGATGCCCTGTGCCTGGAAAGATTCAGGTTGGTTGGTACTCCATGAGCAGCCTGATATATTTGAAGATGTTCCTGCTTTTTGTAAGGGGATGGGACTAGATAACCTTTAAAGGTCAATTCCAAACTATTCTATGACTCTATGATTTGATTACCCTTGTGGGTCACTTCCAACTCAGGATATTCTGTGACTCTATGATTGATTCTGTGAAGACTGGAAAGAGCTTCTGGTCCTTAGGCTTCAACACTGCTGGAGGCACACAGTATTTTTGCTTACAGTACATATGTGTGAAATTAATATAGGCCAAGTTGTTCATTGTGAGAGGAATTTGGAAAGGTATTACATATGTGTGTTTGACAGACCAAGTGCAGCCTCTTATGTGGCTGGGCTGACTCAGATTTCAGCCTTTTGAACAGCTGCCATTTTACTAATCTGCTGCTGAAAAGGTGAATTTCTCACCTAACTTTTCTGAAGGACTTCAGAGGTTAAAAAGCAAAATGGCATTTTATTTCAATAGGTATCAGTTGTGTGGAGAGTGTTGGTGCTGCACCATAAGAGGAAATTGACTTCTGCAACTGCAACAATGTCATCAGCAGAAACAAGTTCTTGCAGAGAACAGTAACCAAAAAAGTGGAGTGAGATTTAGGATGGAGCATGAGCAGTCTCTGAGAGACATGTCTTCTAGCTGATACCTGCAATAGCTCATTGCAGCTTAGCTACTTCAGAACAGATTGTTCCCCTGAGGCATCTTATAACTTAATCTAAATCATAGATAGGCTGAAGTAATCATGAACTGAAATCAGGGGAAAGCTTCCCATCAGCATAAAGGACATTTGGATCATGGATTTAGATCACACTAAACATGTGCTGCTAAACTCTCCTCCAGAAAGTACAGTTTCTTTCATTGTTTTCACTACAAGCAGAGAATAAAGCTGACAACTCCATTAACACCAAGAATAAACATTTTGTGGGGCATGCCATTCAGGTAATAGTTTTATTGGAAACCCCAAGGAAGTTCTGCAGGGGAAAGAAGAAGTATTTTTTGTGCTTCTGTGGTTTCTGGTAAATACAGGATCAATGAAGTGAGCATTGATGTGTTTGCTTTCATGCTGAAAGCAGCTGGGATGTATTTTTCAGTGTTGGGCTGACTACTGTGGAATTGAACTTCATATATTTCACCTACAAAATTGAAGAGTTCTTTTAAACTGTAGTGTCTTTTGATTAGGCACAAAATGCCTGTTTTGATTAATTTGGAAAATAACAGGTGTAAAAATTTACGTTCTGGAAATGCTAGGAGAGAAGTCTTCAATTATCATTCAACTGATTTCAGCCAGAACAGTGATTTTAGTTTTTTTCAAAGTGAGTCAAGAATATCTTGTAGATGTCATCAAATTACAAAAATTTCTCCTTATTTAAAATCCCACACAGAAATTTCAGACCCCCAATATAGTATTTTAGGAAAAAATGTCCACTTAAGACTGGAGTTTTACAATGGCAATGGCATCAAAACATCAGTGTCAGCCTTGCTTCTACACAAAGTGGAATATGACTGACTGCTGGCTCTGCAGGATCGCCATCTACCCCCATTATTCAGGAATCAGTTCACAGTTCCTTCTTAACAAACCTGGATGATGGCTTTTTTTCCTGCCACACTGGAAAGATGTTACTTTGTGGGACTTTTACACGTGTTAATCATAAAGTGACTTCTAGGGAAATACAGCGAAGGCAGAGAGAGCTGTACATCACTGACTTTTATTTTTTAATTATACCAGAAATCACATTGACTTAAGTACTGAGTTTTGCCTAATTCTATTAAAATGAATTTTCAAAGAATCAGTATTTGTGTACTTAGCACTTTTTCAAAACTAGACCCATTTAGTGTCCAGAGAAATGATTGAGCCATTAAAAACTGAACTGCAGGAATACCTCTCTTGTATGAATCCCTGTGCCTGAGGATATTGCTGATTTGCATTTTCTTCAATGTAACAACTCTCAGTTTCATTCATGTCTTGTAACAATGGAACATTAATTGAGAGGATCAAAAGCATGCTTTCCAAAAGACATTTTTGGCACTGCTGACTTGAATTTCCTCCATGCTCCTTGTTCCTCGGGCCTCAAAAGATTCTGGATGAATTAATGGCTTTGATTTTTTTTCTACTTTGTTTCCAGGGAAGAAAATATTGTCCCCCCCTTTTTTTTTTTTTTTTTAATAAGGGTTATCAGGTAAACTCTAATATTAGAGTATGTAAGAGTGCTTATTAGTGTTCAGATGTCAGATATGCTTGAAAGGCACTGGGTCAAAATGCAGTTCAATTTGCTTGGCCCTGTTGGCATTTACTACACCTTCATTTATGTGCCTATGTGACAAAGATTTTGCTTAGTTTAATTTGAGAGGTTTATGGGCTTACAAATCAGGATGTAGAAAATACACAAACAGGAATAATCAAGCAGAGTTGCCTATATGGAGAAATAAAAGCCTGACCCTATGACTTTAAGAATGCTTCTGCCAATTTGGTTACAGCAGTGTAACATGGAGAGGCTTTTCCTATCTATTTTTGTTACTGGGTTCAAATACAAGTAAGTATATCCCTGACTTACTCTGTGAGGTAAGGGCCATGCATGGCTTTCACGCAGATGGACTCATCATCATTCCTGATTTCTGCTTAAGTTTCTGTGCCAGGTGCTGCTAGGGAGTTAATGAAATGGACTCCCAGTTATCTAACAGTCACTGATGAACAGGTGAATTGGCAAATTCCTAGTACAATGGAAGTGGCAGGTAGGAGAGGTGCTTGTTCTTCCCCTAATTCCTGTAGCTGGTCACACAGCATGTTGTACTGGACCAAAACTTCTCTCTCTGCTTTAACTTCCACACTCCTGGATGCCCCATATGCTTCTTTCTCTCTTCCCTGAAGGGGTAGGTAATGAAAGACAAGATTAAGACACAGTTTAAGGCAAAATAAGTTGAGGAAGTCTTTCAAAAATTCAGTCTCCCAGCCAGAAAGGGGAATTCAAGGCCAAACAAAGCTCTCCCCAGCAAGCAGAGATTCTCACCATCTCCTTACACATCAGTGAAAGTGTGTCCTGCTAATGTAGGCCAATCTCAGATCTTATCCTTTCTCCCCCAGCTGTCAGGATTTCCTAAATAATTTCCTGCATAATCCAGCCACAGGTGTCAAGGAGAGGAGAGTCATGAGTCATCTAGGCTCTAAGAGAGGTACAAGAAGGTTTATGACCTTCTTTGAAGGTTTTCTCTGCTTGCTCTTGTTTTCTTTCATTTTCCTCCTATTCTGTTTTGTGACTTTCACTGTATAAGCTCCTTTTCTTCTCCCAGCAAAGTCATTAGGTCATTAGGTGTTTGTCGTCCATTTCAGTGGGACCAGGAATAAACTAGAATTCCAAAGCTGTTTACTTCAGCCTGTCCCTGCCAAGCTGATCCTACCAAGTGTTAGCATTTTTTTTTAAACAAAATAAATAAATAAATACATTTGAATAAAAATTTAACTGATTCATTCTACCAAAGTGAAATGGTTCATTTGGAGGCATCTCTACGGAAAGGAAATAATTGGAAAGTTGAATTTCAAAATCATGAATAAAGATACTGATGGGTCCTGATTTTAATCCAGAAATTCATTATTTAAGGTACACCAGAGTGTAAGAGATCGAGGTTCAGTTCTCTCACCTTCCTGTGAGAATTTGAAGCCATGTCTCTGGCTTTCAAAGGGAAAGCCTGACCTGTGACAAGCATCTAGGGAGCCCTGGAGAAGGAGTGTCATCCTCTCAGACCCTCACATTCTTTCAGTTCAGCTCCATATAGTCATTTGTTAGAGCCAGGTTCAGAAATGAGGGATATTCTGTCTGGGTGAGGGAGCTGACCATCACGCTAGAGAAACTCTTATTTCTGCTTTATTAACTATTCTGCTACTTTACGCAGAACAGGAGGGGTTGAGAGAATCCACCTTGAGCTGTAAACTATTCAATACCTCCCTAGAAAAGATCAGTGTCTTCCAGGAGAGAGTCTGGTTTTTTCCCCATAGACCTCGGTTTGGATTACCCAGCAGCCTCAGAGGAGCATAGCTCCAGTCACACAACCAAAACCTGCAGCAGGAGCTTACTTCAATGCTTGTGGGTTGTGTGCTGGGAGAGAGAAAGGCTGAGCAGCCTTTTTCTCATGTTGCATCTAGTATATGGTCTGTCTCTGGCAACGTTCAGTTACACCTTTTGTTTGCCCTTCGTTCTGAATAATTTCTATAAAGCACTTTTAACCCTGAATATGAGTCCTATTCTGACCAAGATGGATGTGCAGTTATGTGTTCATAATGCATATGTCTCCTTTCTCTTTTTGAAGAAGATGAAGTATTTTCTCTAAGGTTTCAGTACAAAGGGAAGCAAATACAAAGTAATAAAATGGAGAGGGCTATGTTGTCTAAATTATTGTCCTTTGGTAAATGCTAGAAATGTGGTTGTGTTGAAGGTTACGGGCTTTGGAAGCAAATGACAGACGATCCAATATGGATTACAGCAAAGCTTCGTTTATTGAAAG
>JAWWMP010000001.1:43720577-43756521 GCA_035047865.1 Dendrocincla tyrannina | reverse complement strand
GTTTATCTTACAGCACACATCTGCTAACCTTGGTCAAAGACTCCCTTTTGCTTTCCCACAAGAAAAGCATCCCTACATGGTTGGGCTTTAAAAGATTCAGTGCTGACAGTCCCTAATAGATTTTATGTCAGAATATGACTGCTGAATTTCCTCTTAGTTTCTTTCACCTTTCACTGTAATGCGATGAAATAAATTGCCTTTTGGCAGCAGGTATGGGAATTCACTGCCTGGTTCTCACTCATAGGCAACTGGTTGATTTGCTTTCTTTTATCCCATTTATTTTAATTCCTTTTGCAGGGAAGGCTGCTTGTCCCCCATCAGCCCAGAGGCATGGCCCCTTGTGCAGTCTTTCATATGCCACAACCGAACGTTCATCCTGGATGGCCACGTGCAGCTGAAGACGAGTCTGCAAACCCAGGAGCGACACCTTTTCCTCTTCACAGACATCCTGGTTGTTGCCAAGTCCAAGTGAGTATGGCCCATAGCCATAGAGGAATTCCAGGACGAAACATCTTAAGGAAGTGACAGATGTTCTTTGATGTATTCCTTGTTTTGATGTATTGATTGTATTGTATCATCTTCTCTGCTCAGAGTGCAGCATCATAGAAAAGACTCACTGGTGCTCAGCTGTGTCTATTGTGCTGCCTTCAACTTGTCGTGTGTTAGACAGGTCATCTTCAATCCTACGGGGTGTGAATAATACCAGTGGTTGTGTTGCAGAGGGGTTAGAGTTCTTAACCCTTACCTGGAAGCTGCTTTGGGTACACACCAGTGATGAGCAGCTGTACAAAAATAGAGATTGCAGATGGCATTGCAGTGTATGTCTCTGTAGTTTGTCCTGTGCCAGAAGAAGCGTGGGGAAGAGGAAGTAATGCTGAACAGTCTGGGTAGTGTTCATGTGTAATCAGGCTTACTGCTGAGCTCTGATTATTCACTCTACCATTCACAATTAAATCACATTTACAAGCTGTGTCTAGCATGCCAGCTTCATACGACATTTGTGGTTTAAGGCAATTTTAGGGGGTGCTTTCACTTGTTGTTATGGGTTATGAGGTAATAATAATAAAAAATCCTGATGTAGCCTCACTCTCAGTTAGGCACTGTGTTGTGGTTTCACAGGGTGGGCAATCTCAGTGTGAATCCTGGGCTTTTGCAATGTGTCATTTCGCTTAAGCAATTGTTTCAGGGGCTTCTGGGAAAAGCCAAAAGGAATCTTTGTTTTCTGTAGAAATCCGAGCTGTGTCTATTTGAATCACACATGGTAAACATAACCCCCCCCAGCTGAACTCCCTCATTTGATGTGGTATGACAACACAGAGGATGTTTTACACAAAACTTGTTCCACTATGGGTGGGTGGTGAACATAAGGATATTTAGGGGAGATCTTGCTATTCTACCAGCAGTAGCAATAACAACATTGTTACTGTGTTGATTAATGTTTGGTGCTTGTTTAGAGTGGAATTCACCTCACCTAATTTCAGCTTTAAAATGTGAATTATTTGCAATTTACCCAGGTTTCTAGGCTGCTCTTATAGTCACTGAGGCAAAACCAGCACCTTACTGCAGTGAACTCAACTGGAGCTGCTAGGGTGTCGATAATAGGTGAGGGGGAGTCATGTTCTTCAGGGTCCCTCACTCCATACACTGGATATTCAGTGGGCATTGTCCACATGCTTAGCTCCTATATTGTAGAAGACTAAAGTCAGAAAGGGTAAATCCCTCCGACCCTGGTCAGCATGCTGAGCAGAAGCAATGTTACAGCTCCAGGCTGAGCTGCACATTACTGCAGATTTGGCTGGGTCCCAATAGGACTATTTGCATAGGAAAGCACTACTTGGTGTAACCACACAAAAATCTGCTCCCCAAGGAGTAATAACAGTTCCTACAGCGTGTGATTTAATGTGGTGAAGAGACTGCAATGTTTGAAAAAGGTGGAAGAGTACAAATTGTGCTTTTGCTTGTGAAAGGGGAGGGGGGAATGCAAGCCTTTTCTAGAAATGGTAAAAATAGTATTTTGAGTGATATTTCTTCATGTATTTTGAAGATCTAATTGGGATGTTCTCTCTAAAGCTGCCCTGTCAGCAATTAAAGCATCAGAGCTGTCACTAGTGAATGCTACTTAAAAATCAGCATTTTTAAAACTGTCTCACACTAAAAGGCCAATGCTGATTCCTAGAAGGAAAGCCTGAGTGTGTGTATTGCTATGTGGCCATGACTGTTGATTGCTATTGATTTTTAATAGCCTGGTGCAGAGTCAGAACAGTCAGACTAGGACAGAATTAATGATATGGTTGAATCTGTCTTAACCTCAGAATTAAGCCTTGTGAAAGTGCTAAAAATTTGTAATACTCTTTTGTCCTAAGTAGTTTTTTGGCTTGGGGCATATGAACCCCTACAGCATCTTGTGTATAGCTTCGTGCTGTGCTGGTGTCAGCTCAGCTGCAGGTCACCAGTCACTGTACAAAGGGAGCATATGTATAATTTGGCTTCGTATGATCAGCAAACAGGTACAAATTTTTCCTAAAGAGAGCAACAAGTATCTTGTGCCCTCTGATCTTGCGGAGTAAACTACTGTACAGCACTGTGCTCCTGCTTAAAGGCAGCTAATTGGCATTGCTCCCATGGAAATTTGTGAGGGGTAAGTCCTCTCCACAACTGGTCCATGTATGACTTTGGACAAAGGGCTTGTAGGTTCATTTTTTGCTCCATTCTCATAATTTCTGAAATGTAGAGTGTTATGTTTTCTTATCATGCATTACAGAAGCTTATAAAAAGTAAGCATAATACTCACATGCTGTGCTCCTCTGCTGCTCTGTCCTTCGCTACCTTCATGTGGGGATTGAGTCACAAATGAGTTGTTTGAAAGAGTTTTTCTAACTAAACCAAAGTTAAATATGTAAATGTTACATATGCTTTTCTATATATTGATTAGATTTCTTATAGAGAGCATGTGTTTTTATTTGGCAGGGTAAATGTTTCAAGGATCTGTCAGTTCAATGATGAAGCTTTCTCACAAGTTTTGTGTGGGATACACAGAGCAATGGTTTCTTCCTCCCTTGCAATGCACACTCACATATATACACATGCTTCCCAACATGGCAGGACATAGAAATTAATGGTTGAATGCATACATGGAATTATGGTAGCAATCTCACAGTAGATCCATTAATGCTTTTGTCAGGGGTTCCTATTAAGGCGATTAGCAAATCCAGCGAGAAGTTAATCTTCCATCTGTTATCAGTTACAAGGTATCCAATTGCAAGCAAAAGGAGGAACTGCCTGTGTTCTGCAGAGGTGGCATAATTTCGAGTGCATCAATACCTACACCATTGATGTTCCTGGTTTTTCTGTTGATTTCAGCAGACCTGGCATCTGCCTGATAGTTACAGTAACATTTACTAGGGGACTTCCTTAAAAATCTATATAATATTTATTAGGTTTTTACTCTACCCATTTTTTATATGTTCAGTCATGCTGCTGCCTTAGTCAGTGATGATATATTAATTTCTAAAGGTAATGCTTAGGCATTTAAGAAGAAGACCCACGTTTCACAAGTGCTGAGAACCCATGGATTGCATAGAGGAGATGGCAGATAGAGATAAAATTAAACTCCAGGCTCTTTAGATGTTAATGGATGTTTACTGTTTCAGTGCCTCTGGAAACCAGGCCACTTGAATACTGATAATAGCTGAAAGCTGTGACTAGGCATGGCAAACAGGGTAAGAATATACATCAAGCATGACTGGAGAACATCGCTGTGCTTCTGCCAATACCCTGCTGACACCTGCTACTGGCACTGTAGGGGTCTGGCTTTATGAACTGTAAATGTAAAAAAGTGAAACAGCATGTAGAGTATTCACTGTGCTGGGTAGTGGGAAAAAGAAGTTGAGGAGAAAAGGAGGGTTGACAGAAAAGTAGGGTCAACAGATTGATTCAGTGGAGTCAGACTATCTACATTAGAATTCACAGCTGTATTTTTTTGTAAATCTATATTTTTACAGTTCATTCTATAGTCAGTCAGAATACAGTTATTTTTGTATTCATGACAGATTTTACTTGTTCCATCATAAACTGACTTTTAATGAACATGTTGAAATGTTCTCCTGTACCTTAAGTTTCTCTTTGATCAGGTAGCAGAATGTAATAGAGTGAGGAGAGATTAAATGTTCAGCTGATCAGGAAACACCATGGTCTTAGTTTAGCTGAACATTTTGTTTAGCTATTAGTTTAAAAACACAGGAACATGAGATGGTATTTTACTGTATTTTATGACAATCAAATTGAAGTGCATCTTTTTGCCAGATTTGACACACACTGACAGTCTTTTCTTGTCCAATACTGTGAACAATGCTGCACACTATCTCACCACACCTGTTAGTACAATGTCAGCTGGAAACCTCAGACCGGTCAGGGTACTGCAAGTTTATCTATGTCCTCTTTAAATCCACAAGGTTCAAATACTTTCGTGTATCAGACTGTATTCGTTCAGTCTGGTCTAAGTCAAATACCTTGTAAATGAGACTCATCTCAGAGAAGGTAGCCCACGTGTATCAAAGCTCTAAGAAACTGCTTACCTGGCATATTTATTTACAGAGCACTAATCACCATGGTGCCTGGCACTGTCCCCATCCATATTTGCAACACAGTGGTGAGCTGACAGTGGTGTTGCTTGCACGTCCCCTCGGCTTCAGGTAGTGAACACTCTTCCTCCAGCCTTTCCCTGCTGGCCCGAGAGAACCACAGCTCAAGTAATTAGTCTGCAAGGCTTGAAGTGAGTGGCTACAGAGCTGCATTGATTTGGTGAGGTTTTACTTGGTTCTCACATAGCACTAGCACTCACCAATCCTACAAAGGAAAGAGACTTTTAAGGAGAAATTAGGTGGAAGAAAAGAGTTGAAATTAAAACATGAAATTCTGTAAATTTGAACTTTATTGTTTGGTAGGATAAAACACAGGAAGGGCCAAATTTTTAAAACCTGGGAAAATTATAAATCTTCTTCGTAGATGAGTAAATATTTCCAGAATGCATGAAGTTGTGGCTCATTCTCCAAGTGATGTGGGCCTAAAGCTACCATGCAGCTAGTCCATGGAGGCTGTATTTTGTTAACCTGTGCTGTGGTTAACAAAAATGGCAGTTTTCTGCTTGTTCTTTCTTCAGGATTGCTTCATTTGCCCTGGCCTAAGTATCACTACTTAAAATCATCATAGTTTTTGGCCCTGGGACTAAGTGGTAGAACTATATTGCAAACTCCTCAATAACATTAAAGTCACCGAAAGGAGAGGCAAATACAAGTGGTGATATTTGCCTCATGGCGAGATTTGGAGAACTCCAGATATGAAAAGAGGTTTTCCCCCAAGAAGGGGCATTCCCAGGGATGCCACAAGCAATCTGTTTATTCCAAAATAAGAGATCTGCTGATCCCGTTTAAATGAGAAATGGATGTTTTTATATATAACCAAATAAAGCATTGTTTTCTTTAACTGAAGCAGAAGAGCTTCTCCTTTCAGCTCCAATGCAAGTGCCTGAAGGAAGAAAAATCTCCAGTTGTTTAATCTGCTATGCTATGTTTTCATGTGTGTGACTTACCTGTGAATTTCTGCCTGCAGGTCACACTCTCATTTCAAACTAAAGTGCCAAGCACGTCTCTGTGAGATGTGGACAGCATTTTGTACAGAAGAAGTCTGTGAAGGCAGCACAGACCCAGAGAGGTCCTTTGTTTTGGGCTGGCCTACTACAAACTGTGTGGCAAATTTCAGGTAAGAATTGTGATATGTTTTATTTACCAAGTTACTTAAATGTTTTTAGGCTGGCATGTAGTGTGATTATGACAGATTCATTTCAGCACCAGGGAATGTGGGGAGCAGAAACTTGCTGATTCATAAACCAATTCCTTCTACTGCTGTGAGCAAGTCACCCTCCATACCTCATCTTCTGTGTCCCTGCAAATGGGGCAGTGGTACTCGCTTATCATTTTAAAAATTGTGGAAGTGTGTGATTTGACAAAGCACTGTCTTGTGCTGCAAACTTGCTCAGTGGAAATGATCCTTTTTTTTTTTTTTATGGTATAACTTGACGAACACCTTGGCTAATTAATAAGAGGAACTACAAATCTTAAACAGCCAAGCTAATGAAAGGATCAAAGAGATTCTCATAAGACAGTTTTAAAGAGAAGAACGTGTATTGGAAATAGCAGGAAACATACAGTGAAATACTGACCTTGTCCTATTTCTGTTTTCAATTTAATTGTGCCAATGTCAAAATTTCTCTTAAGGCAGAATGTCTGAATTTTAATAGAGAGAAAGATTTTTGGTCTGTCTTTGCAGCATTGACTGTAGGACACATAAGGGCTGTAAAGGTAATTTCAGTGATTAGGCTAATTTTAGTCTCAGCAGGAGGGCTCTGTCGTCACTTTGGAGGAGGGAGGGCACCATCCCCCTGAAATCCCAGCTGCTTAACCACGGTAATTTGCCTGAGTCTTGGAAAATGCATTTTCTTCTTTATCAACAGACATCAAAAGCTAAAGCATCCAGCTTAATTTCTGTTGTCCCTACCCAAAGAGAATGCTGTTGTACAAACCGCACTCTGTTGAGCTGGTTGTGCTGTTTATGTTTTTTACACTTGATAGTCCTGAAACAAAGATGAAATTTTCTGTTGATTTTCAGTTGAACTCTTGCCAATAAACATGAGCTTTGATCTAGGGGCAGTGTGTGATCCTTTATAGATATCAGAAGTAGCTGAATAGGAAAGCAATAGCTTCAATCAAAAAAGAATCAGAGATTTTATAGAAGTGAAATAATTTTATGTCAGGAGGTAGACAGAAAAAAACGAAAATCTAAAATGCCATGCATAAGTCCATAGATGCCTGTCCAACAGAACTGAAACAGCCAAAGCAGACATATTTGTAACATTTACAAAGTGCATTACCCTCACAGCATCATTCAGTAGGTTTGCAGTTCCCTAAATGCCTGCTCTGAAAATTTCAAGAACTTGATTTGCAAAAGCAGCAGTGGGAATAGCAGTTACTCCATCTGGGACAGGATTTAAATCAAGAAAGTTAAAGCAAAATTAGGTTAGATTCCTTGAACTGTCCTATTATTAGCTACATTTAACTGGACAGCTTTGTAACCTTGAAAGTGTATAAATGAGATAAAGATAAATGAGATAAGCCTTAAAATGTCCAAAGTTAAACCCTACTAGGTACAATGGATATATGTGTACTTTGTGGTGTGCTGATAAAACAACTAATAAATAAGAAGATAATTAGAATAGTGAAAGTGGAAAGAAGTCTGTATACCTGAAGAAATACCTTTAAACTTCTAAATTAAGCCCTTATTTTAAAATGCCCTCCTCTTCTGTTTGGACATTAGTTTAAGAACTCAATGCATTTTCTACTGAATTCATTGGTAAAGCTTTAACTTCTGTGACAAAAACTGGTAACTGGGACTTTTGATCTCCATGGCAGACTTTTCAGGTGACTTTTCAGGGAAGCAGACCGTTCAACTTTGGATAAATCTTTTAGTTTTTGCAGGTATTTATGAAATTGCAACCAAGAAACAGTCCATTCCACTGTGGTTTGTACAAGGACTGTTTTGGTATTAGAATGGTGACTGATTTGTCCCTGTTTTTCTTTAATTTTTTCAGGTCTGCAGAACAAAAGGAAACATGGCTGTCTTTTTTGCAAAGGTACTTTTTTCATATGGTCTTTATAGACATTGAAAAGAGTCCCAGTCTAGACCAGTGATTCCCAAGCTGTGGTGCCTATGCCATTACGATTGATAATTACTTTCAAAGTGATATTAAAAAAATTAAATCTTATGTCTTCTCCCTGCAGAAAGTGGTGTGTGCCTTTTATGCAACAATCATTATGCAAGGAGGGAATCACTTCCTTGTGTTCAGCGCAAAACCAGAGTAATTCCTATTACACATTGTTCCTCCCCAACGCAGTAGCAGGAGCTCTGTCACTATCATTCTAGTTAAGCCTGGAGTTCTTTCCACGGTGATGGCATCTAAGCAAGCTCAGCTCAGGAATCTCTGCCCTAACCTGTCTGCTGCTCATGGCTGGCTGTATTTTCATCTCACAGAACATACCCCAAGCTTGAGGGTATGGTGGGAGGGTTTGCATAAATAGAACTGACTTATTTCATTCAGTGTTCGGACAGAAAACTATTAGTGATGGTTTCTGTTTTCTGGTCACTGAGTTCTTGAGGTTTGTGCCTTTATCTGATTCTTCAGAGTTCCTGGATTGTTTAAATTATCCTTACTGGGATGATTTCGAGTTCACTCTTTTCCTGTTCAGTCCCTTGAACTAGTCTGTACTGATGTAACTGATTCCAGTAGGAGCCCTTAGTGAGACTCGGGCATCACAATAAGTAGTTTTAGCTTGATTTTTTCTATTCACTTTTCTCTGCTGATGAGTCTGATTTTTACAATGAGCTTTGATACAACAGGGCATTACTGGGGGCCACAATCAGCATCCCTTCCAGATATTGCTGGGCACTTTCTTGTCCTCAGAGATCTTTCTACTGCAGTACATCTGCAAAAAATCTGCTTCATATCCAGTTACTGCTTGATTTCTATTTAAATATCTGTCTTGCTATTTATATTTACAATATTAAAAATTTACTTGTTCTGTACTTGTTTTGTCAGTCGAATAAGAGAAGAGAAGGAAAAAGACAATCCTAAAAGGATTCCTCTGACGATAATTGCAAAGGACGTGGGAGCTTGTGCATATGTAAGTGCTCTTGAGCTAAACAGGGGTCTAAATCCACATTACCTATGAGTGCTAGAGACCTGCAAATGTTTTGGCCATTGAAAGGGTCCCTTTGGTTTGCAGTCTCCTTAAGGATTCAGACCCTTGAAAAGACTTGGCATACGCAGCTCTGAAATGTTTGTTCCCTGTGCATAATACGTGATTTCCGTTTTAAAGACAGTGTGCTTGGTAAGAAATACTGCTTGTGGCATACAAACTAAAGACTGTACAGTGTGAAGTCTGAAGAAACATCTCTATCGGAACTTATGCATAAGCATCTTCAGAAATGCCAGTACAATGTACCCTTTTTTTGCTTGTAAAACTTGACTAAACCCACAACTGCCTTCATTCAATTCTTCAAAGCTGCAGTGTGGTTTATGGTTTATAATGATCTTAAGTCAGTAAAGCAGAGTGTAAGAACACCCTGGAATTGCCTGAAGCATGTTTTTCATCAACTAATTGATGCTGGTAAATTTACAGGCAAAGAGTAAGTAGTTAAAAATGTCATCCACAGGGTGATTTGCACCTTTTTGACAAAGTAATTTTTAACCAATGTAAACTCAATTCTTGTATGTAGCCAGTTCCATAGGTATACCCTAGCATTCAGTGATAATACATTCATTCTTCCTTTGCTTCTTATACATTTGTCTTTTCTTTCTAACTGTGCTTATAACATTTGTATTTCAAGCACAGAAACCTACAGAGCATGTGCAATGGAATGAGAAATTTTTACAGAAATTAGATTTCACTGGAGATCTTTGCCCAACAATGAATTTCCACTTAGAATTCTGTATTTGAATAGATGAAAGAGTAAAGGAGTCTGCCCATTTTTTTTTTTTAGAAAATAACTATTAAAGTAAACAATATTACAATTGTCAGGTTGCTAAGACAAAAATTAATAAACAGTACCAAAAATTGTGACAGTTCAAATGCAGGAACTGCAGGACTGCAGATCAAGGTCTACTCAGCTGTAAAAGTCTATAAATCATTTGTCCACTTGGGTTGCAGTCTTGTACCAGAGTTTGTTGGGGTTTTTTTAAATGTCTTTTCCCTTTAACTATGATTAGTTCATGTACTAGATATGATCTCCTGATCCTGACAGTCCTAGAAACGACACACTGTAGTGGAGATATTATCAGTAATAAACCAGAGGAGGAACAGATAGAAACTTTGTGATGCAAATAGTTCTTATGGCACTGTGGTTCCTATGCTATAGCAGCTGGAGATGCCCAAGAATTATTTCATTTTTGGACAGTAGGTAAGGCTGAACACAAGGCACAAACCATTTTATTATATTCTAGCCAAGAGCAAAACTTATGCAAATGTGCTGACCTACTCCTGAGAGCCAGATGTCATTGCTTCAGGCAAATGTTAAATTTTTTATGGTATGAGCGTTCAGATATGTCCTGAAGCGAGATACACGGTATTCTCACTACTTTCCTTTCATTGCCATGGCAGCTTGTTACCGTCAGGAACTTGCACAAATGTACAGCTCAGATCTTTTCTAAATGCAGAATGTCAGGGTGTTGTTTCACCAGAACACCTTATGGCTGGCATAAAATTGATATGCCACAGAAGGTATTATGGTATTGCAAACTGTCTTGGGACTGACAATGAACACCTACATCCCAGCTCTGCCACCTTCCCTTCTTTAGGCCAGATATCAGATATGCCTGGGTGGCTTGTTGCAGTGGGCATGACTTTCTTCTGCCAAGGCTTTAATCTGGCCAGGAACCAGTTGCAATCCAAAAGCTGTGTAGCGCTGTTGGTGGAGTCAAGCCTCTAAAGAGGGCTTAGTAACTTGAGCTTGGTGTGTGGGAGTTCCCTGTTGGCTTGGAAGTGAGACCAGCATGGGTATGATGCCACAAGCAAAATCCACTCTGGACACACTTTCACCATCACTTGTTTTTCCCTCTGCAAGGTGATAGCAGCGGTGCTGCCACATTCCAGCAGGGCTGAGAATGGAGTCGTTAATCCTAGTGTGTTCAGTGCGTGTGTTCAACCCACGGAGCTGGGGTACACAGCAGTGCCCAGTGGTATGGCAGTAATACTGCTTCCAGGCAGCAGGTGCTGAAAGCTCGCTCTGGGAACACTGCCCTGTGGAAAGCAGCACTTTTGCCAACACGGAGCTTGGCGTTCCATGTCGGTCACCGTAGCTATTTAGAAACTGATGTCTCTGCTGCTTCATGCTTTTCCATACTGCCAATCAGCAGATTCTGGAGGCTGCTGGAGAGGTAGCGTTTTAACTGGATAAAAGATTACCAAGAGGAAGTGTTTCTGGTACTAGGCCAAATCTAGCTTTGAGAAATCTATATAGAATGTGGCAAAGGTGGTAGAGATGAACAGCCTATGTACAGTATTTTCTTCCCAGGGAGAACTTTGTTGAAAAGGACAGAAATTATTAACAATTGATATTTCACTGAAAAAACTCACTGAAATGTTTCATTTTTGCAAAGGAAACTTGCATGCTTTTAAATTAATCAAACCATTATGTTTCCCTTATGCAGTGTCTAAGGTGCAGTTAGTAGTTCTGTCTTTTTGCATATTTTAATGTGGAAGTCATATCCCCAATAATCATGGCACTCTCTCTTCTGATGGAGCTGCTAGGGAAGCAGAGACCAAATGCAGAAAGTATGTGACAAAGCAGAGGAAATCAAACCTTGGTCTCAGACACCTGCACCTTTATCTATGTAGTATAATTTATTTAACAAGTAAAATTTTAACAGGATATTCTCAATTTTTTCAACAATGAATTATGCAGAGCTTCTACACTTCAAATACTCTTTGCAAATCCAAATTTTTAATGCCACCTTCTTCTTCTTTTTTCTGTTCACAGTCAAAAACCCTAAGTGTTACCAATGTTGATACAGCAAATGATGTAATTCTGATGGCCCTGCAGCAGCTGGGAATTAATGTAAGTCCTCGCACCAGTTTTAACGAGTCTTGTTTTGTAGTCACTTTTAACAATCAGATCTTCCCTTGCACTTTTTCCAAGTTTTAGGATATGAACAGTAATTAAATCTTTTAAAATAGCTATTCAGAGTTGTTGAAATGCAGCAGAAGTGCCTTGTTAATATATAAACCTCCAGAGATTACCAAGTGTCTTAAAAGTTTTGAGTAAGTCTCTCATCCCTGTAAGGGATCAGTTGTGTTTCAAGTTGCTTTTAACTCTGTCTTGCCGATGCCTAAGAGAAAATATCTTGACACAAGAAGTTAGAGTTTGATAGAGCTCCTTTTGCATGCTTCAGTGTGAACAGGAAACCTACTGACCTGCTTGTTAGGCGGTTTCAAAATGTGCAAACATGCATGATCAGCTGTGTCCCCAGACTGCAAGTACAAGCACTGCTCTCAAGTGTCCAGTTCAGGTACTCTAAATATCCATGGACCTTTAGTGTTATGTGAGGTATGAATGTAACTAAGTGATTGTACAGAATCTGAATGTACTCAATTTAAGCAATGTCCTGAACCTGGTTTGGGAAAAAGCTTTTACAAGTCTTAACAGTAATGCAGGGAATCTGAATGCACCCAGTCTGAATCTGAATGAACCCAATTAAAGCACTGTCCTGAAACTGTTTTGAAAAAAGGCTTTTACAGGACTTATGGTAATGCAGAGTAGTGCATCAAATAGATAATCAATCTCTACAAGATCAAGCACCACCTCAGCTGGCTTCCTTTGCTTGAAACCAGACCAGGTAGTGCCTCAGGTGTGATAATGAATCAGTGCCAAGGACAAGAATTGTGGCTCCCTTATTCTGTTTCACAACATGGCTCCAGCCAAGACCAGTGGTCATATAGAAGCACCTGGATGACAGCTTTTTAACTGGCCTGCCAGTCTGCTGTTTGGGTAACAAAATTTTTTAAAATGCCCTACTCTTGATGCATATGTTGATCTCACTGCATAGAATCGGAAATGTCTTTCCTTACCACAGCCCTGGGTGTGAAGAGTCAAATATGAGGAAAATGCCACTCTTGTGCTTCCCTGGGGCTTCTGGACACTCATAGCAAAAGTTGGAGTAACCTCAGAATTTGAATTCCCTAGCATCTATTATCTCTAATTTATACAGGCTTTTAATGCAGGGCTCTATTCTGCTAGTTTGGTATTTCCCAGGCACGGCAATTTCTATCTACCCATCTTATTATGGCTCAGACATCCCATTTACACCAGGGCTGAGCCTCTGGCCTGAGCTCAGAATCCAGTGGTCCATCCAATTAAGGAAGCTCTGGAGTTGATAGAGGGGTTGCAAAGTGAAAAGGATAAGATGTGAGTTAAAATTAGGATTTTAATTGTAGATTGTCTCCCCTAGTCTGCATCAACAATCAGGAGCCTATGCTGTATTACTGCAAGTCTATTGTGATGCGCTTCTCTTTTACCCATTTTATGAGTGTCATTTGCACTTCCTCATTTTGTGTACAAAACCCCCAGCAAAATGGTAATATTCAAAGAGAATACTTTGTTTTAGATGAGCAGGAGGAGGAGCTGGTTAGGTTCCAGCATTGTGCTCTTTTGTGTGTGCCACAATCAACCCTTTCCTCTTCTTTATGTTTTTATTTTGAGTGGAAAAAGAGGGAAAGCCATCTGAAAGATGTAAAATCTTGCCTGCAGAATTATTTGCCCAAGTAATATACTACATTTTTTCACTGCTTTTTTATATCATAAAGCCTTTATTCATTAGAGGCATATCATAAGATTAGCAATAAAATCACACAAGCTAAATAAATTAAGCTGTAGCCTGCTTAATTTATTTAAAGCTGTAGCGTATATCAATCAAACACCCAATCCCCTTGTAGGATTGTTCTGACAGTGAAGAAGCTTTGCCTTATGTGAGGTTTTTTATTTATGTCCAGAGAGAACCACTTGAAAGAAGCTCTATGACTTTTCAATGGCAATTATAAAAACTACATTTCACATATTGTGTGATTAATGGGGCTATTACTTTGGCTGAGTTCACTCTGGTTTAACACATCAGGGTTTTTTCCTCTGTAGTTTCTCTGGTAAAATGACAACTAGCCTGTGTAAAATGGCATTGATCATCTGTTCCAAATTATCAAGTGGGGCAGAAAGAAGGGCCTTGAGTTTCCCAGCTCTGTAAGTACACTTGCTGGCTTTTCTGGGATAGTCATATTTATACTGACAAATGGCCTCATAAAGCCCATAAGGGACAGCATTTGCAGTTGGAAGATGAACAGTCTGCCTCCTGAAACTACACTTCCTAGCTCTTCCCCTTCCCCTACTTCCCCTTCTCAGCAACTAACCCTTTCATATATATGTGTAGAAGGAAAAGCAAATACCCTTTCTTGTGCTCCTCAGCTGTATTTATTTGCTCCTGGCTGCTTGCCCTGAGGCATCAGAGATGTCTCCAAAGCCTATTTATTTTCCTTCTGCCCCCTGCTAGCTGACTTAACAGCAGTGCTAATATGGGCCAGAAAGCTCTGTCAGTCAGAGAGCAAACTGCAAAGGCTTTATTGGGTGTATCAGCATTACACCAGGTGCGTGCAGCAAGTAGGAAGAGTTTCAAGAGCCTCGGGGACACTGGGTGAAGGTCCAGTCAATGCAGGATAGTAGGCAAATCTGTTTAAAAGGAGGTAGAATATTTAACTTTAGAGCTAAATAAATACTGTCGTGAGGTATTTATCATCTTTTGTAGCTGGAAAACTTTTGGATTTTAATTATCCTGATTTAGCAGTATCACTGAAAAGTGATTTAAAGTAAAAGAGATCACTTCTATGCAGTGTATTTATCCACTTGCTATTTCCTTTTGTCCTGAGTGTAGTTTATATTAAATCCATTCTTTTTATTTCTATTGTCTCACCATCATATCTGAAATGAGTACTATTCTCTTTCTTTAATTAAACTGCAACATTGACTTGTGTATTTACGCTAAAGGCAATATTTAGAATTTGCTTTCAAATCAGAGGTTTTACACAGTTTTTCCCAAAGATGATCACACTCTCCAGTCTTTTGAAAATTGTCTCCTTTGATGTAAATTTATTCTCCACTGTACATTTTAACGAGTGCTTTGTAGTCTTAAAGCACCATCCAGTACTCCCAAGCCCTTCCACACAAAAGGGCAGCAGCCCTACAAGGAGATTTTGGGGCAGCTTTGAGTGCCAGGAGCCCTATGGGTGCTGTTCTTGCCTTGACATCATCAGGGTGTGCTCAGGTCTCAGGTGAAGGTGCTCCTGCCCTTGCGTGGGTCACAGGATGCTGTTGGCTCACAAGCAGGGGATTGTTTGCAGGGGATGTAGAGAAGCTGTGGAGATGGTGGAGCAGAGTTCTCAGATGTGAGGCTTGGGGGTGCCTGTGTGCCAGAGCACATCCCAGAGGATGGGATTTCCCTGGTACTGGGATAGAGCTGCAGGGTCACCTTAGGTCACAGGACTGCCTGCTGTCTGCCACAGGCTCTGCAGCAGGCCTCCTCCTCATGCTGCTTAGCTGTAATCCCTCCGAGGATCGGACCTCTCTTTCCTTGGGGCTGGGAGCTGCTCGGTGCCGGCAGGGCATAGTGGGCTGGGACATCCATTCCTCTGCTTCCAGGAGCAGTGAAAGAATTGGGGAAAATCACCCCCTTTTCCCTCAGAAATTATGGATTCCAGCACCTCTCAATGCACAAAGCTGAACCCTCGTCACATAACCACATTGCATGACAGACACAATTCAAAAACTTTGCTGGTGGCAAACTTGAGCACTGCAAAGTAAATGCTGCTGACAAGATGAAGATTATCCTTATATTGTGAGAAACCTTATGTGAACCTGTCCTTAATGGCCGGCAAACTTATTCTTGATTTTTGTTTTAAAGGGCTCTGAAAAAGACTACAAGCTGTGGGTGATTTCAGGAAGAGAACATGCTCCTTACCCTCTTATTGGTAAGTTTCTGACATTGTTTTGTTTTTCAGTGTTCATTCAGTTTTTAGTGCTTACGGAAGCAAAAAATTACGGAGAAGACTGAAATGCAGTTTCCTCTTTTGTTTTGTTTTTCCTGTTTTTTCTCTTACTTCCCTGTGCAGAAGTTTGCCTATTTGGGGAGCTAGTCAGATGCTGATCCTTTGTTTTGAAGAGCAGTTGTCTGCTTGTGTCACTAAGAGGTTGAAAAAGTTCATTATCTCTGCCCCAGTGTTGCTGCACGAGCCCCAGTCTTTCTGCAGAGTTGGCCTCTCCACTCACCTCCTCTCCTGGAGGCAGTCCAGCTTTACCGTATTTCTTCCTATACCCCATAGCATTGTTTAGTTCCCTCCTCAGCAAAACCCAGCAGAGTTTTGAGAAATGTTCTGTTCTTCCACAACTCAACTGATTCAAGAGGTCCTTTTCAATCCTCTGCTTTTCATACTGGCTGACAGCTCTCCTCTGATTAGGAGCAAATTAGTGCTTATTCTCTTTCTAAAATTCAAAACTTTTCATCCCCAAGAATCAACCCAGATCTCAGAAAGTGATTGGATGGTGTGATTTGATTTTGGCCCATGATTCACTAAGAACAGATCCCTTCCCATTACTAAGAACCTTTCCATGCAGAAGCCCAGCATTACTTGTGCTATATGAGTTTGCAGATGATTAGAACAAGAAAAACTTACAGATTTTCTATTTTTACTTCCTACAAATCTAACCCCAGTAAATCTTAGCATTCCTTCTCAAAGCAGCCTTAGCTACAAATGCTTTGCTGGAGTCAGACAACATTAATATTTATAAAATGTCTAATTTGTGCACCTTATAGACAGTGCAAACTGTTCTGCCTTTGAAACATACCAGACTTTGGCTTTCTGACCATTACTGTGTATCTTCTTAAGGATAAATCATACCCACAGCTCTAGACATAGAACCAGAGAATTCAGAAATAGTAAAGGCCTTTCTAGTTGACTGACTATCACTGCAAATTCAAGTTACAATCCTTGGAAAAGAAGAATCCTTGGAATATGAAAGTGATGCTGTTCTTGATAGTTATGCAAAGGTTTATTAGATAAAGCCAGCTTTTATTATAGGTAGACATCAGGAGCAGAGTTTTGACTGTGCCACAGCTTCATGCTATCTAATCTCAACATCTTTTCCACTCTCAGCATTCAAGTCTAACTGCAAGCTAACTAAAACATCTTAGCATTGCATCCATATTTAATATATTTAATCTGCCAGGTCTTTAAACAAGTCTGAAAAACATCTTTCCGGTGGCATTTTTGAAAGCTTCTCCAGAAATGAATTGCCTCTGTGTAGTCCCCAAAGATGCTGGTTAAAGCCAAGTGCAGCTCATTTGCATTAGCCTTGTGATTAACGTTTCCTTCCTGTTTCAGCCTCAGACAGGAACCATAATTGTGTCTCGTTTGACTGAGTTGATGGCTGTTGCACTTAACATGGAGAAGGAGGGAAGATCACTTTCACGCTGGATTTTTTTTTGGTTTTGCATGCTTAGCAAAAATGACTGCTCCCAAAATTTCATTTCTCTCCAGAATGATATGAGCAATCAATACCTAACCTTTTAGTGCTACAAGAAAAACAGTAGCAATAGTAAACACTGAATTCAGAAATAGTCATTTATGTTTTTCTGATGGACTTTTATGGGATACAGCTGTAAGCGGTCTGATTTTACTTTTACATCTACACCAAACACAGTAACTCTATCTGCCAGTGTAAATATGGAGAAAAGTGTCAATTCTTAGATTACTGAAAGTGCTGCAGGCCAGCAAGCAAAATCTGCTTCCATCCATTGGAAGAGTTTTGCAAGTCTTCAGTCAATCCAACACAGATTATTATGTTTTCTCTTTGAACAGGACACGAATATCCCTTTGGAATTAAAATGAGCCACATTCGCGACGCTATGCCCCATGGATCAAAGCACTGTGCCTGCCCCAGGCAGCTTCAGGAGTCTTTCCTGACGGAGCAGCTGCCCCAGGAGCTGCAGTGCCAGTTTGTGCTGAAGCCAAGCCAAGTGGCTGTGTGCCAGCAGCTGAACGGTGCGTTGTCCCGCTCACCCCAGCAACATTCATACACAGCCTGGCTGCTACAGAAAGCAAATGTGCCCGGGTGGGGGAGTAGTGGAAAGTGAAGAGGAGCATGCAGTTGTACCTTCCAGGTGCACGGGGGATTTTGCAATGTAGCTCTCCTTCATTTCAGTGTGCTGTTGTATATGTGTCATCTTTGTTAAGTTACATTTTGACAAGCTGCCTGTCAAATGATTGTTCTAAAACCAGCTAAAGAAAGACAGAATCTCTCCCCTGCAATTTTTTGTCAGACTATTAGATGAGCTTCTCTCTGCAGCTCTTGCTATGCTCTGTAGCAAGGCAGAGTGGTTTTATGGTTCAGGAGTCAAGGCTTCACTTCAGCACAGAATTCCCATGCAATATTTGGCAGCATCCTTTATCTCAATAAAGTACTTAGGACTATACACCTACCTCACTGGGACCCTCAAGTGGCAAAGTCTAGACATGTACTTGAGTACCTAGATGAGATGAGTGAATAGAACTTCTTTATTTCAGTATTCTTTGAGCAAAATGAAGAAAGTAATATTTTCTTCTGCCTTTGGCCTCGGTGTTGCAAAAATATGAGCACCTGCTCTCTGTTTTGCACTCTTGTCAACAACACAATGACTGCACACTGCTCATGAAGAAAGAAAGAAGGAGATCTTTACAGGATTGGAGCATTAGACTTAGGGCAAGGCTACATCCCCTGGTGTGTTTTAATTGTGCTTAACACACTGGCATACTCAGCTCAGTTCGGAGCTCTGCCCTACTTCACCATTAATGACTGTATTATAAAAAAATAACATGCACAATGTTATCTTGTGCACTCCCCACTAGCTAAGATCTCCCACAGTATATTAATAGAATCCACTTGTAATGGTTTTAGACAGTAAATATAGTGAAGCTATACTAGCATCTATTATAAATTATTCTGGAAATTGATTACATTTTATATACATTAATTTCCTTTCTGCATGCCTTCATCCCCCCCCCCTTCACAGTAATTTGTATCACATATTACTTCATGGCATGTTTCAAGAATGAGGCAATCTAGCAAAGGGGTGTAATTAGGTTTACAGACCCCGCTTTGGCAGCTGATGTTGACTGGCAAGAGAAAATAGAAATGCAAATCAGGCCTGTAGAGTTCTAAAGCAGATGTGTTGTCATCAGTGCTGTGCAAGCTGCAGGAGAGGAGGTGAGGCTGGCTCAGGGCAGCAGAAGCCTGGGGCAGCCTGCAGGTCATGCACAGGGATTGCACTAAATGGGAGAAAGTCTTTTAGTTCATTCACCTTTCCTTCTTTCATCAAACAAAACGTTTTAGAGTGATGTATAGTCTGACTGCTGCAAAGCAGGTTAACTCACATACAGCACTGTTTGTTGTGCTCTTCGTAACTCCTTCTCACCTATTTCAGTCTTGAAAAGTGGCAAAAGTTACCTGTATGCAGGCTAAGGCTATGATCCGGCTTGGGGCTCATCTTCAGATCAGCAAGCCAAAATCTGCGTGGTTGTTATTGGTTAACCACTAGGCACACTGCCACATACAGGGCAAATGTACAGAGAGCAGCATCTGTAACCCCACATTTACCTGCCACATGCTGTGCTATCCTGCCTCCTATCTCTTCCCTGCATTGATATCACTATGCTGGACATGCTGTGCCTTCTGGAGGCAGCAAGGAGCAGCTGCCCAGCTGCAGCAGCATGCACCATGGTTAGGCAGCAATGCTGGTGTTGACAGGCAGATGTGACTGACAGCTGGCTGTCATGTCAAATAAGAAGCTGTGTGGACACCAACTGGGGTGGTGTAGTTGCATCAGCTGTCCTGGCAGGATGGTTAAAAAAGGTGCAGGAGAATTTACTGTGTGAAAGAACTGAAGTGTTTCTGTCACCTCTCCTGTGCAGCCTTTCTGCATGTAAGAAGAATGGTCACCTACCAGTTAAACATAGCCATTAAGTAATGCTCATGATCACATGTCTAAAAAGTATACTTATTTGCTTAAAGTTTAACTTGAAAGAACCAACTGCTGCCAGTGGCTACTCTGTAATCCAAATTATTTAATTGTCTGTTATAAAGCAAAGTTTCAAGAAATTAGTCTCAATACAGAAAGTAGGTCTTTGAAAACTGTTTGATCGGTAGGGGGTTGATCAGAATGGATGTTACACTGTTAAACACATCTGAAGTTTTATTTAGAAGTTTCTGATTAGTTTCTAGAAGAGGAAATGCCACTTCCATGACTGGGACACTACCTATGAATGGAAATTCCCTTCATGTAAAGTATGAGCAGAAGAGATGGCTGCTGTGAGCTCTGAATGAAGTTTTCCATCAAAGCAGTATTGCTTTTTTTTCTGATTCTGGCCTAGAATAATCCACCAGAGCAGAGTCCTGAGGTTTTCGTATGGAAGTAGTTCTGCAGAGCAATAATTGGTGCCTGTCTTGGCTGCTCTTTAGCAAGACTTCTTTAAAAAAAGGGTATGAAAAGGTTGACTTTTCCTGTTGTTCGGTGAATGTTGGTTTTTTTAAGTGACATGGCATTTCATTGCTGTACATCAGTTTTCGGTTTCCGCCCTGGTACGTTGAAGAACACTAGTTAAGATTTCCTTCCTGTCTCCAGAGAGAGCTGCAGTTAGTTACAATTACCCCTTGCTCAAATTGTCAGTTTGAGACACAGCTTTTAAGAGGAGACCAAACAGTAAGAAACTGAGAAGAGTTTCCTAATTTTAAGACCCCCTTTTTATCCACTTCTGCCATTCTTTGTTCTCCAAAATAGCATCTTTTCTTAATTTTTACTTCTGCTGAGACCTACAGGGTTGGTAGGGAAAACCCACCAGTATGTATTTGCCATTGTGTGACTAGAACTCCAAGTGAAGCAAACTTTCTTTCTTATCTGAAAGAAAAAAAGTGTTGTTTTCTTAAGTTACAGGTTAGTTATGTTCTCCCAAAACATGACATGTCAAGTAAAGCCTTAGACACTGCCAGACTTACACTTCTTGAAGCTTTGGACTGCTTAAAATGTATATCCTCATTATTTTTTATGAAAAGGATTTTTCATCAGGCTTTCACGTTCATATGTTCACATTTTGAATTAAACTGTAACTTTTCACCCTGTCAGTGTCTAATGAAAAGGCTTCCACCCATTCCCACAGGGAGCATGATCTGGAATGGAATGACGTATAATGAAAATCACTCTTTGAGCTAAAAACCAAATTGTAATAAAGTATAGGAAAGAGTAAAGCATTGGAGAGAAAAATCTGGTGCTGTACCACAGTCCTTAATCTTGCAAGCTCTGCTTCTGCCCTCCACAACCACAGAAAGTAAAATGTTTGACCAGGTGGAAGAACCAGCTAATAGAGAAGTGTATAGGATAGGGTAGGCAAGCAACTAAATCAGTGCTGGTTGGTTTTGAAAACACCTTGAAAAGGAAAACTATATCAGAAAAAGTCTTTCTCAGTTAGCCTTTCTATCATAAACAGTCCCTATCTCCTCCCCCCTTAGAACTCACCCATGCTGTTAAGAAGATCTTACGTTGTCTGATGTTGAGAAAGGTCATATGCAAAACCCCTTTTTGTAACTCAGTACCAGTATTTCCTTCTTTGTACATGGCAAATAAGAGAATAAGAGCTACAATTAGTGGTGGTCTTTCGATATCTCATGAAATATGCTAAAATTAAGACAAACGGAGCCCATCAGTGTGTCGGCAGCGTGATGAAATGCCATCTGGAAGGCATTGATTAAAAGGCAGGCACTGTCCCTGGGCCATGATCAGCAAATGCTTGAAGTGAGAACACTAATGATACTCTTGTGTTGTGGATAACAGAGCAAAAGCAGAGGCTTTTCCTGATCTGAAAATATCTCACCCCTTTAGTTAATTCTCTGGTGTTACTTGTGGGGAGAGTGGGTGCTCTCTGGCATTGCTAGGGGAACTAGGATGCCTCTGCACAACAAGCCAAGATGAGGACAGTGGACACTTTCTTTTCCAGAGAGGGTCTGTGGTTTTGCTCCTGTGGGTGAAAAATGAGTTATTTATCAGAGTCCAGTTCTCTGTGAAGTCAGCAGGCTGAGGTTTGCCATCCTGTACTTAGTGGTAAGTGGTGACACTGTGGTCACATGCATGCAGTGTAGATCCTGTATCCTCTTCAGGGCATGAGTAAGGCAACACATGCTCCACACACACACACACACACACACACATGCACACACAGGTATGTGCATGGTGGATTAGGCTTCGCTGGATGCCAAGGAGTTGGTTGAGTTCGTGACATTTTTTCCTTTGAAACCATAGCAACCACAAAAAACCAAATACTGGAACTGGAATTGAAATGCATTTCTTCTAATAAACACCTTTCTCTTTCCCCAGACTTAAGCCAAAAGTCATTTAAAAGGAAAAGATCTATCATAAACTGGGCTTTTTGGCGTGGCCCAGGCACTCACTTGGACAATGCACCCCTCTCCACAACATCTGCTGCTCCTGGGAAGCTCTTTGGCCTCTTGCTAACAGCCATCTGTGAGGATGACAACCTGCCCAAACCTCTCTTGGTGAGTCCCAGACTCAGGGTTGGGTCTTACAGTGATGGAATTTCTTTGTGTAGTAAATGAGAACATGTTTGTAAATGGGACATTGAGATTACCCAGGAAAGAAAGTGGAAAGGTTTCCAAAAGGAAACCTCATTTGTGGTTCTTAGCAAGAACTTTGGTTTTTAACATATGCTGCGGTCAGGCTTGGTTAATAACAGCCTGAGAAATGTATGTGATCAATCTGCTGCTCTGAGCTGTTTCTTCTTTATAGCCCATGTTATAAGGCAGGCTCCCTAATCCTCACTTACGCAGTGTAAATAAATGCCACGTTCACACATACTATTTAAACCACTCCCAAGATCTCTGTAAAATCCTCAAATCCATAAATATGTCATCTTCTGTCCCATATAGACAGCCCACGCATGCATAAAAATACCACCTGCCCATAACTAGACAGTTTCAGAGTCTTTCTTGAAGGCATTCCAGGGCAGGCAAGCACTCTGAATCCTCGATTGTGATCCAACAGCACCACTGCAAAAACAGGTGGGAAGGAATGCAGAGGCTGCAGGAGCCTCTTTTTGTCCTGTGTTGAGAGACCTCTGGTGCTGTGGGTGCTCTCAAAACCAGTCTAGGAACATAAAAAAGGTTCTAGAGCCCATTCCTAGGCATAATTAAGGCAGATATGTGGCATTTTTGGTCAGGACTGAGGGCTGCCCTGTTATCTGTGCAGTAGTTAAAGTATTTACAGAGTGGGAGTGAGCCCCAATGGATTGGGCCCTGCATCCTAAGAGCCTGACTTTTGGCTGGAAAAAGTTGCCAGAACTGCACTGAAATCAGTGGGGCTACACCAGTTTGCAGGAAGAGTAATGTTTTGTCTACTAAGCTTGTGCTTGATGTGCTGCTTTATCACTTCCTGAATACGGACTCATATCAGGACTTTTCAGGTCTTTTAATAGTGTGGGTTTGATATTTTCTTTTGAGGAAGAAGTGTGCATTTTTATAATTTAGGTTATTTTAAATAAGCCCTCCAGAGATGGACTCTGTAAGAATATGATCACTTGATCCCTCATGCTCCCTGTTTCAGAGATGAGGCAATGCTGCATATCAGAAATTTCTCCAAAACATAAATATTAGTAAATTTTTATCTGAAAAAATCCCCAGAGTTACTAAGAATAGAGTCATAGCTTGGTAGACTTCATGCTTTGAATCTTAAACATTGCATTTATGCCACAAAATGTAACTTCTGAATTCACACAGCGTCTCTGGAGAATGGAATACTGGGGGACTGTGTGGGACTTACCTGCAGGAGAAGGAAAATATTGCAGATGAATGCTGCAGGCGTGTTTAATATCTCTGCTTCAGAGCTTGCTTTCACAGCTGAAGGGCTCTCTTTTAAGCCACTGCCACACTGAATTGTCTTGCACCATTAACTTCATTCATGTAATTTTGTCTGTTTAACATTTTTATCTTGTCGATATTCTGTTCAAAATATATTTGCAAAGCATTTGTTCATGTGCTAATACCCTGTTGTGTGGGACTCAGCCTGTTTTGATGGCAGAGCTCTAAATTCCTGCAAAGAAAATGAAAATGCTGACACAAGTCCTGCTGCCATAAAAGCATCTGCACTTACATGAATTCTTGGCCTTCAACATCTGCAAGAATGAGAAAGAAACATTAAAGAAGAAAAGTAAAAATAATAGTTTCCATTAGACTTATTTGCACTGCTGTGTGTCAGGAAGACCTACCTTACAGCTCAGACTAGGAAAGTCCCCAGACCCCACTCTGTAGCCATTACTGTTCAGTAATTCACTTTAATGATGATGGACTCTCCCCAGTGTCCCTTTTCTTGCCATCTTTTTTAATAACTCGGTCCTCAGACCACTGTGTGCATACACATAATCCCAGAGTCTGTCGGCATGTGTTTCTCCTTTGGAAGAGATAAACATGACAAATTCTCTATCGCTTGGAGCAGGCCTGCGAGAGGTGACTGGTGTGTCTGGGAGATGACCCACAGGAGACTGCAGCAAACTAAGCATCTGGCAAATATCATGTACATATTACCTCAGAAGTTGTTTCAGCATTTCCTATTCTGCTTGTTTTCCTCTCTTATTTAGCAGAAGGAATCAGTCCCTCCCATTATTTTAAAAGCTAGGCAGGAACCTACTTCCTTTCCCTTTTCTTTTAAATGTCGCATGTAGTAAGCTGCCTACTTGTTTAATCCTTTGCAGCCTCATTGGTCTCAGGGGAGCTGTGAGCTGAGCTTTAGCCCCCTCTGGGTGACCTCCCAAGCAGGAACACCTTGCCCGGGAGGTGATCCCTCTGACAGCCCTGAGCTGCTTGCAAAGTATGATACCATTCACAAGCAGCAAAGGGAGTAAGAACCTGACTCTGATCTGCTGTAGAAGTGCAGACAGATATTAACAAAGCACTTTCTGGCTTAGATAAAAATCTGGGTTTTGTCAGACATCAACAATGGAAGAGAAGTCCATCTCTGCTCAGTGATAATATTGACCACAGTGATGAGCAGTGAGGGTCTTGTATCTTCATGCAAAGTGGTGTCTGTCTGAGGCCCCTGTCAGATGCAGAGCTTTGAGTTAGGTCGACCCCGCTCCTTTTCCCATACTACAATGTTTGTATATTGCAATGACTTGGCTAAAACTTGTGCAGGCTCTGGAAGATCATGCAGAAGTTAGTGATCAGGAGTGGCAGCATGGTATTTCTAAGGTTTTCCAAAATGAGAGCACCACGTCACAGCTTTGCTGTGCAGTTTGGGCATGGTTTGGAGGTGAGCCTTGACTTGTGTTTGATTTCTGAACTTTTTTAGGACTCAGAGGTTTTCATCTTTGGCAAGAGTGGCAAACTACATTTTAATGGCACTGGACAATAAAATATATTTATGAGAAATGCTCTCTACCTTTTAATTTCTTTTAGGACATGCTTTCCCTCCTTTACCAAGAGGGCCCTTCCACCAAGGGTATTTTCAGACGCTCTGGAAGTGCAAAAACCTTCAAAGAGCTCAAGGAGAAGCTTGATTCAGGCACTGAAGTGGACCTAGCCTGTGAATCCATATTTGTGACAGCATCTTTGTTTAAGGTATGTGAAAAATGTTCCTTTCTCCCTTTTTGGGTGAGAGCAGCACAGATCCCATGCACAAGCAAGTTGGGCTTTTCTCCAGGACAGGCCCAAAGAGGAGTTGGTGGCCTAAATTAAGAAGAATGGGCCGGCACAACAATGAGGATCTCCAAAGGGCTTTACCACCAAATTAGGTTGAGGAAGAGAAATAGCCAGCTTTTTTTTCCTGATAGCTTTCCTGAGGTCTCTGTTACAACCTGCTTCTGTTACTCTCTTTATCTCTACATATGAAATACTAAAAATCCATGTTTGCAGACCTGTTTCCTTATGCGTCAGTAATACCTTACACTACAAACCCTGGTGAGTTTATAGCGTTGCCATATATATTTGGATTTTTTTTCATGCATTATCTTTTCTTACAGTCTTGTATGTTAAAACCAGCGTTTCTTGTGCAAAAAAGCATCATAGCTTCCCTTACCCTAGCTTGGTTGGGAAGCTAGGCTTTGGGCTTCTTCCTAAAGTGCCACAGTTTCCCTATCAGTGGTTGAGGTATTAGGAAGAGGAGCAACAAGACTATCCATGGCTAGTGTAAGTACTCCATTACCAAAAGGGATTGATTAGGGCAAGGAAGGTAGGGATGCCTTGGAGTGCTTATGGTCTGGACGTATTTGAGCTTGTCAGCTAAGGAGAAGAAACAGGGACTACAGATGAAGTTAAGTGATGACTGAAGGCGGACATTATGCAACAGCAAAATACCTTGTCTCACTGCAGATTTTTTAGTTCAACAATATCAGGTGAAGCATCCAAATACCCCTATTTTGACAGGTAAGGGTAAGGAAAGGGCAAAAAAATATTCACTTTAAGCATAATCTAAAGTACTTCTTTATCTCAGATGATTTTCTTCTGGTTCTGGTTGCTGTGTGTAACAATATGCTTGCCAACGAGTGCCGTCCCACAGACACATCCTCTTATATCTGCTTTTCTTATTCCTACTCCCTCACACGCTCCAGATCAGCTGTTCACGTGTTTTGTTCTCTTTTCTCTTGATAAGGATTTTCTTCGCAACATCCCAGGCAGCATTTTGTCATCCCAGCTCTGTGATAAGTGGGTCTCTGTGCTGGATCAAGGAAACAATGAAGAGAAGATAAAAAGCATACAAAGGTAGAGTTACTTATATTCCCTGCATTCTATTCCCATAAATGTATACCCCAGAATGCAGAATCACAAATATTCAGCTTGCAATTAATTTTTTTCAAAAATAGATGCGAAAAATATCTTTGTATGTGACAGAACTTTCAAACATATATATGCATAAGCAATTGTATGTATGAGGCAGTTTTCTGACTCTGTTTTGTCCCACTTTTCTGCCTTCTGTGGATACCAGTGAATAAATTTAATATCTTTTCATGAAAAAAACAAAACCAACTTATATTATTTGTAAATACGCTGATCAAGACCTGAATTTCTGCCTGTTATCAAATCCAAAACCACCTGCAGGGAACTTTGAAGTAGTGGGTGAAAGAGAAGCTGAAATCAGTTCCTCTTATATTTCCCCTCATTCATCTCAAATTTTAGTGACAATTCTGAAGCCAAAATGTAATTGTGAATGAAATGCTGGAGCATAGTGACAAGGGAAGACTCCACCCTTGCAGTTGGTATAAAACAGAAGGTAGGCAAAGTTTGTGCCATGGGGAGCAGAACTTTGTACACTAGCTGACCTCACACGTGCTTACACACATACATACTTAAGACAACTAGATGGCATGAAGAAACAGCTGAAGTGTTTGGTTAAGTGAATAGTGAATTATCAGGCAACTTGGGTGAAGTACAGTTTCATGGCATACATTGTACTTGGTTCATTAGTTTGACAGAGCATAATTTTAATTACGTTACAGTGTTTTCTGTTGTTTCAGAGAACTGTTCAGACACAGTGAGGGAAAGCAGCTGAGCAAGAACATCTCTGACACACTCCCTGCTTTAATTAGTGGACCATGTTACCCTATTTCTGTATTTCCATTACCTTGACTTGTGTGTATCTATGGAAAATGGTCACTAACTTGAATAATTACATTTGTGTATGTTTTCAGGTTAATAGAGCAGCTCCCCAGAGCTAATGTTGTTCTGTTACGTTACATCTTTGGAGTGCTGCATGGTATAGAAATGAGGTCTGAAGAGAACCAAATGAATGCATTTAATCTGGCTATCTGCATTGCACCTAGCCTGCTCTGGCCTCCTGTTTCCTCCACTCCTGATATAGAAGGTGAATTTATAAAAAAGGTAAGCGACATTTAAGTGCAGTAAAAAAACAAACCAACCTTCCTGTTCAACCAGGCTGTTGGTTATAAACTTGGAAACAGTCAGTAGCTCTTGAGATCAGGACTTGTCCTCTTATCAGGGCTCCAGAAACGTTCATCTGTCCATTCTCAGAATCTGCCTGGAAGAAGTGCGGGGAGATCATAAAGCAACACCCAGGGTATTAGCAAAGTGCTTCTCTCATCAGAACGATCTGTGGTTGTGGTGACCTCAGAACAGGACAGAGGAGAAATGGAAAAGATGTATATAGTGGTGTATACCAGGACATTTTACCTGGGCCCAGGAGACTGAGAGAGTAGTTCCTGGCTGCCATTATGGATGACAGTTTGCTCCTGTTCCTCATCTGTATGGTGAGCTGGCCCTGAGTCAATAATAGAAGATCTGACGAAGGCATCTCTCTCCCATTGCTTTGTTGCAGATTTCTAGTCTGGTACAGTTCCTCATTGAGAATTGCTGCAGGATTTTTGGAGATGAAATTACCTCCCTCTTTGGAGAAATACTGATGACATGCAAGAGAGAGAACAGTTCAGGTAATACAGATGGATGGTTTGATCCCTTAAGACAGTTAAACTCAGCCAGACAAAAAATCAGTATATTCCATGGAAGAATGCTGTTCCCTCTTCATGTGGTGCTCCCAGAGATTCCTGTTCTTTCCTCTGCCCAAAGTATTGGTCATAAAAATTGATTCAACTTGTCACAGACCTGGGCCATATTACAGAATGCTCTCCCATAGATTCTCTTGCTTCTCTACCAGTCATCTGAGCCGCTATGGTAAAAAAAGGAGGAAGGAGAAACAAAGAAAAAAAAGGAAAAAAATCTGGAGAAAGCTTCATCTTAAGTCTAGAATTTTTGCTTCAGCCTCTAGAGTATCAGGAAGTCAGTGTTCAACAATGGCTGTAATACAGCTGTCATGTCACACAATTATATTAGGATTGAAAGTGTCTACTCTCCACTCTCCAAAGAGAGAGATCCCCGGAGTTTCAATGGGACATCCAGATTCTGCTACTAGTACAGAAAAACCATGGAACTGGTGACTGAAATTGTCTGACAGACTAGTTGGCAGAACTTTCCAGATTATCCTTAATGCTCTTTTTCTCTCCGTCTCTGTAACAGCATTGATTTTGACTGGAGTTTTGTATCTCTCCTTAAAATATTTCTAAAGCAGCATTTTTTAAAATCAGTTTTCTCACAGCTGGCCTAAACTGAAAGTAGTAATGGCACTTGGGTTGACAAGCCAGATTGACTCAGTGTGGCTGTTCTGAGCTCCTCATGCTCTGCCTCCTGTGAGATTTGGTGAAATCCAGTGAAATTTGGCCTGCCCCCTCCCCAGCAGTGAAGCACATGAGTTCTACTGTGCTGGGATGTGCTGGGACTGAGAGCTCAGACCCACAGTAGGTTCCGGCAGCTGAACAAGTTTTCAGTCACACACTGAGGTGTGTGAACTGTGTCTGCTGCAAATGTGAGATGTCTGCTTAGACTGGCCTGGAGCAAAAGAGATTGAATGTAATTCCAACTCCCGCAGATACAGGATAGCACCCAGGTGTGCACTGCTCAGTGGAAAGGAGGTGACTGTTTAAGCTGAGACTAAAACTTCAGTGTTGTTCTTAAAAATATTGTATTTTCTGGAACACCACAGGAATACGAAGTATGCCCTGTTTTCTTTGTTTGTCTAAAAGAAGTAAAGAAAGGTTAAAATGTTATTTTCAATATTCAATAATGAAAAGAAAAATTCAATAATTTACCAATTAAATATATGTATGGATGTAAATCATTGTTTACAGCTTGATTAGCAACTACTGAAGTTTCCCACTTAATAGAAACAAACCAAACCAAGAAAACTGCAACGAAAAAACCCCCCCAACCTTTATTTGTGCCATTATCCTGTATTTCTTGACTGAAATGCAGCTTAGCACTCACTTGAGCTCTTCCATTTCAAAATTAGACAGTAATTTTTTTCTGAAATTATTGGTATTTCTGCTTGAAGACTCTTTAAAGGGCAAATGCTCCTGAAAGTAAAGGACACTTGCCAAAACAACAAAACCAAAAGAAGCTGCTTGTCAATGGGGTGGTTCAGTCACTCGTGTGCTAACACTCGATTTGTCCTTGCAGATGTTGCTTCTCTCCATCAGAATGACTCTTCCTATGACAGCCTGGAAAATGAGGCAAATGATGAAGCTGACTCTTCTTCTAGTGACTGGATTAAAACCCGTGACCAGGATAACAGAAGCAGGGAGTCTGTCTTCACTCTGAGCGATGGTGATTCGGAGCAGACGGAGGTGGATGAAATCCAAAGCGAGACCAAATCGAAGCAGTTGGCAATTTCTGATGACATGCACCTGAAGTTTTCATCACAAGAAAACTCAGAGAATGAGTCTCTGTGCTCTGGTGCACTGGGTTTCTCCTCAGCAGCTACCTCAGGTGCTCTCAAAACTTTGAGGAGACATAGGCGCTCCTCAGAGCCTGCAGTTGCCCTCCTCACCTCCAGTTTTGTCCACACTGATGATGGTCATGAGAAGGCAACACGCAAAGCCAGCTGTGATGTTGTCCTGTCTCAGGAAGATGAAGACTATCTCTGTCAGCTTCGGTCATTGCAGATGGAAAGGCAAAAGCGGAGCAATCAGAGCTTGATTATAGGCATTAACGTTGGTAAAAGTGACAACACAAACCAAAATGTTGAAAGGAAAGACCTTTCCCATTGTCTCCTGCCTCCAACACCAGAGGGATTAAATATTTGCTCAGGATTTAGCTGTTCTAGCCAGTCTTCTTCTGGGACATCTCCCTCTGTGTCATCAATTTGCTCTCTGGACAGTGCTTTCTCTCACTTTTCAGACCAGACTCTGTTTACCCTAAGTGAAATCTCCTGCCCTTTTGACAGCACTTTTCAGTCTCTAAAGAAACACAAAGATACTGCTGCTGCTGTGGCTGGTGACTGTTTGGTTACGGCCACCAAGGCACCACCATCTCCACAGCCTACTGACGCTGTGGCTGAGGGGGGCTTGGTGGAGCCCAACAGCAGGCCAGCACCCCTGAAACCTACTGATGGAGTTCATGGCTATTGGATTAAGCCTAAAACTCAGCCATTGCCTCTGAAAGTCACAGGAAGAGACAGTCTTCATGATGAAAGAGGAGGTCTAGAAAAACATTTCAGCAATCCAAAATTTGAAGAGACTGACCAAAGCTTTTTTGCAGAGGATTCTTAACGCTTAAAATAAACACCATAAAGAAAATGCCTTTGGTGTTAATGTGTGTTCATTTTAAGTTTAACATCCAGGTTGTTCAAATTTAATTGAGCAGTCCCCAGACTCACAAGTTTTCTTTTTTTAGGAAACTGTTTGAGTAATGTTCCGACATAAAGCTTTGCAAGAACATTGTAAGAAAAATAAAAATTGCTAAAAAGCAAGCAAATAGAAATCTCCTGAAAATCTGGAAGGGACCCAGGAGGTGACTAAGGCCAGTGCCCTGTTCTCTGACCCTGCCACAGCAGCGGGGTGCCTGCTGGGCCTCTCCCCTTGACCACTCGAGTGTTGAGCCTTGCAGATGTGAGTCCCAGTCCTTTGTGCTTTTGATGTAGTGTGCAAAGTCAGCATAGATTCCATAACTGTGGTATTATACTACTGTTCTGAAATGGCTAAATATTACCTTCATTGTCCTCCAAGGAGTGAGCGTGTTGTTTTCTGTATGTTTATACGGTATGTTCGATAGGTGCAGTTATTCCTTTCACACTGCAAAAGAAAGAAAAAAGTTCAAAAATATGTAAAGGGAAATGCAGAAGCTTGTAACTAACACCTTGCAACTCCGTGTGTTTCATTTATTGTGCTTTGTTGGCTGTTCTGTTCGTGTTTTAAGTTGTGGATAGTTTCTTAACATTGCTGTAAATGGTATTGTGTATTATTGCAAGCAGAACACACGTAATTTTATTATGCAGCATCTAAAACATAGAATCACAGAATCACAGAATGGCTTGGGTTGGAAGGGACCTTAAAGATCATCTAGTTCCAATGCCCCTGCCATGGGCAGGGACACCTTCCATGGGAGCAGGTTGCTCAGAGCCCCACTCAACCTGGTCTTTAACACTTCCAGGGATGAGGCATCCACAACTTCTTGGGTCAGCCTGTTCCAGTGCTTCCCCACTCTCTGAGTAATGAATTTCTTCCTAATATTTAATCTAAACCTGCACTTTTTCAGTTTAAAACCATTGTCCCTTGTCCCATCACTATCTTCCTATATACAAAGTCATCTCTCCTTTTTATAAACCCCCTTAAGGTACTGGAAGGCTGAAATGAGGTCTTCCTGAAGCCTTCTCTTCTTCAGGCTTACCAACCCCAACTCTCTCAGCATTTCCTCACAGAAGAGATATTCTTTTCCTCTAACATTCTTTGTGGCCCTTCTCTGGATGCCTCCTAACTGGTTCATGTCTTTCCTGTGCTGGGCACCCCAGAGCTGAATGCAGAACTACAGGTGGGGTCTCACCAGAGCGGAGTAGAGAATCAGAATCCCCTCCCTTGACCTGCTGGCCACGCTGCCTTTGATGCAGCCCAGGACACAATTGGCTTTCTGGGCTACTAGCGCACATTGTCACCTTATGTCCAGCCTCTCATCCACCAGCACCCCCAAGGTCTCCTCCACAGGGCTGCTCTCAAAGAGTTCTTCTCCCAGTCTGTACCCATATCTGGGATTGTCCCGACTCGGGGCAAGGTGCAGCACCTTGCACTTAGACTTGTTGAACCTCATGAGATTCCCATGGACCCCATTTTTGCGCTTGTCCAGGTCCCTCTGGATGGCATCCTGTCCTTCTGTTGTGTCAACTGCACCTCTCAGCTTTGAGTCATCTGCAGACTTGCTGAGGGTGCACTCCATGATCTCACTGTATGTGTCATACATCATATAATATATTAAAGTAATGCATTATCTAAATGCTTTGAGTTTGTATAATATATCCTGTTAAATTTTGCTATTATATATGTTCTGAAAAAAATGTGTATTTTTGTACTTGCGAAAAACTGCTGCTAATTTTACAAGTTCTGTTTTGTTGTTACAGCACTGGTATTGGTGTGTATGCATTCAATGCTATCTATTAAATATTATTTGTTATGTCATAAATTCAATTTATATTCTGTGTAATTTTTTTCTGTGTCAGTTCTACAAGCTACTGCTGAAGCAGAAGTGCCAGCGATGCCACTGTAAATCTTGCAATCCTTGAGGAAGGACTGAAGCATTTTTCCTCTGCTTTGGGTGGCATAATTCATACTGCATGTCACCATCCTGTGGACTTCTGTAAATTTTAGCAATATTCAAACCAGAATTACTACCTGTATTTTCTTCATCTAGAGGTAGGATGGTGCTTTCAGCTAGTGGCATGCACTACCAATGTGAGGTGAAGAGGGCTCTTTCGGGGGAATAGGTATGAGGGTTGGGAGCAAGGAAAGGAGGGGAGCAAGCCGCTGGATGAGATTAAGAGCTTTTCTTTTTTATTAGCAGTGTTATAGAGAAAGTAAGAATGGCAGGGCTAACCTAAACACATCTGAGTGTGTGTGTACATGCATACAGTGCTTCTGAAATTGCACTGATTGTTTCCGTAGCTTTCTGTTTCCAAAAGCCCTCCCCAGCTACAGTTAATACGGGCCAGCACTGGAGTTTCAGATCCTGTTCTGCTTAATTATGCTCTCCTAAAGGTGTTGGTGCTCCTAAGTCACTCACATTTCTGAAAAACGTGAACGCTGTCCAGTGCACTAAGGTGTTTCCAAGTGTTATCAGCGTAACGGGGCTTTAGCTCTATATGAAGCAGAATGGATACTCTCCAGCACATGCAGAGGAGGGAGGAAAGGCTGTTAACAAGGTTAGAAATACCTTTGCTTGAAAATAGAGTTGGGGGGCTATTATTTTGGGCTCTAATCCTGCAAGTGTTGTAAGCAGAGCTGCATTTGTGGAGACCCACATAATGCAATAAACCATCATGCACTTAGAACAATACCAGCATGTATAATGGTGTGCAGGCTCCAAGACTTGACTATAATTTGTTCTTTTCCATGATCAGCTATTTTAATGAAAATGGTACTATGCAGAATCTGATCTGTAATAGTCACCTTCCAAAGGTAAAATATTTTGTATGCATTTTGAGACCTGCCAACTAATAGCCCTACATATGCACCTCCTTCAAAACAAACAAACAAAAAGAGATGTATTTTGAAATAAACCAGCTATGCCTCATTTCTTTTTGAAATGGTAAAAAGCATATTGCTATGCTGCCAAGATTACATCAAGTAGCAAATACTGATTCATTGCAACAATAATAAAGCTTTAGAAAATCTCTAGTCTCTGCAAAATAAATGTCCGTCCTACAAATGGTATCTTCCAGCAAGTCATTTATCTCTGCTAGTCTGAAGTAAGAGTATATCCAAGTGTGCTTCGATGTGAAACAAATGATGTGTCTGCTTTTGAGCTGCAGCTAATGCTGGAGTGCTTTCAGCTTTAAATATATGGCCAACAAGTTGGATGTAGACCCAGCACAATTTAAAATGCACTTCTGTGCATCTTACAAGACATACACCCTGCTGCTGCACGAGGCATGTTCTGTGACAAGCACAAAGAAGAGCATTAATGGGGAGGATCACTGTCTGCAATGCCTCAGAGAAGGAATTAAATATTGTTAAGATCCAAAATGAATTGTGGTGAATGTTTTCAGAGTGTCAGATGAGACTCTAAACACTGCAGTAAGCGGAAGCTTTAGGTATGTTGTTGTTGGGAAGTCAACATTTAATGTACAGGGACCCCTGCAGCTCTCTTCCCCTGGGCACCCTGCTGGGCTGGAATGAGATTTTGGGTCCAAGTAATATTAAAAGTAAAGTTTTGTAACTTTTTTTATGGCTTTGCTGATGGCCTGTACAGTGGGTTGACCCTGTCTGGGTGCCCACCGAAGCAGGTCTGTCACTCCATTCCTCAGCTGGGCCAGGCAGAGAAATATAGCAAAAGGCTGATGGGTCGAGATAGCTCCAGGGAGAGATCACTCATCAATTACTGCCACAGGCAAAACAGACTTGACTTGGGGATATTGGTTTCATTTGCTACCAAACAAATCAGCGTAGGGTAATGAGAAATAAAGACCTAATTCTTAAAACACCTTCCTCCCATCCCTCCCTTCTTGCTGGGCTCAACTTCAAATTTTCTCTACCTCCTCCCTGCTGGTGGCACAGGGCGATGGGGAGTGGGTGCTGCATTCAGTTAACCTCACACTCTGCTGCTCCTTCCTCCTCAGGAGGAGGCTCCTCACACTTTGCCCCGCCTCAGCCTGTGGTCCCTCTCATGGGAAACAGTTCTCCACAAACTTCTCCAATGTCAGCAGGCTCCAGTTCTTTCTGAACTGCTCTAGTGTGGGTCCCTTCCATGGAATGTGGTCCTTCAGGAACAGGCTGCTCCTACGTGGGTCCCTTGCAGGGGTGAAAGTTCTGCCAGCAAACCTGCTCCACCATGGACTCCTCTCTCCATGGAGACACAGGTCCTGACAGGACCCTGCTTGAGTGTGGGCTTCCCATGGGGTCACAGCCTCCTTTGGGCATCCCTCTGCTCTGGCGTGGGCTCCCCCACAGGCTGCAGGTGGATCTCTGCACCCCCGTGGTCCTCCATGGGCTGCAGGGGCAGCTGCCTCACCATGGTCAGCACCGTGGGCTGCAGGGGAACCTCAGCTCTGGTTCCTGGAGCATCTCCTCCACCTCCTTCTCCACTGACCTCACTGTCTGCAGGGCTGTTTGTCTCACATTTTCTCACTCCTCTCTTCAGCTACCCTCGTGCATATTTTCACCCTTCTTAACTCTGTTAATCCCAGCTGCTGGGCTCAGCCTTGGCCATCTTGGAGCTGGCTGGCATTGGATCTGTTGGACATGAGGGAAGCTCCTGGCACCTTCTCGTAGACACACACCCACCCTCCCTCATAGCCCCAGCTACCACAGCCTTGCTACACAAACCCAGTACATCCTGAGAGAAGGGAGTGTGGTAGGGGTGACCCCAAGGGCTGAGCCCCCTTTTCTGTCAGCTGAGAGCTTCAAACACTGGGGGCCCTGGGCAAGGTCCCACTGAGGTCCTGCTCACTGTGGGTCTATAAACTATGGTGGCTGCTTTGGAGGAAGTGCCCCAATGTTTGTGACAAGTGGTAGGTAAAATTTTTCCAAATGTTTTCTTCTTACATGAAATAGCAAGACCTCACAGAAAAACAATAGAATAAAAAAGATGACTGAGTTAGAGAAGAAACAGTGTCAGTGACTCCTCATCCACTGCTGTCAAGGGCACAAAGCGAAGCAAAGTTATTACCAAATTACCTCACTCATTTGGACTTCCTGTCCCACAGGGGTTCTTCTTCATGTTAATG
>JAWWMP010000001.1:43657064-43720273 GCA_035047865.1 Dendrocincla tyrannina | reverse complement strand
ACTTCAGAGATCAGTATAATACAAATTTAGAGTACTTTGTTCTCCATCTGCATTGGAAGGTTTTGTCCCTTTTTAGCCTTGGTAAAAGACTTCTGTGCTGGAAATGTCACCATTTGGGGTTTTGAGAGTTTTTTTGTGGGCTTTTCCATTCTTCTTCATCAAGCTCATAAATGCTATTGCTTCATCCCTGCAAGTTTCATCTGTTCAGAACAGCCCAATCCAGGAAGCAGAAAGACATGTACCATCTAATTCTTGTTTAAGCTAGCTTGTAGAGTTCAAGCAAAATAGATTATAGCTCCAGGGAATGAAGCATGACTTTTAAACTGAAGATGTCTCTCTATCCATGACTCTGAATCACTGGATTTCTGTTAATACCTGCTGTTCCTGCTACTTTTTTGTTCTAGGGACATATGTGGCCCCAGGACCTGTTGGTCGACATTTCATTTCCAGCTCTGTTTCTGATCTGCTTCATGGCATATGGCAAAGTTATCTGTCTCATGTGTTCCCTGTTTTGCACTACTAGTCTTTTCTCTAAACGTCCTGGTTTGCTGGGGCAGGTTGGTGGTCGCTGATGTTTGCACAGAACCCAGCAAAAGAGTAGGGCACTGAATTTGGGGGATCTGGATAATGATGCCAGTACAAGCCACGATGCCACTGGCCTTCTTGGACACCTGGGCACACTGCTGGAGCATGTTCAGCCACTGCTGACCAGCACCCCTCAGGTCCTTCCCCACTGGGCAGCTTTTCAGGCACATTCCCCTGTGGGACATTACTTGTGACTGGCAACCAGTTGGATTTGACTCCATTCCCCTCCACTATCTTGTCCCAGACATCCAGCCAGTTTTTCATTCTGCGAAGAGTTCACCTGTCCAAGCCACGAGCAGCCGGTTTGCTCCAGCAGAAAGCTTCAGGAGACAGTGTTGAAGGCTTGTGTCAAAGACACGTAGCTCATGTCCAGAGGAAGGATAGCAATGTTCATCACAGCCAGAGAAATTTTGCTGAAAGTAGCTGACACAAAGAAATAAATAAAATGTTTTGGAACTGATTATGATGATGATTTCTTAAATAACCCAGGAAATGTCTTGAGAAACCAGCAAAAGCTGTAGTCTTACAGCCAATCTTCAGGTTATCCTAATAAGCTTATATACTAGGAGCAGAGGCTACGATACAGGTTTTCCCTCAGTATTTAACATTTGCCCATATCCTGAGTCCAGAATACCTGTATATGCACAAAGAGATAGCCCCAGTGACTCCACTGGACATCCTCATGCTCTCATGGTGTTTGGAGGAATCATCTAGAGGAAGGCTCAAGGCCTCACCCACACTGAGTGCTTTTCCTTCTCCAAGGGCTGATGCAGGAAGAGCCTGAGCAAGCAATTGTGGCTGCACTGAGCCTTGTCTTTGGCATTTGTGCAAGGCCACTTCCCCATGGAAGACTCCTTCGCTCCTGCCAAGTGTAAGAGGCAGTGGAGCATGACGTCTGCCAGCGAAGCAGAGCCCTACATAAATATCAAGGGAAGGGAGCCAGCTCTCCCATTCACAGACGTGCTCGCATGACTTCACTTACTCTCGAGATTAGTTACCGATGTCTCTGTATTGAGGCCACTGTCAAGCTAAACTAATTGACCCACTGGTGTCCAAAGGCGGAGACCCTTTGGTTAAAGGTGTTGAATATTTCTGTTAGGACATGGTTGCCACACAGGGCCTAAAGGTTTTGGACATCATTTGCATTTTATAAATGTGTACAATGCAGTCTGTAATGATTTTTCCTTGATACTAGGTTTGCTCCAGGCCCTGTTTCGTCAGCTTCATTGTGGCTTCACTGCAAATGTCAGCAGTTCCTTGAGGACAAGTACTCGGTAGCTCCTGCCAGTTGCATTAAGTTAAATATTTCAGAATTTAGCCATTCTGTGACCCTACATGGGAGAGGTGTTTTCAGTCCAGAAATTATTCCTCTGTACTTGATTCTCTTGTCACAAGCTATTTCCATCAGCAGGCAACAAATCTGCTCTTAGGCGCATCAGTAATTCTGATGTGACCACTGAAGGCAAGGCTGTCCTCCTCTTTCTCCTTCTCCTCCTGGGTTTGGAGAGCTTCTGCAGGATTCCCTGTTGCCCCAGGGGCTGGGACAGGCAGTGGGGGCTGGGTTGTCTGCCAGCCAGGGAGGGAAGGGACAGGACTGTGCTGCCAACGTGCCCAGCTGAGGATACACAATCCCAGCTGAGAGTTTACGGACTGATGAAGGAAGAGTGACCTATGGAGAGCACCCGCTGGTGGTTAAAATCTGGACTCAAGAGGATCCCCGCAGGTATCAGAGGGCAGTGCTGGCTGGGGTTCCAGTCACCCCACCTGCACCTGGGGAGCCCCAACCCATGCCCTTGGACTGTCAGAGGAGAGTGTTCAGCTCAGGGTTCCTGGGTGAACCCCACCAAGGCATTAGTGGGGCTGCCCCATTCCCAGAGAACCCTGCAGCGTGGCAGGGATCAGTGCCTGCAGGAGCACAACACTCAGGGGTTTTTGAGGGAGAAAAAGCATTTGAAGGCATTGGACAACCTCTTAGGAGGTGATTTAAGGGGGCTGTAGAAATGTACAAGAGTTGTTACAGGATGTTTAGGGTAAGGATCAAAGGCAGGGAAAGGGAATGATGAAGGGCGACTGAGGAGGAACCTGCATGAGAAAATAGAGGGAAAAGGGCATAAAAAGGGGCTGATCTGGTTGACGGCTGGCTGGTCAGTACACACTCCTCTGACTGAGCCCTGTACCTCATCGTCACAGACTGCCCTAAAGTCTGTATGTAGTGATGTAATTAATTATCTATTACTAATAATAATTACTCCTACATCCTCTCAGTTGACATTCTGTGTGGACACACTCTCTGCTCTGAGCCTGTGTGAGAGACCACCAGCAACCTTTAAGTCGGATGAGTGGGCAGCAGCACTTGAGCTGAGTGCTGGCTACTGGAATGGGACCACAAGCCTCAAAGGCTGGAGGGTGCCAGTGCCAGCACCTGAGGAAACTGGGACCTGGGGTGTGCCCTGGGACAGACTGTGTAGCTAATGCCAGCTTGAGTACAGATTTCACCATCAGATGTTAATCCTGACGAGCTGGAGAGGAGCAGTACCCGTCCCCTGTGCTGTTCACTGTGTGCAAGGGGCTGCCTTACAATGGAGTCAGCAAGCAGTTTCGAACAAGAAGGGGATTTTTAAATGTCAGCTGCCCCATGGACAGCTTGCACAGAGGATGTAGTGTAAAATGCTTTGAAAGGACGTAGTGCAGGAGGGAGATGATGTCCCCAGTCAAAGCCACCAAGGGGTCAGTCACTACAGGCAGCAGCTTATGTGGACCCTGACCTCACAGCAGGCAATAGCAGCTTAGCCAATGCTATTCTTTAAATGCTTTACCTGAACAGACTGATTTTACCTAAAACACCATTGAAAGCACCACTGGAAGTTCCTGTAGAAGAGCTCGGGGACTGACTTGGTGGGGCTGACAGGAAGGAGGCAGGGCTGTGCTTAGGTGATTCATTGGCGCATCTGACTGGGAAAGGGACATCTGACACCATGCCCAAAAGTGCCTTTTGGCAGTTCCTTGAGGAACCTGAGGTGACCAGGCAGCCAAGAAAGTTCATCCCCCAAAGTCACCTTTCCAAGCAGGACTTGGTCTCCACAGATGGCTGTCATTGATAGATGCTCTTCATTGCTCAGGCCCATCTGAATGCTTCTGTGGCATTGCTGTCCCTCTACTAAATATCAAAATACTTGTGGAAATGTGCAGCATCTAAATTACATACTTTTCATACAGATAGCATGAGAGTCTGTAAGGTCACATTCAGCAGAGTGCCTGGGCTTGGGCTTAGCTTAAATGTGTAAATAGTCCCAGAGAAGTCAAATAAGATTGCTTCTGCACTTAAATTTCTTACTGGACTGGAGCCCATGTGCCTATTTTCTAAATAAACTAGAAATCATACCAGATGTTCCTACATTCCTGAAAAAAAAATTGATTCTTATGAAGTTTCCATTTACAGTTTTAATTTATATTACAGAGATCTATTATTTTATAAGGTAGAGACTTCCAAAATACTCTTTCAATGTGTAAGAAATAATCAAAAGTATTCAATAGTTGTGCATCCTGTCTAGATTTAATTAAAAAAAAAAAAAAAGAAAGAAGAATTTGTCTAATAAAATATTTGGCAATGCCAAAGTCTGAATTTTTTGCATTTTTTTACCTTGGGATATGAGTTTACAGTCCACTTGTCTGAAGTGTGTGAATTCAACAACATAGTAATTGGTTTATTACACAGACACTGAAGGTTCCAACTTTGCCAAGAATTTTTACTATGTAAATTCTTCACTTTTCTCACATTCAAAAAGGCCATAAAAGCCTTAATTCTGAAAACAGGTCCCTGTGACCAAAATCTCAGCCCTGCCTTGGGGTGAGGAGACCCACATGATGCAGATGCAGAGTAGGTCCCGTTGTAAAATGGGCTGTTAGTCCATGCTCAGCAGTCCAAGGTATTTATAGCCTTAATACAGTCCCCATACTTAGCCTTCTGTTAGCAATGCTTAGGCTTTCATGAGAGGGTGGGTGCTCTCAAATCTGATTTTCTTCTGTGACTGCTGCAGAATCAGACCCTGAAAGCTATTTATTTTAAAACAAATTTATGTTATTGGGGTTTATTGCAATGAATGGGAGAAAGTGGGATTGGCTGCCAAACTTTCAAATGCAGGGGACAACACCTCTCTGCTCATCAGGTCTGTGTCACCAGCTGGGCTATGAAATACCTTCTGAGGAGGGACAGGGAAAGGACACTCCTCTAGACCAGGACAGAGACAGAGGCAGGCAGGGACACTTGGAACCTGGATTCAGGTCCAGGATGAACACTGATCTGCTTCTCCATCCTTGAAACATCCCAGGAGACCTTTTGCTGCTTGTTTGCAAGAGAAAAAGTTCAAAAATATCTTCTTAATTGTTTTCTGGAAAAAACCAACAAAATACAACCCCCCCCAAAACTTACAAACAAGCAAGCAAAGAAACAAACAAAAAAACTGGTGTATCAGGTTTTCATGGCCAGGTATTGGTAGCGGATGGGAAAATACAGCTTGGCTTCTGTGAGAGGTTGCCAGAAGCTTCCTTCATGTCCAACAGAGCCAATGCCAGGCAGCTCCAAGACAGACCCCACCTCTGGCCAAGGCTGGGCTCATCAGAGATGGTAGTAACACCTCTGTGATAACATATATAAGAAGGAAAAGAAAAAGTTGTTGCACAGGTGTAACTGAGCTCAGAGAAGAAAGGACTGAGAAAATGTGAGAGAAACAGCCCTGCAGACAATGAGGTCAGTGGAGAAGGAGTGGGAGGAGATGCTCCAGGAACCAGAGCTGAGAATCCCCTGCAGCCCACGGTGCTGACCATGGTGAGGCAGCTGTGCCCCTGCAGCCCATGGAGGACCACGGGGTGCAGAGATCCACCTGTGGAAAGGAACCCATGTTGCAGCAGTTCTTGAAGAACTGCAGCCCATGGGAAACCCCACAAGGAGCAGGGGGAAGATTCCTCTCTCTGAGCAGTGGCAGGAACAACTTGTGATGAACTGACCATAACCCCCATTCCCCATCTCTCTGTGTCGATGGGGGGAAGGAGGTAGAGCCTGGAAAGACAGAGGGGTGAGGGGAAGGTGGTTTTAAGATTCATTTTACTTCTCATTATCCTACCCTGATTCTGATTGGTAAAAAATTGAGTTAATACTTCCAAGTCGAGACTGATTTGCCTGTGACAGTAATTGGTTTGTGATCCCTCCCCATCCTTAGTTCATGAGCCTTTTGTTACATTTTCTCTCCCCTGTGCAGTTGTAGAAGGGAGTGATGGAAAGGCTTTGGAGGGTACCAGGCACCCAGACAGGGTCAGCCCACCACAAAACCTCATTCCTAGGGTGGGGAAACCCTGCTCTTGCCATCTCTTGAGCATCACATCCCCACTGAACCCCAGCCAAGGTGTCTGAGTGCTTTTTTTACTCTGTGCATGGAGGGCAGATAACACTTCAGGTCTGAGGAAGGAGACTGAATTACTTTATTTTCCCCTTGGCCAATGTGATTACAAAATGTCAGCCCAAGTGTTATGGATTCAGCCTGTTTTCTTATGTGGGTGTTGATTACAAGGAACTGACATAAACATGCACCTAAGATTTCTTTTTCTGTTAGCTTAGCAATTTCCAAAGGGAAAAAATTTGCATAGAATGATATTTTTAAAAAAGAACCCAAGCCCTTCTTACAAAGGTGAGCTTATTGTTTAAAAGAAATAAACAGGAAAAAAACCCAAACAAACAAAAAACCAGCAAGCAAAAGTTTTCTGTGAAAAGCATGGAAATTCATAATTTTCAGTCACACATCCATTTACTGTGAGACTTAACCTGGAGATTTAGAGCCACACTGCCATGTGTGCAGCCATGACCAGCCCAGCTCCTAACAAGCCCCACTGGGAGCTGTCCTTGAGAGGCTCCCCAGTGGCCCTCGGATTTGGGTGGTTCATTGCTCAAGAACACAGGCACACAACAAATACTAAAGTAAACGATGTTCTTGACAAAGTTGCCCAGTGCAGCAACTCTTTCTGGAGGTGGGAAAGTGAGGACAGGGCTGTCCCACGCATCTGCTCAGGGATGGCACTGTCTGTACGGAAAGAGTTTCCCTGCAGCTTCGGGGCTGGAGCCAGCACTGGCTCTGCCTCTATTCTCCCTCCTCCCTCCTTGGGGGCAGCCAGTGGGGACATGGGAGAGGACAGCCAGCTCTGCCTCCTTGCACAGGGATGTTTCTCTGCATAGGTGAATTAGGCAAAGAGCTTTTTGGGTCCACAACAGCTTTTGGCATCTCGAACCTGCTGGTAGCAGCGAGTTCTCAGCTGAGCTCTCCCTGCATGAAAAAGGCATCCTGGGGCTTTGTTTCAAACCTGCCACTTGCAACGAAGTGCTGGCTAAAATAACAACCAAAGAGTCCCCAGGCCCAGGACATCAGAATAGCCCTGGGATCCAGAAGTCAGCAGGTCTGAACCTGTGTACTGCAGGGCCTCAAGCAGCTGGGTCACACAGAGCCTGTTGCTTTCCTGAAGCAATGGAGTTCACGTTTCCTTTGAATAATCAAATCTCTCCACTTTTCACTGCAGAGCTTTTTACTGGTTGAGGGAGTGGGGGAGAGGTTTTAATTTGCCTGAATATCAGGAATTAGATGTGTTCTATGTGCAACAATGAGCCTCATCAGTTCAGAAGGATGTCATCTCAATCCCTTATTTGTGGATTTACCATATGCAATCGGTCTTAACTAGAGCCTGGGCACTCCGTGAACGCCAGCATGTGCATATGAAAAGCTCCATATACATATGCATGTGTGTGCATTCATCTACATGGGCAGATGAGGAACATGCTCAGCATTGCTTATTGCTTCCTTTCGCATTGAAAGGTCCCCTCAGACCACTAGCAGGACCTGGGGGCTGTCTCCCTCCTCCCGCTGCCTCCCTGACACGTGCACACACACTCACAATTAGCCCACAGCACAACGAGCTGTGCACTGCGGGTCGCTTGCCCAAATCGTTGTAAAGACACTGCTGGCTATGGAAAAGGGCATCAAAGAAAGCAGGCTGGGCTCACAGGCAGCAAAAAAAAGGACTGTATTCTTCAGATAATTTATTTGCAATGAATAATTCAGCTGGCTTTCGCTGTGAAGCTGGATTAAACACAGAGCATTAAGCACACTGAGATCCCCCAATAAAGGGCGCTATTCACTCCTAGCACAAAGGAATATTATTTACTATCATTAATTAACTTCCACACAAAGCCACAGCCATTTCTTTAGGTTCTGAGAAAGAATAAGAGGAGAACGTGAGCACAGAGCTGCTATAGTGTCCCTTTGGTTTCCTCCCCCAATGCCAGACGCACACTGGCTGCAGGCTGAGCTTGGCTCACTGCGGCGTTTTGGCAACGCCGTCCTGTGCTGGAGCACAGGCAGGTCGCTTGTCACCACCGGGAGGGATGCACTGCCTGCCCTCCCTCCTGTTCAGGCTGTGCTGGGGGTCCTGCCCCACACCGCCCTTGGTGCTGCCTCACAGTGGCCCCAGGGCTGAGGCAAAAAGCTGGTAGATGACAGAAACTGGCCTTCCCTACGCTTGAGCACCTTAAGGGATTCGGATTGCTCTGAGTAAAGCAGGCAGAAAGGCGTTTGCCTTTGGGAAATGGGTCAAGGGTCTGGATGCTCCATCTACCTAGTGACAGCATTTCTTCGATTTAATGAATCTCTGTGCTAATTAGTTCTCTGAAGTCTCTGCTTTGAAATACCATGCTTTAGGATAAGCAGAAATGCAAATTCTTGGCAATTATCATTACTGCTGCAGTACTGACTAGAGAGCAGCTCTTTGCAAGCAAAAGGGGAGATAGGAGTCTTGAGCTTATGGAGCTTCTCTTCAGCTGTTGCAATGTGCTCCTTGCAGGTGATGCTGTAGATCAAAAACAGGCTGGGTGGAGATTTTTGGTCAAAATATTTTTCAGTTGGAAGACAAAGGGTTTCAGTCATACTAAAACATTTCATAAATACACATCATTTTTTAAAAAATCATTTCTGTTTGAAAAGTGCTGAAACCCTATTCCCTTTATCCATGAAAATCCACATTTTCTTCTGACATTTTACATGAAAAAAAACCAAAATGAAATTCTACATCAGATCTTGCTTCAATTTATCACATACTTTGAGAATTGTCAAGAAAAAAAGTCAGAAAATCAATATCACAAGTGGAGTTAAAGGTTCCATTTGATTCCACACGATTTCCTTCAATGGCTCTTTTTGTTGAGAAACCGTTTAGGCTTCACAGCCGGAGCAATCTGCTGGGAGGAGGATGTGTGGTGCCTGAGCAAGGAAAAGAGCTGTCAGCAATCACACAATGCTACACCAAGCAACTCAGTCTGAATCTGGAGAAGGGCCCCTAACAAAGGGCAGGACATGGGATGTAAAGTGCCATTTTTAACTGCAAAAGTATCTGGCTAGGATATAGCTGGAGAAAAGGGCCTGACTCCCTGCCCTGAGCCCAAGGTAGTCAGATAGCACTCCTGAGCTGTGATCCAGACAGCTATCCTGAAACAAGGATGAACTCCAGAAATGGTTAACCGGATCAGTAGAAACTGTTCAGCACCTGCTTTGCTTATCAGAGAACATGGGGATGTGTTCTGTTCAAACCACTGGCCCTGATCCTAGAAAACTATATACAAACAACCTGGAACTGTTAATCATGACAATGTAGACATTTGAATAGAGCAAAATGGCCTTAAGCCAGTAGTTTCTGTAAGCTTCAGTGACTAGGTCATGAACAATAAAGACCAGAGAGTTCAAGGTGAAGAAGAGGAGCTAAAGCCCCCTAGAGTGAGGCCGAAGACTGGAAATGGCCACCTAATCCTGATGCCAAAAGAAGATTCTGGAAGGCTCTGCCCAGACTCTGCCTAGTCTCTGCCTAATCATTAATATGCATAATCAGATGTTGTAATCTTATTACTATGCAAAATTGTATGTTGTAATCACGTAGTGAAATGTATAAAATGGCTTATTTTGCACTGTTGATTGGAAGCTAGTTTGTCCAGCATGAGCTGGCTAGCTTTCCAGCACTGCTTGAATAAATACCTTTGCTGCTAAAAGAACAAAACTCTCTTAGCAGTTCTTTTAATGCTGAAGTTTTTCGGCATCAATCCCACCCTGGATGTCCTACAGCCCCTCATGGCTGAATATCAGCTTCCTGATGTCTTGTTGTAACTTCAGTGTCATCAGGTCCTTTTGAATTTAGATTATTCTGTTGTCATGAAGAGGGGTTTGGCAGGTGAGACGCGTTGCACCAGATATTTGAAATGTCCTAGGACAGTAGATGAATCTGCACAGGGCTGGAAGATGCCACAGAGGATGTGCAGGGTCCCTGACCCCCTGGCACAGCACCTGGAGACCAAGTAGGGTCTGCAGTCTCCAGTGTGGCATTAGGCACCTATGCTTTGGCAGCCAGGTGCTTTCTTGGGGCTTCCTTTAGAGGAATGGATGATTCTCTGGACTCCACTGACCATATTGACTGAATCCCCAGCAGCTTCCATGAGAGATCAGGACTTAACTCACACATGGACAACGGTGTGTTCAACCCTGATCCTGGGTGAGCACCCAAGGAGCCCACATCCAGCCTGGATCCCAGACTCACATCTCTGTCTGCAAAAACAGTTTCTCAGTTCCAATTTCTAATGATCTTGAGTTTCAGAGGCAAGCAGGGAAGGTAAAGAACTGCGTGGAACCCCTTCCAGTGCAGACAGTCAGGGGCCTTTCCATCTGCTGGAGAGTGACAACTCTCCAAAGGCAGCTGCTTGTCCACGCCATATTTCCCCTGTTCCCTGTAAGCATGCCATGCTGGTTCGCATCAAAATCCAAGATACACAGAGTACCTACTGCCTCCTTCACCTCCCTTTATTGAGTAAGAAAATAATGAGACGACAGAGGAGACAGACAAGAAGTATTTTATACAATGGATTTTTCCGAATGAAGTAATTTATTTTTCAAATTTCTATCTCTATTTCAATTGGGCAAAGTTTGAGCAGGAGAGAGGAAGGGTTCAAGCCAGCATGTGTGTGTTTGTAGGGCAGGAAAGCTCCACTGGGCTCAGCTGGGCAAACCTGCTCTGTGCCCAGAACCATCATTTTTCTCCCTCCCATGGACATGATGGGGAACTTTTCGCTAGAACAGTGGCTCAGGCTTTATTAATTATGCCTATCTAGTCAAATGAACTCTTCCTCCTTAATTAGGTCATTGAGAAAATGCTTTTACAATGACCATTAGTGTGCACCCTCAGCAGTCAATGACATGCTGAACAGCATCTAATGGAGCAAGAAGAGTGAGCATCTCTCTGCATCAGAGAAATTAGCACAGACAAGGAGAGCAAAGCAAGCTGATCTCACAATGCTCTAAAACACAGAGGTCAGAGCTCCCCATTCAACATCTTGTGCTAGGAATAATTGTTGGAGGAGTTTTTTCTCATTAACCACAGGGGACATTGTCCATAGCGCAGCTCAGGAAGAGGAGTAGCTCATCTCACACTGAGCACACATGTACTCTGCACTCATGGTTGTCTCCTGGGGCATTTTCAAGCCCCTCCATGGTTCCTGCAACCCTGCAGGCTCCCAGTATATTCCTGCTCCAGAGCAAGTGATGTGACAGGTCCCACCTCAATGCAGCATGCTGAGCTGGGACCACAAGGCACCCATTCTAGGCACCCCACATAGCCCACAGAGTCATAGGGCCTCTTGGGAATAATGGCCATGGCCTTGATTTGCAAGCTGGCTCAAGCCTTGCAGCTGAAGGATCTGCACAACTGGATCTAGCCTGTGTTTTTCTCTAAAACTGTATTTACTTTAAAGCAGCTTATTACACAGCTTTGGACTCCAGCATGATGTGATAAAATGAACAATTCCTCATGCTGTGAGACTGTGCTCAGACATCAGTGAGGGGAAACTCATGCTAACATGCTGCAGAAATAGGGATGTTGCTTCCTTCTTGAAACTGTGCACTATTCTATTTCAGAGTTCCTTTGTTAGGCGTTGTTGAGTGGTGTCATGAAAGACATTACCATTGCAAGCTGTACTCATCAGCTTTCCACCCAGGATTATGTGCAGTTTGGAGAAGGGAAGGGTGGAAGAGCTGGTACTGTACCCAGTGTGGTATGGCTGTGCCAGAGGAAACAGCCAGCCATGGAGGTACAGCCGCTTACTCCTTTGCCTGACAGTCTTTGCAACTGTCTTGCTCTCTAGAAGAACATAATTCCATGGAAAGCATCAAACACTCCTGTAACATGACCTTAACTAACTGCATCGATCCAATTTATTTACATTTCTCAGATCCATCCCTACAGAAAAAACGCAGTAGCTTTTGGCTGGAGAGTTCACTGGCCAAATCTCTGCTGTAGGGTAAACAAAAATTGAGCTGCCATTCTTTTAGACCTAGAGAGCACATTTCACCTTCGAGGGCTGGCTGTGGGACTCTTTGTAGCCTGGATTTTTTCCTGGGCCTATTAAAACTGGGGGAAGCAGCTCAGGGGTTCAGGGGCAGTGAGTGGGGAGGGTGGGTGCTCCTGTCCTAGCTCTGCTGATTTTATGGGTGCCAGACTTTATTAACCCCTTTATAATTTAAACCTGGGCTGGCATCAGTCAGCTGCCATGTGTAGAGCAGAGCTGATATTCCCCCATCTAGCAGAGAGGTCTTTTCTAGCAGAGTCCATGGGGGCTAACCATTCACTAAAGGGAAAAGACTCCAGTGATGATGCTTGCAGGTAGGACAAGAACAGAGTCGTGAGTGATGGTGGGAGAATTAGGGACTCAGATGTGTACAGTTGACTGAGAGGATACGAACTGCAATACAAAGGAGCCAAAGCTGCTGAAGGTGCCATGTGTTGGAAACCTATTTGTGCCTTAATTTTAGGCTGCTAGTTGAAGGAGATGACCCAGTCTCCTAAGGCATGGAGGAGGTTTTATCCATCCAAGAATTAGTGCTAGATTGGTGCTGGGTTTCCTCTACAGCTGAGGGATTGTCGAGAGGTGCCTTTTCCCACCCTGGGCTGTTCTTCATGATGAATGAGTGCCTTCTTCAACCCACCCCAAAAAGGTGCCTTGACCACTGATTCAGTACCACCACCTGCCTGCTAGGTGGGATGGAGGTGTAGCTGAAGGTACTTAAAGGTTCAGCCAAGCAGTACCATGACACCAAGGCTCCCATGGTGGGGACTCAAGTTTCCAGAGCCTAATCCAGGGCTTAAGTTAAGCACATGAAGTTAAGCTTCGGCTGCTCTCTGTTCACCATACACTAAGATCAGGTGTCTCCAGAGAGCAACTTAGAACACCTACATTAAGTGCTGCCCCTTCTCATACACTGTGCAAGGAACAAACAGCAACCTCGCTTTCAATTCACTCCTTTCACCCCTTAAAGGAAATAGCTGGCTTCTGTTTAAAAACTGAGAGGTTTTTTCAGAGTTACAGGCAACCTTCTGGAGTGCAGCAAGCTCAGGTGAGAAAGGACCATCCCCTTCCCCCAGAACAGGGCATCCCAGCATTCTCCCACTTCCAACTTTAGGCACAAGGAAACTGAAGTTCCACCAAGGAGACATATTCTGGAGTAGGTGTCATGCTGCATAGAACTAGGCAGGAGACTAAGTGGTTCTCCAGGATTTAGGGGGGATTTAGGTGCACTTAGGTGGAATTTAGATTAAATCCCATTTTAGGTGGGATATAGAAGGACGAACAGCTACTTCTTTACTATCTGAAGTACACTGAAAGGCAGTCATGTTAGACATGACCTAAGTGTAGTGGGTGATGTGGGAGGGGGTGAGTGCACTGCACATCCCAGAGGCGGCCTGAAGCCAGAGGTGCCTGTGGCAGAAGCATTGCAGCCCACCCACTGGCAGCAGCTGCCATCACCCACCACAGAACCCCTATCTTGGACTACTGAGGGGCTCCTGTGTGTGCAGCTGCCCTTTGAACCTCTCAAGCTGCCTAGGGATGACCTTCCATTGGTCTTGGAGAGGTAAGAGCAAAGTGTGGCAGGGCGGGGGGGGGAAATTCACACGGAGATATCTGGCACAAAGCAAGGGTCGAGGTTTCTCACACTTTTGCTTTCTGCTCCCATGCAAGAGCTCCATCGTCCCACGGAGCTTCTGAGACAGGGAACAAGCTGTGATTTTTTAAAAGTAATTGCCTGTGGGAGATATTAATTCTATTTTTATCCTTCCCTGTAACAAAAGCTTTCCAATAATGTCCTCAACATTCATCAGCATTAACAACTAAATACATTTAAATAACACAGTTGCTGTATTACCCTTTTAACTCCCTGCTTGCTTCTTGATATTTGGCCTAATAAGTAAATGCCACATTTCTATTTCCAATGCTATTGTATTCATACATTCTCAGGACACCTTCCAAAGATCATTTCTTAAGACAGAAAGACTCTCTGTTGTGAAGGGGACTGTCTTCATCTGGAAAACAAGAAAGCAGCACACACACACACACACTCAACTCACAAATCGACTGAAAATGCACACTGTAAAAAAGAAGAGATTATGAGTCAATTTGAGCTCCAATTTCCATTTAAACAACAAAGATTAAGCAGAGAGGGTGCATTAAGGCACTTTGTTGTGTAGTCCCCGATAAAACTGTGATTAGTAAATATTTTGAGCGCAGAGCTCCAACAAATATAAGGTATAAAACCACCCTAAAACAAACACAGGCACAGCACACACTCAGTGAGCAGAAAGATTTATTGTGAAGTACTGGGCTAGACCCAAGATGACTGTCACCCTTAATTAAAAAAACAAAACCAAAAAACCCTAAAAGCCTGCCTGCAGAGATATAGGGAAAGAAATGAACCATGAAGAGTCCTCAGATCACTCCTCATCCTGTGCCACTGTTACAGACTTTGTCGGACTGAAGGTTTTGAAGGGACATAAGTGCCTACCCTATGTAGGGGCCTTGGTGGTCACAGGGCTGTCAGCATGGCCTCCACAAATGGAGAGATTTAGAAGTCAGCCCTTCAGCAGTGGCAAATGGACCTAAGGGTTTTCACCCTCTGAGGTGAAGCATAGAAGTTCCTTGTCCATGATGAAGATGAATAACAAAAAAATCCTTGGATGCAGAGCCGGAGTCAATTAAAAATGTCTCTAATCCTCCCACTGTAATTTCCTTAATTTCCCAAGACAAATGATATCATCTGAGTATTTACATATTTCATGCAGACTGACAGGAAAACAAAAAGACCCTTAAGACCCTTCAACCCCCCCATCCCCCAGGATCATAAGTTTTCTCCTCCTTCTGGGTATATCTTGAAAAATGTTGAATAATTGCAACCTAGCTGAAAGATCATACCTTAAAATAACTTTTCTTAGAACTACCTTTTTTTCCCTCATGACCTCTCTGGCCCTCCAGGTGCCTCCCACCCATTCCAATCTCAGCACCAGAAGCAAGATGCCTCATGTCCAATGAACACCTAATGGAGACAGATCTTGCCAAAGCACCTACAAAACAGGCTGATACAGCGATACAGCTCTACAATGTGTCCTCATGACAGAAACACCAAGAGCCGTGGGTGATAGTTGTGTTCAATCAAAATGCCTTTGTGGAAATTACTTGGGTAAAAACTAAATGACCATTAGTGACCAAAACTGACTAACTAGGGGAGTTGATAAAGACCCAGAAGTATCCAGTTACCCACAAGAGATGGGTGTTCACAGCACTCCACTTCTGGCTCTCAGTTTCAGATTCTCAGGGGACACAGCCACCTTCAAAAGGTAAAACTTGGAAGAGGTATTCATGATTACTTCAGACACTAAATACCATGGACTCCATGAACTTGGTTATTTTTCCAACTGAGTGGTTCCCTAACAATTATTATTTCTCCCTCTCAGCCATGACCTCTGAAGAGCTTTTTTCAGATTTTTTTCATTTGCTAGAACAGTTCTGCCTCCTAAAGCAACATATTCCTGTGGTGGCCACTCAGCTCATGTCAGGGTAGGACACATTGCATTCACACCAGAAGCTCTACACTTAGAATAACCTTTGAACTAAGTCTTCGACTGAATCCTCACTCCTGGGATTGATATTTATAAAACATGGAAACAAACCTACTTTTATAGCCCGTTCCTTCAAGGATCTGGGAATAACATAACTGGCTGTAGTTTAAGAGTAACTTTTAGATTTATGGGTACTTGACTCTTCATGAGCAAACACAGCTGAGAAGCTGCAATCTGATCTGCACTCAGTTGTCACTGGACTTTTCTCTACAAATTACCAATGCTGGCTGACTTTTCCTGGTAGACTTCAGACCGACAGCTCCTCTCTTTAAACCTATTCTTAATGTTCTCATCTGTAGTGCTTTGTACCACTTAGCTGCTGAAGACATCTCGTATCCAGCCTCTTCCAGTGTGTGGGTACCAACAAGTCCCCACGGTGGCTCATTCCCTCGAGGGTGCTGACTCTTAGTTGGTGATTGGGGTTAAACCATGACAAGACACCATTCAACATGATCCTAAATCCTCTGTTACCCTTCAAACAAGCTGAGAGTTGTCGAGTGGCTGCTTACCAGGGACTCATAATCACAGTGCCCTGCATCTCCAGCCCAAATCAGCTCTTGGCCGGGAAGATGGAATCCACATCTCCAGTTCTTTTTGTTTTACTTATTATAGTTCTTGGTTTTTTAATTGAAAAAAAAATGTAAATTTTTCTCCCCTGGAGATCATATTGAGAAATTGTCATATGTGAGCAAAAAAAATTGTTCATGACAACTGGTTTATAATGTACCATGAATTATTTAACATATTAAACCACTGAAGTCTCTGAAAACTCACCAACTTTCAATACAATCAATTTCCTCAAAAAATCTGGACAAGTTCAGCAATAAATTTATCAGATACACCAGAAATTTTATGCAAAAAACTTATCAGATGCACAAGTTTATGCAGTTGCCTAATCAAGTACAGAGGGGGCTGGAGTGGGTGATCTCTGAAGGTCCAGGTCCCTTCCAACCCAAACCTTTCTGAGACTGTGTGACTCCCCAGCCAAATATCTGGGGTTTATAGCCCTCTGTCTGTCATTTTGGAAAACATTGCAACATTAGAAAACATAATTTTACAGCCTGTGCTACAGAGAGATAATTTCAGTATCTATCAGATTTGGGAAACATTACTAACAAGATTACCAGAAGTAAATGGTATTGTGTAAACCAGCAGAACTGATTTTCTGCACATAATTTTTAAATGAACAGATTTCATTGTATGAAGAGCAATATAAAAAGAAAAATGTTTGAATGCCACACTTTTTTTTTTTTTAAAAAAAAAGAGGATTGTTTTATTCAGCAGTTTATTTCACATGTTCCACAAGGAAATGAAAGTGGTAAGTGAGAAAATAGCCTGAAATTCAGCTTGGAAGTCAAAAAGCTCCCAGCCAGGACCTTGAGAAGCTGTCAGAGATGGGGATTTTCATCAAAAGCCCTAACACCAAGGCTATGAAATTAGAAAAAGAGCACTTTGACATTACAGATGGCATCAGAGCTATGGATAACCTGTGAGAAAATAGAGAAGCAGGCTCCAGATTTCTGCTGCTTCTTCTCTTCAGAAGCAAGTATGATAATGTTTTTAAGGAGCATATCAAAGTTAATAGCACTAGAAGAGCGAGCCGTGCCTGGCAGAGGCAGCATACGGAGGATGCAGCCCTGGATGAAGCTGTTCAGACATGAGGTTTGCATGTAGTCACTAATTAAATTGCCTCTTGCTGTGCGCTCAGTCATCCAGTGCAGCTCCAGCACTTTGCAGCAGAAACGTGAGGTTTCCTGGCTTTGCACAGCTCTGAGAACATGTCGGATCCACATATTCACTTCAGCTGCTTCTCTATGTCCCTGGACACTGAGCTGCACCTCTGCATTATGCTGGGGTCAAGGCCTGGGTTCCTCCTACAGCTCCTGGGGAATGGAAGAGGAGCTGCAGACAGTGTTGAAACACAAGGATGCGGCACTGGAGACAGGAGCTGCTCCTGCACCCCTTCCCTTTTTGCTCCAGCAGGTGCTGGAGGGCTTGTATTTATACCAGCCATTTACCCTGCCAGGATTCCAGGCATCATGGTTACTCAGAAAGTAAGAGAAATCTGAAGAATAGCCTTATTATTGAAATGAGCAGATCTTGCTTTCAATGCAAATATTGACTTACGTGGTATAAAGGAAATTTTTGCAGGATACTTGATTTCTCTCTGACAAAGAAACACCATAAAAAGGACATAAACTGAACAGAAAAAAACACGAACAGATGTACCCACTGAGCGAGTGGAAGTCATGAGAAACTGCAGGCAATGGAGTGGGAGGGAAACAGTCAATAAATCAGGAGCTCTTCAGCAGAAGCAGCGTAGGAGGTAACAGTGGAGAGGGCTGGAAGCTCAGTGCATGCCCCAGTGGGGCCTGGCCAGGTGGTTTATTTTTATTTCTAAATATTCAGCATTCTCTGGAAGGAATATTGTGGTTTTCACTTCTGAAATAGTACTGTGACTTGTATCAAATGTAATTTGTTTCAGTATTTTTGCTAAACCAAAACATACCAGTCCCTTTATTTTGGAGAGCTGAGGAGCAAGTGGCAAGGATTGGCTAAGAGGTCTTTTTCTTCCCTCAGTGGATTTGGGCCAATTGTTCACAGATTGAGACCTGCTGTCAGAGCAGCATCCACTCAAGTTTGCTGCCAGGAATGAACTCCTTAAATAACACAGGTCTCCTTCCAACCTTGAAGGTGACCACGAGTTTACAGCAGAAGGACCTTCCTGTGTATTTTTGAGTGCCTTTCAGGTTTGAAAGAGAAAAAAAAAATCCTTATTGGCCTGGGAAATAACATCTCATTGCAGAAACCATGAACTACTGCCTGTGTCTGCACTGGGCAGTACGTCAAGTACCGGGGCAGCTCTACTTGCACTGGTTACACTGAAGCTCAAACTCACCTCAGGCTTGGAGCTGATTTTTCAGTCACTGGCAAAAAGATTGGGGGAAATTATTTTGCCAGAGAGTAAGAATTTCTGGCACATGACCTCCAGAGGAAGGTTAATGCTACAAAATTCCCATGAGCTAAAGCCATTATGGAGCCTCTTCAGCTGGAAGGAAGTGGAAATGGATTAAATGTAGTGTATATGGTGGCTTTATGGGAAACCAGGAGCAGCCCAGTGCTGGGCAGTTGGCAGGACTGATTAGCCAGCTATATAAACAGTGAAATATCATAGCAAATGGCAGTTGCTCTGTACTTTTATTCTAAGAATTAACTCCTGTTCCCCAGTAATTGGTTTTCCCAGTTCATTTCTGTGTGCTGCTGTAAAGGTCTCTGATGCCTTGTGCATTTTTAGCTCCAAAAGTAAGTACTATGACAGAGAACTCAGAAGCTAGACCTTTCCCATCCTTCTTATCCAAAGACAAATACTTGATAAAATGCAAAATAGTAGAGAATAAAGACCAGTGGTGAGGTATTTAATTTTTAATGTGAAGCTCACATTCAATTCTCAGACACAGGCTGTTCCAGTTGGAAATACATTTTTTTTGTATACATCTCATTTATCAGCAGAGGGAGACCCCAGTCTCCTGAGCTTCCCTGCCAGGACAACATTCACCCTCAGGGCAGTTCTGCCCTACTTTCCCAGACCTCTGCCTCAGAGACTCCTGTGCTGCCCTTCTTGAAGGACAGCCCTAGAAGCGCAGGAAACTCCAAGGCAAGGGACATTGGTTTTTTCCCCCCATGCCAGGACAGAATGTGTTTTTCCTATTTTTCTGACAAAAATCCAATGGCTGTGATAATAATAACAACTCAATTATGCCAGAAGAAAAAAAAAGAAAAGCTGGTATCTGAAGCAGAGACTCTCCTGCTCCAGCCAGCCCTTGCTGTGCTTCCCCCTGACAGTCATCAGTCCCTGGAACTGAACCACAGCCTGAATGAGCTTCCCTATCATTCTTGAGCTACCATATGCCTTGTCTCTGTGACACCATTTGTTTTCTATTTTCATCTGTTGCTAAACATTCCTCTGAGATGACACCTTCTACCTTTATCTGCAGCCAAAACCCATTGCTTGCTCGCTGGGTGGTGTATGTCTGCTTCTCCTGGATCCAAGAAGTTGCAGCTGCATCACTGTGATCTTGTGTCAGCTTTCCCTCTCTCTCTTTCTCCCCTCCAGTCAGTTTTCGAGGAAGGCAATGCCCTTGTTCTTCCAAACCATTACCAGCAAGGCCTGTGAGCACTCATCAGAATAAAAGCTAGTGCTGGCTTACCTGTGCAAAACAGGGCTCTTACTGGAGGAAAGGAGAAATGAAAACAGGCTGCTAACCCACCTCTGAACCTGCTCTGATGCACTTGGATGGAGTAAGAACATCCAGCTTATCTGGGTATCTGTTTGATCCAAAACTGGATCCCTAAGTAGAGCCATTTTTCATCAGACACAGCCTGAAAGAGGAACACCATCTATAGCCTGGCATTTCCTTCCGTGAGAACGGCACACACCTCTCCAAACACAGATTTAAGTCCACCAGCTGCCAGTGGCAATTTGCTGCCAGAGGGAAGAAAACCGACTCAGCCACAGCTGCAACCCAGTTACCGTGGCCACAAGTGCCCGCAGACCTCCTTGGAGCACCTGGAAGAGGTTACTGACCAGCACCAGCGTCCCTATGTTGTTACCACTTCTCACGTGCAATGCATCCTCTCTTGCCTGCTCCAGTGCTGGAGAAACCAGGAGCACAAATGCCCCACACACTGAACAGTGTTAGGCTGTGTGATCCACGGCTCGTTGCCACAAACAGGAGCACCATGGCAGGCAGGGGAACCCCGATAACCCCACCAGGGCCGGCTGAGCCCCTGGCAGGGCTGCTCCCAGGACTGTCACGGGGAGCCACCAGTCCCACGGCCACTGGCACAGGCTCCCTGTCAGCTCCCAGCTGGAGGGTGTTGCCTCCAGGGCCGGGGGCTCACGGGGCAGATGGCTGTGTTTTCTGTGTGCCTCTCACCGATGTCTGCGTGTCTGTGCGTCTGTCCGTCTGCACGACCACACGCGGTACCCGGCGCCGGGGCAGCCCGGCCTCACCCAGCAATAGCTCTCTTCCACTGTAACACCAAACCCGCGTCTCTTTCGCAGCAATAAGCATCCCAGCCGGCTCCACTGCAAGCAGCTCCACCGAGAGCGGGACCTGAGCCGGGCTCGCACACACGGCCGCTTGCACATTCTACGCGAATTGTGATCCCTGCTAGGGCTGTGCTGCAGGGATTCACCACCTGGGGTCAGCGCCAGCCGAGAGGATTTCTAGCACAAACGTGCTCTTTCCCCGAAGCGGGAAAGCTCCTCTGTGTCTCAGCAGACCTAAGGGAGGTCGTACCAAGCCTGTTCAACCCCCTTTTTAAACTCCCGTCTCCAGCAGATGGGAGGGATGCGCCCTAGCGCCTGCTCGGGGAAGAAGGCACTGCACTACGGAAGGGGATAGGCGCAGCGGGAACGACGCTGGGAAACACACGGGCAGTGGAAATGCTCAGAATAACATTTTTACTCCTGGGCTGAGGTCAAGGGAGCTGCCGGAACCGTGGAAGGCGGTCCCAAAGATGCTTCGCCGAGCACAACGAGGCAACAGCTCTCAGATGAAGAGTTTGCCCCCGTTTCAAATCCTAAATCACTGCTGGCTAGGAATGACTTTTAAGACATTTTTAAATTTTGATTAGTTCACATAAAAGAACCCACCCCAGTTAACTTCATAAAAAAGCAAGTGGATTAGAAAGTAAACCTCAGGGTTACTTTTAATGCCCATTCTTTTATGGATGGACCATGCTTCTTGTCACTCTCCTGGCAGCACAATAGGGGGACAAAGAGCACCGAGGCACTGCAGCCCCCAGCACCACATGGATCTAAATGGCCACCCAGACAGACAACAGCCCCTGCCATGATGCAGGAAATTCCCATTCCCCTTCTGCATCTTTTCAGATCATTTGAGGAGAAATCATCTAGCGCAGCAGCACACTCTTCCCAATGTCTTCTGTTATTTGGCAACTCAGTGACAGCTTGAGCATCTCTTCTCCTTGTTTAAAGATTTCTCTCTCCTTTTTTTCCTCCTAAGGAAGGAGCATTTTTCTTTGGTGTACCCTATCTTTGTATACCACCTTGTCCCCTGTGAGGGCAGAACAAGCACTGCCACATTCACTGCAGTTTTTGGACGCAGCCTTTTCAGCTTGCCTCTAACTGGGATGTAATTTGAGTTTGGACACAGCTGCCTTATTGACACCCTGTAGCCAAAACCGGTGAACTTTTTAAGATTTAGTTTTTCTGTCTGAGAAGCCAGAAACTGCCTGAGGAACTTGCCTTTTTCATGACAGATTGCAATCCAGACAATGGGAACTTCTGACATATCGAGACGCAGTGATGCAGGAATGCGAGGCACATCCTTCTTTCCCCTTCAGACATCACACAACACACCAAATGTCAGAGGTGGGGACCACTGGCTTGTGCCTGACTGGTTTAAGAAAGTGGAGGGAAGGGACAAGACCCAGAGCCACAGACAAGCTCTGCCCCACTCTTGGAAAGGCAGAAGGTTGCTTTTGGCCTGGCTTCCTCACAAACCAAACCCAACCCAATCCAAAGAATCTTTCTACCCCCATGCAAGAGAAGACAGGACACCCTAACATTCCTTTAATTCACTGCTTGTGAATTAAAAATCTGTTTCAGCCCCAGACTTTGAGCTGTAAACTAAAGTTTAGAAGCAAAGTCAATTTTGATTTGCTCATTGTTTTTGAGGGAGGAGAGACAGGAGACAGTGACTCATTTTAGCAGAGAAAGGAAATGGTTTTAGAAAGCAAGGTACCTGTAATCTTTATTTGGACAAGGAAATAAATAAGTATCCAACTAGTTTTGATGGTATAACTGTGTGACATTGCACAAGAATTCATACTTAGACCTGAATGTGCACTATGAACTGTTAAGTCCCACTTTTCACCCAGAAATACATTCAACGGCTTGGAGAAGAAAAAAAGAAAAATCCATACAAACAAAATGTGTCAGAAAGAGGTCAAAAATAAGATTTATTTGCAAATCATTTTGACAATAAACTGGCATCTCTGAGCTGTTCATTTGGGGGGAGTACAAGTCAGTTCCTTTGCCTTCTGAGATTTCCATTTGCATGCAATATGGGATACCTCTAGAATTAAAAATTAACTTCAAAGTGTCCTTTTTTGCCTTGCTGTGCTGAATAATTCCTTCCACAGGCACACTACAGGAGAGTCAAAGTCTTTGTAATGAGAAGCTGTCACAGGAAACGTGTGACGAAACAATCTTGGCTTAGAAAGAAAACTGTCACAGGAGGGTTGTTTTACATTGTTTAACAGTGTTAAGCATTTCAAGATTCCCACAAGAAGTGCCTGGTGCTGTATGAAAAACACCCCAAACAACGCAACAAAAAAATTCCCTCAGAAACCCAAAACAAAACCCAGAAATACTCCAGAATTCAGTTAAGTAATGAACATCTACCCATAAACCTCACAGCTATACTGAAACCTTGAGTTTCTTGCTGATGTGAAGAACGCACAGTACATCCCAGTTATGACCTCAGTTCCCTCTCCTGGAAGCTAAGGACTGTGTCTCATGTAAAAAGAAAAGAAAAAAAAAAGGTCAAGATTTAATAATGACTACAGTATACAGATGAGCTCAGGACAAAGGCAATATAAAGTGAGATTTACCTTAGTGGCTGACTGTGTGAACACAAACTCTAAATTATGATTAGTCACAGCAGCTGAAGAGGAAGACAGCAGCATCTTCAGAAGATTTCTTCAATTTATGCCCACCCTGCTCCATGACCTTGATCTCTCTACCTTTCAAAAAGCCGAGACACTTCAGCTCTGAAGTCATAGTTTGAATTAGATGAGATCACAAGTGTATTCTGAAAACCCTATATGATTAAATTCTGAACAGACCGTAATTACTGTATCTTGCATTAGGGCAAAGCCAAAGGTAACACACGGAAACAAGTTAACTCAGAATGGAAATCAAAGAATCTGACCCACATATATTTTCAGTGCAGTTCTAGAAAATACTAACTTTAATAAAAAAGAGGGACATTTTTTTTCCTCTTTATGAAGCTCAAAATAATCCAACAGTCCATACTGGAAAAATAATTTCCCCCTCCCCCTCACATTATATATATATATATATAAAATAATGCAAGAAAAGATGTCCAGATGTCATTGTTATCAGTTCAAATAAAGCATTAATGAATGCATTAGATCATTCAAATGTAAATAAACATGGTTTATATATATATAAATCTATATAAATATGCCCAAATATCAAAATTACCTTATAAGGGTAACAACTATTGGTGACAACCAGTTTATATAAGTATTTAGGTAAAACTGGAGAGTAATAGTCTTAGAAACATTATTTTATTTTGGGCTACTTTAGAAAAACTAAAACATTCAACTGAAAGCTCTTCATCATCAGTCCACATCATCTCACCACAGGTGTCTCCCTGTACCTTCTGGGGAACCTAGTCCATTTTTATGTAATAAATATACTTGGTCATTTCACATCAACCATTACTGAAATGGTCCTGAGAGCAAGGCCCAGAAACTTGGAATCTCTTCAAGCTGAGCACCCTAGCTAACATCAGACTGCCTCCTGCACAAGCTCAAAACTGAGAGAGGGATGAAGATTACAGAACAAAGCTTATGTTGACAAACATTGCCCCCTTCAACTGCAACTCAGCCATCTTCAGAGAACAGCACGAATTTGATAGGTAAATTGCAAATCCAGTGGTTATATTTTCTCATTAAACAGCTCCAAGGCTTCACTCTTCTAAGACCTGTCTATCCCTGTATTTGTGGTGTAGTCAAATGCAAATACTGTTGAGGTTTACTGACATCTGATTTGGGCAACAGTTAAGCTGCAAGTGCTAACATTCTGCATCAGCCTGTCCTGGTTTTGGCTGGGAGAGAGTTAATTTTCTTTCCAGTAGCTGGTACAGTGCTGTGCTTTTGATTTATAATGAAAATAATGTTTATACACACTGGTGTTTCAGTGTAAACATGGCTCAGCAATAACTACGTCAGGGACTTTTTAGCTCCTCACCCCACTCCACTAGCAAGTGGACTGGGGGTGCATAAGGAGTTGGGAGGGGACTCAGCAGGGACAGGTGACCCCAATGGACCAAAGGGATGCCCCACACCAGATGGTGTCACTGCTCAGGAACTGGCTGGGCGTTAGTCAACAGGTGGTGAGCAATTGCAGTGTGCATCACTTGTTTTGTACACTGTAATTTTATCTTTGTTAGTGTTGTTTCCCTTCTGTTTTTGTCCTATTAAACTGTCTTCATCTCAACACCTGAATTTTACTTCTCCCCCCTCCCTGCCTCCCACCCCCATCGACCTCCCCGCTACTTTGGGTGGGGGTCAGGCAGTGATGGGGTGCAAGCAAAAAAATGCCTGTGTGGTGTTTAGATGTTTGCTGGGTTAAACCGTAACATGGCCCCCACAATTCATGAGCTTAGCAGTATTTTTCCACGACAAAATTTGACACATCTGATTAAGATTCCAGAGTTTGGAAAATCACTACCCTGAAAATCCACTGTTTGTCAAGGAAGTATCATGTTTACTGAAAATGTGAATTAGCTCTGAGCACACCATCTCTAATGACAACACTTCAGAAAGACCACATGCAGTCCTACAAGCTTAGTCTTCTTAAACATCCAGGTCTGAAACTGAGAAATACTGTGGTATTTTTCAGGAGAAGTCTTGTAGAAGTGATCCAGTTTCCAAATGTCATTAAATATTTTGGCAGAAAAATGTTATATGAAACCTGTAATACAGCTGATAATGTTTATAATCTGATGATTATTTATAAGAAGTATTATTGCATTTTAAGCGTAAAAATATAAGAGGTTCTATAAAGAAAATTAAAATAGCATTAATCTAATATTGATAGTCATATAAAATAACTCACAATTATGTAAGTTTCCATATTTAATTACACATTTAAAAATAAGTTATAAAAATAATTAGGCTTCTTTAAAACCCCAAAGGTATTTTCTTTTAGGAGTTTTTACTCATATCTACTGATTGTCTAGCATCAGCAACAGCTTCTGGTACTCGAACAGTCATATCATTCATTGATTTCTTCAAGCAGATTTGGCAGCCTAAACGTGATCTGTAGGGAAATATGACATTGTCATTAGTACTAGCCCACCAGATATCTAACAGCATTTACCCCCTCATGCCTCCAGCATTCAGGCATCCCAAACTCGTCACGGATTAGAAACAGCCACTCTTGTGTGTGGTCTTAAACAAGCCCAGTAGTGAACCACACATATCAACACAAAGGTCTGTGTGGCAACAATAATGATTTATGTTCAGTCTCAGAGTTCAGCACACTGGAAAGTTGCACACTGAGCACTTCCTGTTTACTGAGATAATATATAAAAAGGGTGACCCTTCCATTTTCAGTGGGCACTAATAGCTCAGTCAAGGGCGTTTGGCACCTCTGAAGAGATGAAAGCGATGAATCTGAATGAAAATCTCAGAAAAAGCACAGCATAACCCTCTCATCCAGGGTCCAATATTTTCAAAGTAAAAAGTTCAAGATCGGGTTATTAAGCCAGAAAAGTAAGAGTGAAAAAGATAAGAAACATAAGAAAGAGACAGAAAAAAGAATAAAAACCTCAAGGCATCTGAAGAGATGCCATCCTTTGTTTTTCTACCTACCTAGCATGAACAAAAAAAAGATGTTGCATGCAAGGAATTAAAATCAGAAGATTTAATACAACGAAATTCTGCAGATGTCACAAGCCACTTTTGTCGCTGGGCTATTTTTAGTTCAATATCCATGTCTTAGTACTCAAGTAGAGAATACTGAAAACATCAGCAAAAATGGGCAATGCTATGGAGCACCAGTCCCTGGAAAGACACTAGCTGGCCAACAGCCTATTTTAAGAACGTAAAAGTTACCACTCTTCTATCCACCTTTCTATATGCATTTCTCTGCACCTTTTAACACCAAACATCATTTCCTATTCCTCAGTAGCACAAGATCCCTGCACATGTCTTCACTGGCAATTAGTGATATTACCACAGAGTAACAGCACTAGACACAAACCTCACCCTACACTGTTTTCCCGGGTCTTCTACAAATACACTAATTAAACCCTAGCACTTTTAGATCACACTGTGGATCACACACTCTCACCAAATAGCCTAATACTTCTACCTTGTTAAAAGACCATTTTTCTTAACCAATAACTTATCCTTTACAAGGCGTTTGCTCTTACCCTGCTGCAACTCAAGACTTAAAGGATTTCTAGACCTAAATAAATTACATGAACTGCAACATCTTTCTTCATGCTCAGTGACTTATTTGAAGAACTCCCATATCTGCTTCATCCCTCTATAAAAGCTCTGTTGAATTCATTTCTTACTCACAGTAGATAGTACAGAAAGCAACACAGACACAAGATTAAAGTGTCCATTATGGAACTTCTGTATCTTTTTCAGTTTAGATGATCTCATTTTAAAAGTTGTATTGTTACCTTCCCATTTCCTTGATGTGGAAGCAGTCTTAAACCAACTAATTAAGCCTTGCAGACAGCAGTTCAGAAATGCCATACTGAATTCCTGTAGAGCTCCTGGGTGAGTTCTACCGAACCATTGCAATTTGTTACTACTCATTTTACTTATCTGCTGTAATACTACTTCTACGGACACATAAGTTTGCAACAAGATCACAGAATACTCCAGGAAGCCCTCTGCAAAGAAACCTTCAGTACATGGACATGCTGTAACATCTTGTGACAACAATGCTAAAGAAACTTCGCTTTTATGTTAGCTTTTTCTATTTTAAGTGCACCTTCTACATCACCCACCAGCTCTTCATACATGAAAGGTCCTTGGCCACAGGAAGAACACATGATGCTGGGAAAACCTAACAAACGTCTTCAGAGGATCTAAAACTTAATTTAGTATTAAGAATTAGAGAGAAAATAGAAACATTTAAACAAAGAGCTCTGGCTTTCTACTGTTTTTCAGTTATTCAGTTAAATCTCTTTGATAGCCAAAGAAAAGGGGTTTCATTAGATCATTTGCCTTCAGAGCTATTTAATTATTTTAGCTGTGAACCTAAAAATTCAGGAGAATTACAGTAGATGGTAAGAGTGAAGTAAAATCACACTTAATATGCTTATGACTCTTTCAAAACTGAAAATGGGTTTTTCTGAGACGGGAAAAAGAATAAAACAAAAGAAGCTGCAAGAACTATCCTGTAGCTTGACTTCTTTGCCTTTAGAGCCTTACATAAAAGTTCAGATTTGTCCGAAGTGAGAAAGTATATTGTTATAAGAAGTGATGTGTACAGGATTCCCATTACTAATATAAGGAGATAAATGAGTTAATTCAGAGTACTTCTTTGCAGAGACATAAAAAATTCTATGCTGTATAGGCCAGGTATAAAGCCTATGATATGACTGGAAAGATTCTCAAAAACTTCAACAAAGAGTTCCATTGTAGGATGAAAAAGAGGGCATGAAACCTTGCAAGGCACAGCTGCCTACTGTTCATATGGGCATGGTCTATGATAACAGCTACTTGTACACCAGCAAGTAGAACGACCCACTAGGAATGGGTCTGTGATGAGGATGTGACACCCTAATTACCAAGATGTGTGATGGTGGGGGTGACGCAGAACAGAGTTTAGACTACTGCTAGTCTAATCCTAATACCTATTAGCCGTCAGAGCACACTTCACGATTGCTTTCTGCCAAAAGGGAATCTGGCTTGTGTGCACCAAGAACACTCTGATATGAGTCAAAGCATGACAAGTAGGTACACTGACATATGGGACACTGTCCCAGGGAAGGCTTGGAGGAAGGATCTTAACAATGTACATAAATACCAGAGAGGTTGTGGAGTCTCTATCCTTGGAGATATTCAAAAGCAGTCTGGACATGGTCCTGGGCACCGGATCTAGGTGGCCCTGCTTGAGCAGGGGTTGGACCAGTTGACCTCAAGAGGTCCCCTCCAACCTCAACCCTTCTGTGATTCTGTGAAAAGAAGATCTGACCAAAACCTAAAATACTAATGTAAACACATTCATGAAATAAAATTAACTAGCTACAGACTAATAGAAACAAAAAACAGAAGGGAAGAGAAACAAGTACAAGAAAATTCACACACAGGACAGCAGCAGCAGAGCTTTTGCTGAAGGAACTGGGTTTTCAGTCATACTTATCTAAGGTCTTTGCACCAGACAGCTCTGAAGACAAGTACTGGCAACTGACACTTTTCAGTTACAAAAGCAAAACTGACATCTTTTTAGTATGAATTTGGACAAACAATATTTCAACTTGGCAGTCCCATTTCTGTAATAGAATCCAGCTATTCATTAAAAGCTGATTAAGGTGCTCCAAGAACATTAGACTGCCCCATCTGCAAACCCTTCTTTCCATTCTTTGATGTAGTGAAGTGTTAGTTGTCTTACGTTTCTGTAAGGCCATATGCCAGGTCCAGCATGTCCATCTCTTCATCAGTAATAGCATCTAGTTTCTCAAATATGTGGTCTTCAAATATTAAATGACAAGTTGAACAGGCTAGCGTTCCTTCACATGCACCTAAAGAAAAAATAAATCAAGGACAGAAAATCCAAGTTTCAAACTGCATCAGAATTTCAGAGGAAATCCTACATATACGTGTCTCATAAACAAAGTCAGTGATTAGTAAAATTAATATTTCATGTATTCCCACATTCATATACTTACTTTGCATTCAACTGTCAATAGTATTTCTACAGTTCCAGATTTACTTAAATGCTGTAATTAGTTAAAATACTTAACTAATTTCCACCATTTAAAGAAAGGAAAGTTTTCTACTATAAGAACGCAAGAGCAGACAACACCATCAATCCACACTACTTATTTTCAGGGTTGATCCTTCTTATGTCTCTTTCCCATGGTTTTGAGAAGGTTTCCTTCGGAAGTTTAACAGAAGATACCTGCTACACATAAAAAGCTCCTCAGAAGTACAGGAAGGAGGGATTTTATACTCTGTATTTCTTCTCACTCAACAGAACACTAATTCCCAGCCACAAAGGTAGGCAGGCCAGAGAGAGATGGTTTTATCTGTGCTAAAGAGGTGTATATGTATTATGACTCAATTCAACACGAGTCAAGGATCTAATAATTTGCTAGGGTTGAGCTGAGCAAGTGTCAATTACACCTACATATTACAGCAATTAGGTCATCACAGGACAGGAAAAATTTGAACAGTAACAAATTTGTCACTGTATTGGGCTGCCACCAAGTTCTTCACATTGTTGAAAAGGAAATATGCAACTTCAGTGAGGCAAAGGAAGGGCCAAATACTGTGGAGATTGGGATTGGGGCACACAAACCTCAGGCTCTAGTTTAAATTGATAGGAGAGAAGCAGGTACCACTTTAGCCAATTTTCATTTATTTATTCATTTCCAGGGAAAGCAGAAGCAAGAATACTGTGACCACATCACCTTTGTACTCATATGGAAATAAGGGAAACAAGATTGTATGCATAACCACTGCTATGAAAAGAAACAGTGGAATTTCTCATCAGACCACAAGAACCACACAGAAAGCACTCAATGATTTTACATGCAGTATCAACAGCATATATTCAAAGTGAGAAAGACACTGTACTACAACATTTGATTTTTAAAATACATCACGTCTTCAAATGCATGTGAAAAAGTAGAGTTTAAATAAAGTGCCAAATATAAAATTTGTCTTGTCAGCAGTTTAAGGATCTTGAATGTTGGGAAGATGAGGGAAGAACACTGACCAGTCTCTTTGGCCAGTGGAAGATCTTTCCACAACTGCAAAGCTAGCAGTGACAAACCAACTGAGTGCAGCCAAATCATTCAACAGTATTTGTAAGCCTTTGTATAAAGTTATTTCTATTATTATTACTGCACATGGGATGCCCTCTAGTGATAGAAGTAAATAGGTAAAGTTCACATTTTACTTTTCCCTTATTATTTTTTCTCTAAACACAGAACATACATTATTACTGCATTATTTCTCTGCCCTAGTATGATGTGCATTGGAAAGTGATTATTCAAATGGGACTAGCATATTTTATAATTAAAGAACATGTTATAATAATTAAAGATTCTTACAGTATTCCTTTTTTTTATTTCCAGTTTGGCTTCTGTTTATTGACAGAATTATTTTTTCCCATTTACATTTTTAATGCATTAACACAGCTGATATTTATACAGAGAACATTTGCTGTAGGATACAAGCAGACAAGTCATAAGCCTCTGAGTCATTTAGTAAGTAATACATAAAGCTAGTTAAGCCAATGCATTACAAATTTTCAAGAGACAATTCTTCCCCCCAGATGTATGCAGTTCTAGACATTAGACTTGTCTCAGATATTAAGTTTGAGATTTCAAATCATATAAAAGACTTTATTACTAGCAGTAAAACTTACTTGCACTTAACTAAAACACACCTCAGATTTCAAATTGCTAAAATACTCCAGTTGCTTCCTGTTACACATTCAGTCCTGCAAATTGTACTTCCACTTCCTGCGTTAGTTCTATTCATTTTTCAGATCATATTCATAGAAATACCTTTTCCAAGGTATTTAATTGTCATTTCCTAATACCACCAGTTTGTATGGGCAGAATCCCACAACTTCAATGGAACTACCTTTGAGCAATGTGGTCTAGCAGAAGGTGCCCACTGGAGGGAGCTTGGAACTAAACAATCTTCAAGGCCCCTTCCAACACAACCCATTCTATGATGCAAACTATGGGAAGTGCAAAAGTTTGAAGAAACAGGGAGAAATTGTAACTTCCTCCTATTTTGATTTTAAACAGAACTCAAACTAAGTTAGAATTTCACCAGGGTATTGGTCTCCTTTACTCCAGTTCTTTAATGAGAATTAAATTTTTTACTCTTCCCTGCTAATTGACATGGATTTGGTTGTTTATTTGACTTTGCACTCAAACACTACAGCAAACTTTGCTACAAAAAGACTGCTAATAAATTGAGACAATATGGCACCACAGAAGGAACCAGACGCTTTTAGAAACACATCACTTTTGTGTTGCCTCCAGAACCTTTCAGCTCAAAAGAGCCTGCAGGTGGCACCTTTCAGATTTCACCTTCACCACACTGTTCATATTCTCCTCCTTTAATATACAAGCCAAGATCACCCCAAGCATTTTTTTAAAACTTGAACCAAAATATTCTATGCAGCACCAGGAGAAAATAAAAGAGAAGAAAATAAAAATAAAGTACAGCTACGTTTTATATATAAATTCATAAATAAATATTCATTTACAGTTAGAGTCAATGATCTTTGCCAACCTAGATCATACTATCAATATTTGTACATAAACTGGAACATAACTTCTAGACACTGAATACAGTATTCAGGGAATCTACTTACCAAAACCATCTATGTCTAGATTATTATCAACAACAACATCCAGCAGTGAATCCCCAGGTTTTCCCTTGGCTGTTAGTTTGTCACCATCGCGATTTATGAAATGAACAGTTATTTTATCTTCTGAGCTGAAAAAGAAAATTATAGAACAGAATTAAAGAATTCTAGAACTTTTCAGAGCTTTAGAATTGATTGAATGCTACTAAACTAATATCAACTATAAGAGGAGAGAAAACTAAGTTCTTGGCTTTTAAAAGCTGTAACAGGTAAAGGCATTTACTGCTGTACATTGAACAAAGACAATGAAAAAAAAAACCCAAACAAACAAAACCCCTCGGTTTGTGTTTGACATTAGAAGATATATGGGATCCTAATGCTTTGTTTTTCATTAAAGAGCATCAGAGCTATTTTATTTTAGGCACAATATTTGTATTTTTAACAAATAAAAGAGCTTATTTTCTATGTTTCACTCCCTGCCTTTCTGTGGGCTCTTCCTTTGGATTTAAGAAATTTCTATTGTTCTCATCATTATCATTTAGAAAAATTGTAAGTCTTCCCATTTCTGCTTAAGAGTTTTAGATATTTTACTTTATTAGTTCCAAAATTTAATTCTATTCTCCTGCCAAAACTGGAAATACTCCAAAAACATTCTGCGTTTTTTAGGCACAAATTCTCTTAGGAGTTCAACTTGTAAATATTAATTCTAGTGAAGTTCAGAGTTTTTACATCGGTTTCAAAGAAAGAAGGTTTTGTATTTTTCTGCTTTTGCTTTTCAGACATTTAAGCAAAAATTCTCTTGCAGTCTGCATAAAAATGTCTTACAACTAAAGCTTTTAATATGTAAAATTGAGGTTTTTGCATTCCGCATTATGTTATTTCACATATAAATTAAAGGAAGGCTTTAAATATGCTAATGAAATACAGTTTATTCTACTTTAAAGACTACTTTCTTTCCTACAGTAAGAGAGCAAAACAAGAAAAACTTGTTGGAAGGACAGCGAAGAAATCTGCTAAGAGGTAAGAGATACAAACAGAACAAGCAAAAGGTGATGCAAAAATGTATGTTTCCATGTGAAATTCATACTTAGGAACCATATGCTTCTTATTACCTGTACTCTTTTTAGTAGCTGTGAGCCTTGAGTAATCTATTGTATGCAAAATATACAAGCTGAAAATCCAGTAATCCCCTGGAAAAGTCTAAGCTGTGGAGCTGAATATTAAAGCAAAAATTTCAAAGCGGCCATGCTGGAACATCAGTGAGCAAATTATTTTTGTTACTGGCTGTAAAAGAAGATGCATTTTTAGCAACATGACTCCTAGCTTGTTATGAAAAACAACAAATGTTTGTTGCTATAGACTTTATATACTTGCCACAACTGTAAGCTCAGTTAGCAGCAGTGTGTGCCATGATGATTCATTATGATGTCATGCTCAATTCTTTTTCTATCATCCCTCAGTCCATTCTCCAGAAGGCAGCCACAAGTATTATTAACTATTAATTCATTCCAAAACTATAATTGGTAATGAAAGGTTGACCATGCTGATCTGCAATACAACTGAAGCATGCACTATAATAAAATTCTGAAGTCTTAAAGATATATCTTTACAAAATGTAATTAATGTCACACAGTCACCTGTGATATCCAAGGACCACCTCCAGCAAACCATCCTCGGGGGGGTTAAGTTACCACTCTGCTTTTTGTTTTGCTCCTCTGCTATGTTAACACCTCCCACAGCAGAAGCAAAGAAACAAGCTCCCACTTAAATAAACTAGTAGAAAATTTACCCCCTCCATTGGGAGTTTAAGACTGATGGGTTTAGACTACATCTGGAAAGGGTCACATTCTGAGAGCCAAAGTAAAGCACTGACAACGTAATTTAAAACTGCTTCAAAAAGCCCTTACAGAGCTCAAAGTACACTATCCTTTGATGAAATATTTGTCAAGATGACAACCACAACTGTGACAGGAGGCACAATGCAAGACGTACTTGCATTTCTGGGCATCTTCAGTACATGGCAAGTACTAAATATTTATTCCAATATCCTAAATATACCCTTTACTCTATTACAGGATGAGGCGATCGCAAGTAACATGGACCAAACAGATGTCTGGCCATCTATTAGATCACTGGAACTTTTGTAAATGACAAGTCAACTCCCATTTTTCAAAACTCACTTGAAACTGTCTTCACATGTGATTACACTGTAATCTGGCACAACACCACAGTGTCACATGAACAGTCCTGCTCCTTTGTTCCTTCCCTCTCCAGTGCTCACACTGTCATGAGGTAAACTGGGTTTGGAAACAAAACTGGCTGAAATCCAACCTCCAAAGGTCAATGGCCCCATGGATGTCAGCGCTGGCACAATCAGATCTGACCCTCAGACAAAATTTACACTGGTTTAGACCAGTTGTGTTACTGCAACTTTATGATGCAATGACAAAATCAAAGCTTCACGATCAGATTAAACCAATCTCTATTTAGAGTATAAAAATGTGGGTTTGGGTGATCCCCACTTCACATTGCACTGCCATCATCCTTACAATCAATATTACCACAAGTCAATTCATTTTGCTAATCTGGATGAAAATTAGCCATAAAAACAAAGCAGTCCCAGCTGAACCAGAAAGCAAAACTGACAAAAGTGCCGCTGCCCACAAAAAAATGAGGAAACAGCAGTGGGATCCCTTTTTCAGTGGAGCAGTCTTACATTTGCTTCAGCCAGTTGTGGACTCCATGACTGTGCTTGCCTAACTGGCGTGACATGCAACAAGGAGACAAACCAAAATATCACTTCCTCAAAAGTCACTGACTTGTGTTAAAGACTTACACAATTAATCTTTCTACAGGACCTGAATCCACCCTAATTAGTAACTGAAACTAAAATTCATTTATTTGTGTTAAGTTAGACACAGCCTTCTTAAGTCTTCCAACAGGATCTGGTTTTCTGCTATTGCCACCTTTATGACTCTTCACGTAGCCAAAACGTTTAATTTAAAAAATCACTGAGGCTTTTGTGAGTGGTGAAAATACTTTCAGAAGTGTGCATATGTAATAAAAAGACTAGTCAGACATTCAAAACACAGAGTAGATCTTTTCAATGAGTGGGAGACACAATTAAAAAAAATAAAATTTACACCTGCATAAAACAATACTTGGGCTTTATAAATTTCAAGTAGCATGGCTTATGTCTACTCAGACATTGCTTGCCTGAAGAGAAACAACCAACCAAATACCAACATGCTGTGAACTAATCACAGGCAATTAACATGAGACATGTCAGGTCTATGCACATATGAATAGCCTCAGGATTATCAGGAATAACAAAACACTGTTATCTGTGTGAAGCATAAATACCCCAATTAATTCTCAGATAAGCGCTTTTCACCAGATAAAAAATACAATTAATTTCTTCATGTTTGTCACAGCACTATCAGCTTTTTATCAAGCCTGGGATACTCTAAATTGAGCATACTGCAAATGCACAGAAGAGCACCAGAGAACTGTAAATGCTGTTCACTGTCTCTCCAGTGCAAAAACCAGTAAATACTGTAAGAATCCTGACAGCTACGTCTTCCTCCCTAAAAGACGTATTCTTTTGAATCTGAGATATTACCTCCAAGTTAAGAATCACTTCTTACATTCCTCTGAATGAAACATAAAGATAACAACTGTAGCCTGGTGTTGCACATGGCAAGTCTAACTCTGTTATTTCCAGATCTTTTAATAAACAGCAAATCCAACAGCCATAAATGCCTAAAGCGTTTAATGAATGAAACTATTTCACAGGCCTCAATTAAAACATGGAAGTTATAAACCTGAACTAATCTTTAAAGCATGCAGTAATTATGCTGTGCACCAAAAACATTGTAGATCTATCCAAACTGGGATAAAAGAATTCTGAGATAAATACTCTTCACCCTGAAGTGAAATGGAAGGATAATGGAAAAAAAATGGAGCAAAAGAAAAGAGGAAAGGGAAATGAAAACATAAGGCCTGATGCCTCAGTGAAACCTTTGGGAACCTCTGCTCACAAGAAGCACCTCAGGTAATGTTTTGTATTGTGAGGTCTTCATCCTCTAGGCACAGTTATTTTTACATATACAAACAAAGATTATCTTTTTGCTGGAATAACAGCAGCTGCCTATATAATGGGCAGGGACTGGGTCTCAAATAATACAATGTCCAGAAATGGCAGGACTAGAGAAAATAACTCACACATAAATGGAGAAAATAATATACAAAGATTTTCCTTTTCTCCCAACTCACTCAGCCAGGTTAGGACATGGAGTATGTAAACAACACATTTGAAACACTTGCTTGCATAAGCTTTTCTGCTGGTATGCTTGCACAATGAGTGTGAATAAATTCCATTCTGTATTCATCCTGTTTGTGAAAGACCTGAGGGACTGCAGGTCTTATATTGCTGTTAGGCAAGGAAATGTTTTCCCTTTCTAGTATGCTCTTCTCCTCCAGGTTTACCCTGTTCAATAATTTTTAATACTTTTTTAAAAACTGACAGTATCTTACAAAGACATTTTTATTTTTTAATTAAAAATTGCAAACCAGGGGCTTCAAAAGGAGCTGATCATTAACAGGGTCACTCAGAGAAGAGATCTGACTAGCAATTTACCCATCTCACATGGGAGTACTAAACTAAAAAGTTATCTCTCCATATGAAAAGCATCTGCTGGGACAAAGTCAAAGAGCACCTAGAGAATTTAAAAGCAAACTATTGAAACAGCTTTGATGGTGAGGGTGCTACCCAACGTCCTGAAATAGGTCAGGCTATACCCCTGATGGTGGGCAGCTGATTGTGGGTCCTGTTCTGAGTCAAGAACACTTTTCTGACAACCATGTAAGTCAGGCTTTTAAAATTTGTGCATTTTAAATATTGAAAGTTTACTGTAGACTCTGACCTAGCTTCAAATATACAAATTACAAGCCAGAAGGCTTTGCATCAACAGCCTTTGACTACATGTCACAGAACTATAGTTGTGGACTGTGGAACATTAAATGTCTACAGAGGTAATGCACTTCAAAGCACCTACTCATACATACTGGTGAGGAAAGGAGGGGTTCTGTTCTGCACTTGGATCACAGAATCAATTAGGCTGGACAAGACCTCTGAGATCATCGGGTCCAACCTGTGACAGAGAACTACCCCCTCAACCAGACCATGGCACCAAGTGCCACGTCCGGTCTTTCCCTGGAGAATGATGCACAAGTGTTCTTCAGCAGCAGAAAAACCATAGCAAAGGCAGAGGAGGTCTTCAGTACTGGGTTCTGTGTTATGCGTTGTGTTTCTACCACGCGGTTAGCCAGACTTCCACAGGAAATAAAAAAAATAAAAAAAGAAAAGCAAGGTAACTTTGGTAAGGTCACAGCCTTTTAGAACGCTACCCTGAGCACCAGGAGCCGTGGGTTACCGCTCCGTACCACCACCGAGGGTTGGTTACAAGGGTGCTCCGGGCCGCACCGCTGCCTCCCCCGCCCGGCCCCACCGGGGCACACACACAGCCCGGCGGGACCCGGTGCCCCCGCCCCGGCCCTGCGGGAAGGTCACCCCTCGCCACAGGCAGCCGCTGGCCCGGGTGCCCTCAGCACCGAGGCGCCTTCACGTCTGCGACCCCCCCTTACCTGAGCACCGCCCGCGCAGAGAGGCCGAACAGCCGCGCCGCCCTCATGCCGGCTGCCGGCGGGGTGGAGGAGAAGAGCCAGCGGCGGGAGGCAGCGGCCATGGCGGCGGCCCGGAGGAGCCGCGCCGGCCCCGGGGCGGCCATGGCGGCGGGACAGGACGGGACGGGAGCGCGGGGCCGCGGCGGGGACAACGACACCGGCACCGGGGGCAAAGTCCCGCCGCTGGCGGCCTTTGGCCCGCGCTGCGGCGATTCTCGCAGCCGCTTACGCAGCGCGCGGCCCGCCCCGCCGCGTGCGTCGCCGCGGGGTTACGCAAAGTGCGCGGAGGGGAGGGGCCGGGCGCTACGGCAAGGGCGCAGGGCGCGGCCCTCACAGAGCGCACCGTGTGGGAGGCCCGGCTCGGCTCGGCCCGGCCCGGCCCGGCCCGGCCCGGCTCGGCTCGGCTCGGCTCGGCTCGGCTCGGCTCGGCTCTGCTCGGCTCGGCTCGGCTCGGCTCGGCCCGGCACCGCCCGCCGAGCCCCCCGCCCGCCGCCCGCCCACCGCCGCGCCGCCATGGACGGGGGCGCCTTCGGAGCGGGCAAAGCCGGCGGCGCCTTCGACCCGCAGGCCTTCATCCGGCAGCCGCAGACCCTGCTGCGGTTCGTCTCCTGGGTAAGGCCCCGCCGCCCCCGGCTCCGGTGCGGCTCCGGTTCGGCTCCGGTTCGGCTCCGGTTCGGCTCCGGCACTGCCGGGGCTGCGGGGGGCGCGGGCACTGCGGGGCTCCCCCTCGGGCCCCCGCCACCGACCCCGACCTTCCTGCATGCTGCCTCTGTACACACACACGTATTTGTGGGTAAAATCATTATGCTGTGTGTTACATGCCGTTATGTATTGTTATATATTTGTTATTATATGCTTTATATATGCATGGGTATGGGTAGGTATGCACAGGGATAGATATGCATGCATCTGTCGATGTGTCTCCACACATCCCAGAGCAGTCCACACACAGAGGTGGATGTATACTTCCATAAACATTTATGGCTGTATCTCTGTTATATATATGTGTGTGTATATATATATATGTGTGTGTGCAGGTATGTTTGGATATATGGATCTGTCTCTGGGTTTATACCTATCTATGTATAAATCCCTGTATATCTACATACATGTGTGCACATAGATGTGCAGTGGTATGTACATACATATCTGTATGTGTGGGTATAGGGCCATATGGGGAGAGAGCAGTCTGATTTGGGGGTTTTTCCCTGGCGGGGGGAGGAGAGGTGAATCGGGTTGGACCATGACCCCATCTCCATCTCTGCTAGTTTGGGGGTGGAGGGTGTGTTCTCACCCTCCCATGCCTGTGGGATTTTGGCAGATGCAGGGAGGCAGCAGAATGTTGGGTGACAGGGGGGAACCTGGGAGAGGGGGGGATGCTGCAGTCTTGGGATGGCTCCCCTGTGGGTCAGGGGGTGCTGTGCTCAGGTCGTGCTGAGGTGAGCTGGGGGGGCTATGGGGGTGAATGTTGCTCTGTGTTTTACCCTTATCCTCTCACCCCCCAAACCTCCCTTCCCTATAATGTTTTCATCTCCATAATTTATGGGGAAGGGGGCAGAGGGAAAGGGGCATCTAATGGAGGTGTCAGGAGAAGGTCTCTTCCTGTTCCCGTGATGCCGATCCCATGGCTGCCCGTGGGGCCGGCGCGTATGTGCAAGAAGGTCATTGGGATTAAGGGAGCCAGAGCTGCAGCACCGAGCTGGCGGGGGAGAGATTGAGGTCTCGGCCGGGAGCAGGGAAGGGAGGGCAGGGAGAGAGTGGAGGAGACACATGCGCATGGAAGCTGGGAGGACAGGCGGCAGGCTGCCTTTGGGAAAATAAAAGCAGTGCCAGGTAGAGGAAATGAGGAGGAAAAGGGAAGGTGGCTTGGCTCGCTGCTGGTGGTGGGGAGGCAGCCCTTGTCCTCCCATCTGGGTGGGTGATGTCCCCTCCAGGTGACGTGACTTGGAGGGCAGCTGGAGAGCTCCAAGACAGCTAAGGACATGATTAATGCGGTCATTCTGTCTGTCCGTCCATCTGCCTGAGCTTGTTTACACTACAGCACTACAGTGGGCTGGCCTGTGGCTGGGGGCCAGGCGAGGGGGTATGCATGCCCCCCGCTCCCGGGTGGCTGGAGTGGAGCCAGCCTGCATGCCCAGGGATGATGGACATGATGTGACCTACAAAAGCTCTCCCATTGCTAATCTCTCTGGCAGAATTTCCTCTTTCTCTCTCTGCCACTCTGTCTGGTGGGTTTTTTTCTCCCTTCATCCAAACACTGCGGGATTTTGGCTTCCCAGAGGAGCGAGTGAGGAAGAGAGAACAAGAAATATGTTTGTTTTTTAATTAGGCACCTAGCCTGCTTCAGCGTATCTTAGGCACTGTTGACTCACTTGCCAAGCTCAGCTCTCTGCCCTGCAAGGTCTCCCCAGGCAAGGAGCACTTCCTAGGGACTGGCATCTCCTTGGGCCCTCGCGCTGGTTCCCCCTGCTCATCTGACCTTGACAGAGGACAGGATGGGATTTACCCCAGGCACTTCACTTGGCTGTGGAAATTAAAGTTGTTTTGCAGGAGCTGGAGATGCTCCAGGTCATCAGTCCAGCAAGGGAGGCTGGTGTGGCCACCATGGTGCAAGTCTATGCATTCACTCTTCTGCTTTTCCACGGTCTTGATCTTGTCTGTCCTTCTGAGCATTTCTCCTTTCACAAATACTTAGTTGTAGTTTTGGTCTTTTTTTTAACTTGAGACCAAGAGGGGTCCTTAGGGGCAGTGAAGTCCTCTCTCAGGCTGTCACAAGCATCAGACCTTTATGGCCCCTTCTATAAGTTGGTTGAACTCTGCTGAAAAAAGACTAGATCATGCCCTTCTCACTCTGTCTGGGAGAGTGCTCAGTGGCTCCAATGGTTAGGGCCTTCCACCATAAATCTGTTTGTGGCTGGGGTTTTATCCATTTGCCTTTGTGATCTTGTGCCCTTCAGTTTAAATGGTGCTTTTCCCTCCCTGGTGTTTTCCCCTGAGTATTTATAGACTGTGGTTGCATCCATACTTAGCCTTCCTATTGCCAGACTCTATGAGCCAAACTCTTCTGGTGGCAAAGGGCTCTCCCTCCCTGTGGTCTCTGTTAGAGTCCTTCCTTTCACCTGCTCTTGCACACACTGGAAGTACTTTGCCCGCCATCTCCTGAGATCTCATCTGCCTTTATCCTGCACATGTTGTGAGTGGTTCATTGTCTCCCAGGGCAAGCTGGAGGCTCCTTTTGGTCTCTTTCATGTGATGAGTTTTCACTGAGAGCAGAAATTCTTGTGATCACTTTCTCAGGCAGTGACCTTGTGCTCGGGTCATGCAGCCTTTTAGCAGACTGCATGATGGCATGGAGGTCCATATCGCTTTTTACCAACAGGAACCAAAACTGGCTCCTGCCCAGGGAGTTTGCAGCCCAGTTGAGGTTGCAGCAAATCTCAAGGGAGAACTGAAGAATCAGGAGCAGCTGGGATGACCGAAGATTATTTATATTACTCCTTGATGAAGAGGAGGTAAGATAAATTTGACAAGGAGGATGCTGAACTATGAAAAGAGGTTAGCAATTCTGCAGCATCTGTCACCCCATGACTGTTGTGAGGCAGCTCAGGTTTCGTGGGTTCTTTAGAGGTCGGGCACAGTGAAGAAAGTATGCGTCTCCCTACAGAAAGGTTGCCTGGTATGGGTGCTGGTAAGCAGTGGTGGTCCTCCAGGACGCCCATGTCAGGTTCGTATGTTCAGCCTCAGCACAAGCCATTTCTGTGCTGCTGCCTTCCCCAGATGTGCTTGCCTGGATGAAGCAGCACCTTGCAGAGCAAGGAAGCAGCCCTATGGAGCAATCCTTCCTGAGCGTCTCTGCTGAAGGTGCCTCCAACAGCATCTGGATCTTGCAGTGGTGGGACTTGTCTGATTCAGCTGAGCTGAGGCTTGCTGACAAAAGCAATGTGTTGCTGGAAGATCATAGAGGCTTCCTCATCTCTCTGAAGGGAAGAGCAGAACAACTCCCTACCTATTCCCAGTGACAGCAGTCAAGAGAAGTCAAGCAACTTCCTCTCTTGCAATGTTCCCACTGCAGTTTACTCCCAGTCCTGGTCTTTCAAGGCATTGTTCCACACCCTGCCGCTTCACTTGGTGCCAGCTGCAACTCAAAGATATGCTCAGAGCTGAGCAGCGTCTCACAACTGTTTAGCTCAGCTGATTAGGGCATGGTGCTAATAATATGTTGGGCTTGGGGTCCATCCCCGTAGAGGCCATTCACTTAAGAGATGGACTTGATGATCCTTGTATATCCAACTCAGAATACTGCGTGACTCTGCCCTGTGACTCTGGTGCCCCACAGCAGACAAGACATGGGTGCACGGGTGGGTTTTTTACCACTTCGGCATATAGACTTGCCTTCAGCCTGTTTAGGTGACCCAGCAGCTGGAGCTACTGGTGCTACTGCTGGAGCTCATGGAACTGGGTGGCCCACACCAAGCTGGAGCTGTACAGCTCCAGGATTGTTCCTGCAATAAAGCAGATGAGTGTGAGCACATCCCTACCAAGTTCCATTGTGCCTGAACTCACAGTGCTCTCCACAGCTGGTGGATGAGAGCTGGATGACTCCTTCGCAGCCTGCAGGCGTTGGATGTAACGTTGGCGCCATAAATAAGTAAAATGCTAATTGAAACAGGTTGTTCCAGGTGCTCATGTCTGCTTGGAAACCTGCTTGCTGGAGAAACTGAGGCACTGCTCAGTGTAAAAGCCTAACAAGGCGAAAGTAACTTGCTTTTTAGAAGCAGGCCCAGCTTGCTTGGACGTGGGCTTGAGTAAGAGTATTTCCAATCGCAGTAGCACAGACAAAGCAACCCATTAAAACTTGTCACACAGATTGAGGTCCTGAGCCCTCTGTGATGCCAAGGTCACTGTCCTGCTGAAGGGAGGTTCAGTGAGGAGAGGTGCTGCCTGCCCTCCATCCTTTCCTCCATCACCTGCTGCTGTCGACACTGTGTCCCCTGGCTGGTAGGAGCATGCAGACCTTTTGAGCTGGGACAGGAAGTGCTGTCCTCTGTGTCTACAGGCATGGCACATCCCAAACAGCTCTGGCTGAGCAGACAAGGCACATGAAGGACAGGAACCATATCCAAGTGGTTTGGCCAGGACAGGTTGGCATCTGCAAGCTTGAGGATGGGAGCAAGTCACAGCATGGCAAGGAGCCGAATCTCCTTCCTTGCCAGCAGGTCCCTGGCTTGCCATGCTCATGCCTGGCTTAAGACACCACTTTCCTCTTCCCAAGGACACCCAGTCTGGGCTTGCAATGGCAGTTAAAACTGAGCCTTAGAGCCTGGGGACTTCATTAGTCCAAAACCAGCTGCAATGGGGCTCCCACCTTTTCTGTTCCAAGTAAATTTAGCTGAGATGTTCCTGCTGTTTCAAAACATGAAAGGCACACAGGTGAGAAACAGAGAACTGCGTGGTGATGGGACAAGGCAAACATTTCTGGCAAGAGAAATGTAAGAGACGAACTGTGCTGCAAGAGGAGCAGACACAGGTGGCAATGGATGCAGTTCTTTGCCTAGGTTGGCACAGCCAAGCCAACGAGAGAGAGATGTGTTTCTAGAAAGAAAACTGAACTCTTACAGAAACAGATGCGACCTTTGGGTGGTCACTTTGCTGAGGACGCAGTGACGTAGCAATGTTGGGACCACAGAAGGACATGAATACCACCATGGAGGTGTGGTCATGGGGAGTTGTCACTAGTAGCGATGGGACAGAAGATGCTCTTTGACCATGGGAAGAGCATGAGACCTGTGGGACTAGACGTAGCTTCCTGAAGTTGCTGTCTTGGGCTCAGCCTCCTGTTACACCAGTGGGCATCTTCCAATGGCAGAGCTCTTCTTTCTTACATGGGTTGATAGGCACAGCTGCTCCATCATCACTCAGGGCTCGGGATGTTGTGGCAGGACCAGCCTGGACATGGGTCTGGTTGGAGGTGGAAGGGTTAATGACTGGTCTGTCAGCTGCCAAACCATGTGTGAAAAAAAGGCTGGCTGGCCAGAAAAGCCTGTCCTAGATCCCGTGGCAGGAATTAGGGATGCGGGGCCTTTCTCCCTTCAGTCACCTGCTTCAGCTCAGCCCCGGCTGGTGAGCTGGGAGCTGTTGCCATGTGGCTAACGGCCAGAAGGGTGAGCTGGGAGAGAGGTGCTGGCATAGCCATGCTCTTCCCCTGTCCCATGTTCAGAGGAATTGAGAACAGGGACACTGGCCCCCTCCAGCACCCGCACAGGGCTCAGACACACTGTCGAGACTGTGGGCAGGCGTTGCTTGCTGCCTATGTGGTGCCGGCTGGAGGGAATAAATAGAGGCCGCCTGTTTCCAAGCTGCCAGTCCCATGTGTCTCAAAATCTGCATATGTTTTCTTCAAAATGAACTAAATACAAGTAGATTTAATGATGGTAATAATAATAATAATCCATGTCTGTGCAGGGCACTCTAAAGCTTTCCAGAGACTCCATTTGCAAGTGGCTGAATGAAAATAAAAGCCACATCATCTCTGCCAGTTTATCGTTTGTGCTCTCCTCTGCTCTTGCTTTCTTTTTAAACAGATTTATTCTTGGTCATTACCAGATCAGACTCAAAGAGGTTATTGCTTCATTCTGCCTGAGGGGGATTTGATTTGGAGTCCCACAAGGAATATTATGTCACCAAACTATTTCCTTTCTATAACAGAATAAAAACGGAGTGTGGAAGAGGGAGAAGCAGCATGCAGTGTGACAGAGACTGTGGCCAGAGGGCATTGCAGTGAGCCCAGGCAGGCAGCTCAGTAGAAACCCTCTTCAGCCTCATCCACACCACAGCCATCCTGGGGATCTTGGGGATGAAATGAGGAGGCAGCATGACAAACTCCTGGGATGAGGTGCAGGAAAATCCTAGTTCACTGCCGGAGGCTGGCTGTGTTTTGCATCCATCACATGATGCTCAGGAGCATCTGATGCACGGCTGGGGATGGGCAGCGTGGTGGAAAACCTCACATGACGCTCAGGAGGTTTTGCCCAGCTCTCTGCAGGGCTGAGCCTGCAGTGGGGAGGTGGGGAGGGACTGGAGAGGGCTCACCTCTCATCTTTGCCTTTGGTAAAACCAGATCACCCATTTTAGCAAGAGAAAAAAAGGTATTTTGTGGTAGGGTGCAGAATTTTGCCTGTTCTGCACTTTTCTCGCTGTAATGAGACCTTACATGCCAGTAATGGCCAGCCTCAGCCCCGTGAGAAATGAGGAGAGGAAAACTCTCAGCTTCTCCCCATCTCCTCCCCGCAATGCTAGGCATTAAGTTCATTTTGCTGCGTCTTTTGGCAAGTTGCTTTGTCTCTGTCAGCTTTGCAGTGCACCTGGCTCTGGGCTTCAGTTGATGTCCTCGGAGCTCTTGGATGGGAACAGGAGTCAAGGAAAATGATTGCAACAACTTGTGTGGATGTAATGTTTTAAGGAGCAATGGAGTGGAGAAAAGCTGTGTCTCAGGAGCAGTGCTGAGTTGGTCGGATCTTCTCCAAGTGCTGTTTTCGGTCCCTTTTTTGTGTGTAATGTATTACTGTTATTAAATGCGTATCTCCAGACAGGCTGCACACCTGCCCAATTAACATTGCTCCTGGAGGCTTAAAGAAACCCTCTCAACCTAAAAATCTAGTTACTTCAAGCCCTGTTAGCTGACTTAAGCAGCCTTGCTGAAGAAATGAGGCCACTCAAGTGCCCAAAGCTGGGGATTGCTGGCTGGTTTTTGTCACTGAGCATAGGAAAGTGGCTCCTGCCTCCCTCAGCAGAGAGGAATGATGGGAGCCATGAGATGCCTCTATCAGCCTGCAGACAAGCTACTTGCCTGTATCTCTGTGCTCAGTCAGAAGACTCCTGCCATCTTCTCCTCACCTTGTCTTTGCAGCTGGACGCATATTTTAGACCACTGTATATGTGGTCATAGGCACGACTGTGGAGAGAGGGTTGGCTGTGCCAAAAGGGGAGAAGAAACAAGCAGTGGTAACAAGAGCAGTAAGAGGCTTGTGCCAGTGCTGCTGGTTGCTGGCATTTCTTCAGAAGTGCTGCAGATGTGATGGGAATTGGAACATAAATGCTTCATTCTTGAAAACTTGGTGCTTTGTTTATAATCCAGGCATTTATTCATGCTGCACCTGCTGCTTGGATCATCTTTGCAGGGCATGATTGTGAAATTAAGGAAATAAAAAATATTTGCTCTTTATAAGTTGACTTGCCACATCAGTGAGCTTCCACCCACCTGCTCCCTTGCTAACAAGGAGTAGATGCCATGGATGAAGTGTGCAACAGTTTCTCCTTAGGGCTGCAAGATCTGAGCTCTCATAATCATGATTTTTTTTTTTTAGAAAATTGTTTGTCCCAACAGTATCTGAGTACAGATATCACAGGAATGTTGCCTGTCAGCAGCAGCAGCGGTTGCCTCTTCTGCTGTCCAGCTCTGCCTGTCAGTCTGGAACCTCTGTTTTGAGCCTGCCCATTCTTGTCCCATCAGTGTAATCCAGCCCAGCTCAAGCCTTCTGCGCACAATGAGTCCCCACAGCATTTTGCTGTGCCATGAGTATCGTGACAGGCTGGCAAAGGAAGCAAGCCCTCTCTGCAGTGACAGGGAATGGAGCATGGCCCAGAGCTGATGCCAGTGGTGAGGAAAATACAGATAGAAGGAGACATCCCTTAAACTACCATGCTTTGATCCATAGAAAGCTTTCCTAAGGACAGAGTACTTTGGGATAGCTGTTTTAGGACACATAAGATAAGCATCTGCAGTGTCTTGTTCTGCTAACAAGTGAGAATATGTGTAGTGAAATCTCCCTGGAAAACTCCTAAGATCAAGTGAAATGAGATGTTTGCCTGTAAATCATACCTTGGGCACCTCCAGGCTGTGTAACAGGTTTCTCTTCATAGGAGAGAAGTTGTGGCATCTTGGCTGACTGGAGATGGAGAAAGAAAGTTAGGGATGCCACCTCTGCTTGAAAATTAGGGAAAGGGAGATGTTCCTTTGGTCTTGTGACTGTGCTGTGCCTTTATGATGTGCCAGCATAAAAAGGTATGAAAGAGCAAATGCAAAAAGGAATTATTTTGCTTCTTTTGCTCACAATTGAGAGCTCTTCCAGGCCAGCAGCAAATCCAAAGATAAGAGCACAGGGAAGATGTGTACCAGGATATGAGCAGAGTAAACAGAGGTGTCTCTAGGGAGAGGCCATGGCAGAAGTTCATTCATCCCGAATGAGTAAGCAGGGACTCTCAATACCACTTGTTGCAAGGGTTGACCTGACTCAGGGAATCAACCTTTTACCAGTTTTGAGCCTAAATCAAAACTGAGCACCAGACTATAGCACTTCTGAGGCTGTTCCTTACCTTCCAAAGAGAAAATAAGCTGTCTAGTGCTGCCGAAAACAGAACACCCACCTTGTAATTGCAATATATGGAGGTTGGTACTTCAGGTGTCAGTATTGGTGCTGGTCATATTGGGATATTACTTCAGGAGTCTGTCAGCTACCCTTCAGGTCAGAGGAATAGGGTGTTACTGTCAATGGTCCCAGGCAGACCTGTCAGCCAAGCCTGTTATGAAAGCGTGTGAGACCTCCTACTGAAAGAGCCTGGCTGTAATTGTGGGCAGTTTTGCTGCTTTCCAAACCGTTCAGGCTGAAATTTTAAGGACCAAACCTTTGCTTCTGGCAGATGAGATTCTTATTTAATTTTCACAGGCAATTTCTGCAAAAAATATGATCAATCTCAATTTTCAAGAAGGAGGAGGACAAAACAGTTATTTTACTTCAAAGCTTAAAAAGCTCTTAAAAATTTTCAGACAAGCCATACAGTCCTTATGCTTAGAACACCAGCTTTTTTAAGTTTGCTCTCGTGTGATACACCCTATTTCAGCAACCAGAGTGTGACCCAATTATGAGTCTTGGGGTGAAAAATAATATCTGTGTCAGTGGATACTTGTTAGAGTTTAGCAGGTGTTGCTTGGTGTTGAGTATCTGCCCAAGGGCTGTGGGGGACTGTGGGTTTTTCCTCTGATTCCTGATGCCACAGGCCAAACAGGAGAGGTCTGTGCTGTGGATCTCAGACATCCAACCCCACCAGTAAGTGGTGTATTGGGTCAGCATTAATCAACAATTTTTCCTGAACTCACAAAGCTGCTTCTCTGCTTTCTGGGTGGTCTTCTGGTGCTTGGTTGGATTAAGTGGTAGTGGGGTCCTTCTAACCTAGCAAACACTCAGACCAAGCTCCACTCCCTGCAGGAGACTCAGCCTCTTCACCTTCTTGTGTGTTGCTTCTCCTTGGGGACTGGGTGGTGGTTCCAAGGGTGCCAGGTCTTGTGCAGACATCTCCTGGGCTGGCAGAGTGCCCTGGTGATGTCTTAGCATGTGTTGTATGTAAGTTGATCCCATATCTGAGGTCCCATTTCCTGTCTCCTTGAGGCTCTCACAGGAAGCCTGCAGATGTACTGTTCCTACTGAGAGCATCCAGATGCCTTGCAAAGAAAAATCTATACAGGCTGCCTTGATCTTCCCCTCTTTGTCCTGTGGCTGCACTGTTTATTTGAGATGCAGGACTGGGGGTGCTGTAAATAGCTCTCTGCTTTGGTGAACCTGCTGTGTCAAAGGGGGACAGCCTTGTGGCAGGAGACAAAGGCTAAGCCTGTGAGCAAAGATTAGACCAGCAACTGCGGATTAGGGCATTTCTACCTGGACTCATCCTTAATTCTACCTGATTTAAAATAACATGCAGGGGCAGTGGTGATGATGAGTAGGGAGGACTCACAATGGCCTTGACAGGTGGACCTGGAGGGAGATGTTTGGCCACTAAAATCTATGAGTGAATTTGGAGAGTGTTGGCGTATAGGTGATTGGGCAGAAGGATAGGTGGTGTCATGGACTGGGCTGATGGAAAACTGGTAGAGAGAGGTGTGTGATATGTGGGGAGATGGGGTAGAATAGGAGCCCAGCAGAATGGAGCTGCAGAGCAAGCAGGGCTGTGGACTGTGGGAGGTTGGATAGGGAAAAGACCATAGTAGCTCGATAGACAAAATCAGTGAACAAATGCATGGCAGAAACAACTAATCCCTTGAAAGGAAAGGAGCGAGTGGGAGAATAAGTGCAGACTACGAGGATTTCCACTATTTGGAGCTGTTGTGTGCAGGCATCTGCACCAAAACCATACCCCAATTTATACTTCATATTACCACTGTGTGTTTGTGGGAAGCCACCCTTACTCCAGACTGCAACTGCTTTGCATCGCTTTAGGTCAGATGGATAAAAAGGTTCAATTTAAAAATGTCCTATTTTAAGTTAATCCTCAGAAATAAAATGAGACCATCTCTCCAGTAAATTCCCTGTGGCTATAGCCCAGGCAGGACAGCAGGAAGGGAGCTCAGCAGAGCAGAGAGATGCATCTAAAGGACGTCTGTCCTCTGCTCTGTTGTGCTGTCCAGAGAGATGGGACTTGCCCTGACATGTCCTTTGCCTCCCTCCCCACCAGATATTCTCCATCGTGGTGTTTGGCTCCATTGTCAATGAAGGGTACGTGAACCGCCTGGACGAGTCAGAAGAGCACTGCATTTTCAACCGCAATCACAATGCCTGCAACTATGGCATTACCGTGGGTGTCCTCGCCTTCCTCAGCTGCCTTCTTTATCTGGCTCTGGATGCCTACTTCCCGCAGATCAGCAGCGTCAAGGACCGCAAGAAGGCAGTGCTCTCGGACATCGGAGTGTCGGGTGAGCTTCCTGGCTGGTTGGCCAGAGTGCCTCTCTCCTCTGCAGGCAGGGGAGAGGTAGGGAGCTTCTGCTGCCCTTCAGGTCAGGTCGCTGCTTGCAGGGAGATCTTTAGGTTCCTTTCTCTCTCAGGTCTTCTGTCTCTCTCCTTTTCTTTCCCTATCTCTTCTCAGACAATTTGGTTGTTGCCTCAGCTGTTCTGCATAGGTGTAGTTCAGGGAGACCTTTAGGATCAGCAGGTCTTGCCTCCCTGCATCCTTGTGCTTGTTAAGACCAAGTGTGGATGCCTCTGGAGACGATGATTGAAGCCTATATATTTTAATATAAAGAGAAGTTAAGGGATTCATGCAGGCTGACTTAACCAGTCCTCCTAGGTTACCTGACATTCTCTATGTGAATACCTTCTCAGGACCTCATCCAGCCCTGAGGCTTATTCTAACTTACGGTCAGATCTCTCCATCCCCAGTAGTGTGCTGAAGTGACAGACAGAGTGACAGTGTGTGTGTATGTGTGTGTGTAAGGCCAGTCAGCAGGATCACAAGGAGATGCTTTACTCTTGTGCTGTCATCCTCACTGTCCTGGCTTACTCCAGCTATTCATTGAGGCAAACTGCTCAACATCAGGCCCTTGCCAGAGCATGTTAAAGGGGCCACAGGTGGAGTGAGGGCAGGATCAGATGAAGCATTGGAACTTGCTGAGTACATTTGGCTTGCAAGTTAATCCACGGTTAGCCCCTTGCCTTGCAGTCCCTTGTACAGCTGACAAGAGAAGGGGAGTGACTGAGCCCTGTTTTGCTGCCACTTAGGGATGTCAGTTCCCCTCACTCCTGGGTATCTGCCTGCACCTGGCAAAAAGAGTATGTCCCTCCTTGAGGCTACCCCCTACCTTCACCTCTTTCCTGGGGAATTAATTTTAATGATTAATGTTAATGATCCTTCAGCACCTTTCCTTGATGTGAGTGCTTGAGCTGTGCTGTCTTGAGCAAAAGCCAGTCTCTGTGCAACTGCAGGCCAGCTGCTTCCCACTCTTCTGCAGTTCTCGTGGAAGGAATTGCTCTTTGCTTGTCCTTGCAGGACAAAGTTATGAGGCAGTGGCTGTTTCAGAGAGCCCAGGTGATGACTCTAATACTGGAAGCCCTTCAGGCTCCCTCTGAAGGCCAAATGCAAGTCCTATGATCAAACCAAACACAAGCAAATGAACTCTCCAGAGGTACTTTCTACAAACACCTATTGTCACCTTGACAATGTAGCCATCAGTGAGCTTTGCCAGCTAACTTGGGCTTAGACTGGCTGCACAGTCAGTTTGGCCCAGTCTGCAACATACTGGTCAGTCTCAGAGGGCTGAAATCTCCAGAGAAATGTGGTATGTGTATGTTATGCTCACACAAATCTTCTTGATGTCTCTGTCCTTCCCCTTTGGCATGCCTGTGGTGGTCCATCCCAGCCTTTTGGGCATTCCTCTGGTTCGTTGGCTTCTGCTTTCTGACCAACCAGTGGCAAGCTTCAAAAGAAGAGGACAACCCACTGAATGAGGGAGGGGATGCAGCCAGAGCAGCCATCACGTTCTCGTTCTTCTCCATCTTCACCTGGGTGAGTACAGCAGCCATGATGTTGGATCAAATGTCCTCTGTACTGTATTATCTTGTGAGGAATGGAAGGTGACTGGCTAAGAGTGATTCCTTCTGGGATCTCACATGGCTTCTGAGAAGGAAAAGCAGCAGGAGAGGTGGTTGGGTGGTAAACTTGGGAAACAAGGACTCAAAAACTTATGTGGAAGAAGGTTTTAGAGCATTAACAAGCATAATGGGAAAGAGAGTCCCATATTGCAGTAAGGAGTGTCCTTGATAGGTTTCTAATACGACCGTGGACAAACCTGCTCTCCAAGCACTATCATAGAATCATACAATAGTTTGGGTTGCAAGGGACCTTTAAAGGCCATCTAGCCTAGATCAGGTTGCTCAGAGACCAGTTCAACCTGACCTTGAATGTTTCCAGTAGTGGGGCATCCACCACCTTCCTAGACAAGCTGTTAACCTGTTTTCCCTGTGCATCAGAGGACTTCAACAGCATTTTTACCTCACAGACACTAAGCAGAGAAGGGAGCTCCAGGCCAGGGGTTGCACCCAGCTCCCTACCTGCTGTCCTCCCATCATGTGAGATGTCATCATTGGCCACAAGAGGCTGCAATCAGTGTCCCTCTGGGCTGTCTCTCTGCACCCACCACTCCAGTACCACCTCACTGGGTCGCCTCTTCGGAAGGTGATGGTGCTGTCTTAAGACTGCCCTTTCCCCAGCAGTTCTTTATTGCTAGTTTCCTGGAAAAACTGTCATGTGCAATATAAATATCACTGATGATTTCCTCCTGCCCCTGAAAGCACCAAGCACCAGTGATTTTTTTTCTGAAGTGACAGGATAGTGCCGAGCAGGAAAGAATTTGAACCCTCTTTCCATGCATAAGTGCTTGTGGCTTTATCTTCTCCTCTTCCTACAGGCTTAACATTGGGCAGAGTCCAGATAGGAAGGGTGCCATAAGGCCACAGAGCTGTCAAGAGAGGAAGGGGGGCTGCAAAGGGTTGTGCTGTCAGCACCCTCACCAAGGTCACACCAAACGGGATTAAGGAACAGCAGTGTGTGTGTTCCCTTCAAAAGCTCTGTCCTCCACTCGAGTGCTGCCAGAATCCCCTTGCAAGCTCCAGCAGAAAGTTTGACAAGGAGCAAGGCTTTTGCAGGGGGTCCCTCAGGACCTTTTTGAGGTGCCATCACCTGATTGGTCCTCCCTGATTCACCACCTTGTGAGTGGCTAAACAGGCATCCTTTTCCCCAGGTTCCTTGGGGTTTTTATTTCAAACGCTGGTTTGCTCTACCTTACTGATTCTGTTTCCCACAACCCTCTGTCTCCTCACAGGGCACCCTCGCATTTCTGGCTTTCCGGAAACTCCGAGACATTAATTTCCAGGAGGAATACAATACCCTGTTCCCTAACTCCCCATCCTTGCTGCCTTAGTGTCCCTTGCTGATGGGAGAACTTGGGGGAAGGGGTGGAGGGATGCAGCTGGAGCAGAGCCAGTTCCAGTGCCGTGACCATGGGTGTGTGGTCACTGCAGGGCATGGAATGGGAAGATACGGGCCATTGAACTGCAGTGGGGTTATCCACTGAACGGGGGATTCCCTCTGGAGAGTTGGAACTGGCAATTTCTTCTCCTCTGCTTCCTTCTCTCCCTCACCCATACCCTAACTAATGCTGTGTAACACCACTGTGCCTTTCTTTTGATGACTGCTCAGGCCTAATACTTCAGCCAGGAGATGCCCTCTGCCCCCGCCACCTTATCTCTTCCATTTCTTCCTAGACCTCATTCCCCAAAAACCTATCCCTGCGTCACCTGCTAGACTGCTCACCTCTGTAATGGATGCTCTGGGACAATGCACTATGCCTGCTGGGGTCCACAGTGCTGAACCCTGTGCCCAAGCTCCCTCAGTCCTGCCTGCAGTGCTTGCGGCAGGAGGCAGCAGTTTGCCTGCTGACCATCCCCTGGACTGGGAAGCAGCTGCCTTGCCTTCTGCTGCTCTTTCCCAAGGTCTGTGCTGCACCATGCAGATATTGACTGGTGAAGAGGTTACAGGGGGTGACCTCTACCTCACTACTTTGTGCCAAATCCTGGTCACCTTCCTGGCCTCTACGAGCAAAATGGCAGCATCCATCCAGACCAGCAGCCAAACCTGCTGTGGTACTGCTGAGGCAGTTTGCCTTCCCACAGGCAGGAGAGGCTGAATGAAATAAGCACATGCCAACTGAGCCTCTGCAACCTTTGCATGTTGGTGAAACCCCATGGCCAGGCAGAAGGTGCCCAGCACATCCCAGAGAGCAGGGAGCCCTGGCAGGATGCACACAGCCAGCTGGACTTGCAGACATCCCTGCCCAGCCCTCCTCTCTCCCGGTGGGTTCATGCTTTCTGTGGGACAGCCTGGACTTCCATGCTCTTGGGGATGTTTCACTGGTGGTCTGCCACACGGGCCTCGCACACTAATCCGTAACCACTACTAACCCACTTTTGTTTGTTTCTCTTTTTTGGTACATTCCCCCTCCTTTTCTCCTCTTCCCTCCCCTCTCTGCTTCCCGTCTCTTCCCTCCACCTCCTCCCTTAAAGGTGGGCCAGGCATTCCTGGCGTATCAGCGTTTCCAGCTGGGTGCCGATTCAGCCCTCTTCTCCCAGGACTACATGGACCCAAGCCAGGATTCCGGCATGCCTTATGCTCCCTACACGAACGAGGAGGATGCCACAGATGCGGTGGGGACATACCAGCAGCCCCCTCCAGCAGATGCTTTCGACACCGAGACACAGGGGTACCAAACGCAGAACTACTGAGCCACCAATGCCCCTCTCCCTTCCCCTTTCCCTTCTGCCCCCTTTCCCACTGCCGGCAGAAAGCCGAGGCACAAACCAGACATGTGCATAGTGGTACTAGAGGTGGCTCTCAGCTATGCTCCAGCCTTCTGGGTCATCTGTTTTTATTTATTGTTTTTAAAAAAGTTAAAAAAAAAAGAAAAAAAGGTTTCCCCATCACCTCTCCTTTCTCCTCTTCCCTCAAGCTACCTGCCAGATTTTCCCAAAATTGGCATTGCGACAGGAAGGTCCCCCCTTTCCTCCTCTTCCTCCTACCTTGCTGCGTATGGCAGAGTTCATCCGGTGGGCAGGAAAGGGGCTATGGTACCATCAGGGAAAGGGAGAGAATGTTGAAGGTAGAAGGGAAGAAATCAGTGGGAGCAGGGACCTTCCTAGAAGAGACAGTGTCGCTAAAGGCTGGAGTAGATGTGGGAACATCCAAATTGGCCTGGAGCACCTGGTGGCTCAGGGAAGGGAATGATGTTGGAGTCAGCAATGGGGCCTGCAGGGCAGCAGGAATGGTGTCACCCATGTAAAGATGGGGGCTTTTTTCTGCCGCTTGCTAGTGAGGGAGGGGTGCTTTATTTTTAGAGGGTTTGGGAAGAAGTGGTATTGGAGCAGGGGGAGCACAAAGAGAAAAATGGGAAGGGAAAGAGGAAGATTTGCAGGTACAATCAGGAATCATGGGCACATCTGTAGGTTGCAGCAAGAGACTGAGCAGAGCAGAGGGCCAGTGCCGTGAGATTCACTCCTTCCCTAGCCCCCTTTGATTGAGGTAGAGGTGGTTTCCCTCAGCTGTACATCCTACTCACTGGTCTTCTCAGATCAGTGTTTGATGAGGCAGGAGGGGAGCCATGCCCAGTCCCTGGGCCCAGATTCAGTGCCCATGGGAGGAAGGATGGAGGAGGTGGGTTTCTAGGGGCCCCTGAGAGTTCTTGACCCCAGCTGGGCTGGTTCGAGGGGGAAAGGGGAGCTCTGTCATTTCACCCTGGGCAGGAGGAGGAGAAGAAAGACAGTTTTGCTCCTCAGGTCCTGCTGAACCTTCCTCTGTTCCTTTGCTATTGCAAAGCCTCTTGCTGATACCATCTTTGTAGCACACAGGAGTGGAGCACGACCCTACTTGGAAAGACATGCCGCTGCTGGGATGGCCAGCGTGCATCTGGCTCTTGCACAGAGATGCAACCAAGCAGGGAAGGATCCTGCCCTGCACAGCCGCACTTTGCCTCCCACTTACATGGGGAGGAGGTCTTGGTGTGCAGAAAATTGGGTCGGGCCAGACTTAACTCTTTGAGAACTGGTCTTTCTGTACTTGCCACAGACTGTACCTTAGTGCTCTTCTGTAGCATCTCAGATCCTGGCTGTCTTTAAAGCCTCGCCTAGGTGGCAGCAGTGACTCTTAGATAGAGCTCATATGGATACCATTCCACACTCTGTCATGATTTTGCTCCAAGTAAAGATACAGCTGTGGAAACCCACTCTCTGTTCCCAGATAGAAGTGAGGTCTGTGTGTGAAGACAGATTCACAGATTTCCCCTAAAGGGAAATAATGCAGCAATAGTTACCCGGGCAATTGTCCCTGGCACAGACATCTCCCAGAGCACAAGATGCAGGGTTTACCTTGCAGCAGTGAGGAGCAACATCCCCCAGGCAGCCACCCTACTTGATGCAACACTGGTCCCAGTAGCAGAGTTCGGGAGCAGATCCAAAATCTGTGGCTGCCTCTGCTGCACATCCAGTCTATTCCTTGTAGCACCTGTAGGAGTTGGGAAGATAGGAGACAGGTCTGGCCTGTGGCTGTGTTCTGTGGCAGAACATCTCTTCTGGAGGACACTGGAGTTACCTCTCCTTCCCTCCTGCAAGTGTGACTCCTTTCCAGCTGCCCCACAATAATAGGGAAGGGATGTGAACTGTAGAGCAGCAGATCCCCAAGTGGGAAGTGGGACAGTGTTCTCTGCTGTATATAGACACAGTTTCTACCTGCTCCTACCAGCAGACTTGTGCTGCCGGTGGCTGTCCCCATGGCTTGTCCTCGCCATGGCTTGCCCCACTGTGCTGGTAGTTACTCACTGGTGAGGACAGGAGAGGGGGACCAGCGAGCCCCATGGACACAACAGGAATGACTGGGCACACATCCCTTGCTCTGTGGCTGCGAGTGAATGCAATACTGTAAATAGGAGGGGTGTTCTTTAGAAGGAAGCCCCTTGAGCTTCATTTTCTCTGGGTTCAGCCTAATATTTAGGCTTGGAATGGGTTTATTTTATTGAGAGAGGTTCTTTATGACTGTGGCTGTGGGGGGAGCTCCCTTCAGTCTGTCTCCCACTGTGGGAGAAGAATGAACAAATTATGAGCTGGAGGAGGAGAGAAAGTTGTATTCACCCAAACTCATCTCTGTCATCCTTCTTGTTTTCATTTGGGGTGTGGGGAGGGAACTAAGAGGAGGAGGAGGCTATAAGTAACAAGCCTTTAGCACAAAAATATGTTGTACTTTTTAGATGGAACTACCCATCACCTGTGCCCTCTCCTCGGTGAGGGACCAGGGGCATAAGGAAAGGTACAGACAATATGTGGGGGATCTACCTGAGACTCTGTTTTGGTGTATGGCACAGGAGGATCTTACATACCCCTTCTCCCCGCAGGGTTATGTAGATGACTAAACACCATTTGGGGCTGACTGATGAGCAAGGTTTTCTTCCCTCATGTAACCAGCTGATGGGCTCAGGTGGGTTTGAGGCAGGAATGAGCTTCTCCCTCAAAGCCAGCACTTCAGTGAGACGAGCCAAGTGACTTCATCCTGGATTACTGCCTATCTCTCTGTCCCTCTCCTCCTTGCTTTGCATTATAGGAAAGGCATTGGTGTGGCAGGGGACACTACAAGAGTAGATATTCAGACAATTTCTTGCTTTTGTTCATGGCAGAAGACATACAGCTCCTTGGGTTGGTGTGCTTTCAGCCTTTGCAGTGGAGGGTTGGCAGTGACAACCTGGGGGTGGGAGTCTCCTTGTTTGCATGTAGCTCTTTAAAATGCAAAATGCAATTTCTAGTGGCATTTGTCTGGTTCTGCAGCTGATGAGACATATAGACCTACCCAAAGGGCTGGTTATCTTATCTTAGGTGCTTCTGATAAGGTGCTGCCTATTTCTGGTGATTATAGGCAAGACCTGAGCAGCTAGCTAGAACATGTCCCTATTGTATCCTAGATGTGGGTGATACCAGCCCCAGTCTAGAGATTAGGAGATCAGAGGGAAGGCTGTATAAGCAAAATGTTAAGGCGGCTTTCTTCCCCCTCTGCCATTTGTCTAGATAACGCATCCCCTGTTGGGAACAATGTCCCCTTGATGTCTTCTTATCTTATGAAGCCCACAAGTAAGGGACTGTCTTGTGGAAGGAGAGGCTCTGAAGGGCAAAGGGATGATGCAACTTTGCCCCAGCTCTATCTGTGGTTTCAGCCTCCTGATGTGTCCCCATCCTTAGCACACCCATATCCTCACCACCACCCTGTTCATCACCTCATCACACACAACCTTCCTCTCTGCGTATTCCTGGCAGTTCCCTCAGAGGGGAGGAGGTGTCTTTGTCCCTGCTCCCTCACAAGCACTTGGGAGGACCCGGGAAGGCAGCATTGCAGCGTGGTTCCCACAGGAGTCTCAGCTCCTGTTCCCAGAGCAGGTACAAGGCAAGGAGCCCAGTGAGGCCGCCTCATGCAGCAAGCTCAGACCATCCATCCACACAACTCCCTGCTGCCTGTGTGGCATTTGTAACACCACCTGGGCTGCCGTGCCCCTTCCCCTGCCACATTACTGCCTGTGTATAGTATATATATTATATATATATATTTAAAGAGATGTATAATATAAAGCTATACATATATACGTATATATGATGACTCATGGATGGCCTGCCGCATACAGGATCCTCTTGAGTGGTCTTGTCTAAGCCCGAGTGTCCCTTCACCCCTTCTCCCCGTACCCCTGCCCCCAGCCGTTCCAAAGTCCAACTACAGCGAATCCCGCCACCTCGGCACCTGTGTTTACAATGTCCTATATATTTGTGGTTAACAAAGTGAAGGTGGTAACTACTGGTGTCTCAATAAAGTTATGATGTTCAAAATAACCAAACTATATGGAAAAAAATGGTCTGGATTTTCTTCTTTGGGGAGGGATGGCTTTTTCAGCTTGATTTGCTGCGAGAGCATTGGCTCCTCTGCTTCTCCATGGCCAAGCTGGCAAGTTTAGTGACAGCTGGTGGCTTGAACAGTGGAAAGAGATCTAAAGAACTCCCCTTACTGAGATGTTTCAAGGGGAGCTAATTGTCACTTGTTTTTCTTGGCCTAAGTTCCAAATCATACACAGCATCAAGTGTCTCTCACCTAATCAGTAGAAAAACATGAGAAACCTGTGACCATTGCTCAGGTGTCTGGTGTAGTGCACGTTTTCAAAACAATCAAATTCGGGGAAACAAGCTCTCAGGGCACTGCTGACAGTGGGTGCCAGTGATTGGTAGCTCACCACTAAAAAGGATGTCATTTCAACAGGCTCTGCAATAAAAATGAAACTCAGAATCCCATCCTGCAGTAATGCTTAGGTAAAGCTTCCTTCTCATCCCTTTATAATGTGTCTGTCACTTGACTACCTGAGTATCACATTCCCCTGTGGCATTTGGGGACAGTAAGGAGAGGCACATGATGGTGAACAGAATCTATCCAGTCCTCCAAACTATCTCCCCTCTTGGGGACCCAACTCAACACACATTGCAGCTCCACATCAAATTATATGCAAAACTGTTGATGGACTGACCCATCTGTTTCATGATTAATCTTTGTTTGGACAAGACCCTTTGTACAGTCAGCTTTTTTGGGGTGGATGTGTTATGGAGATACCGTGCCCACAGAAAGGCAAATGTCTGTGTTGGCAACAGGTAGAGTAAAAAACTGGTGAGACAAGATCTTGCCAAAAGTGAAGATTTCAGATGAATAAGACTCTGACATTACTAGTTTGTTTGTGTTTTCTAATAATTTGAAATCTCTGTAATTCTGCTTTCTGGTATTTCAAGCGCTTATGAGTCATCTTTTGAAGCTTCTCCCTGCAGCCATGACATCCAAAAACATAATTCTATTATAAAGCTTTTTTTAAAAAAAAAAATTTCACATAATCTCAGGACTCGAGGAGATGAGACTTTGTCTAGTATCAAGGAATTCAATTAAATTATATATTTTGGTACAACTGAAACAACCCGATTTCCCTCCCTCAAAGATCCAGCTGGCCTAAAGCTCTGTTATGAGCTCTGTTTTGCAGCAATATTTGGCTTTCTCTTGGAGGGATCAGCACTCCCTCATCATTCCCCCTTTCTCTGTAAGTAGCTCTCCACACTGGCTTTCCAGCACTCTAGAGGGTGCTGGGGGAAGGAAGCTGTTATCTCCAGCTTTCCTTCCTTAATACTTGTTCTTTCTATTGCCCCATCTTGTTTCTTTCCCGTTCCAGCATGCCTGGAAACAGTGGCCTGCAGAGGAGTGCAGAGCATTAGGGCAGCTGTGTCTGTGGGAAGCATCAGGCTGAAGAGGTAGATGGGGAGACCTCGGGGTGGAGCTGCGTGAGGGCTCACAATGCCATCCCCTCCACCACCCTTCTGTCTGCTGTAGGAGCAGAGCCAGTTCGCCAAGCTGGCTCTGTCAGAGAGACCCTTCTTTTTTTCCATATTACCTCCTGCAAGCCTTCCTAAATATCATGACTTTCCTTTCCAGCCCCAGCCTCCATTACCATTAAAACAAGGTGGAAAAAAAAATCTCCTTAAACATATCTCACAAATAATCAGTAGAGAGAAACTAAGTGATGTGATGGTTTCTGCTGCTGATCTTGGATATGATTCCTATTGTGTATGGTTTCCAAGCACCTGCAAGAGCACTGTGTCAGGGCTGCCCCAAGCTCCCTGCTCCCCCTAGCATGTTGTTCAGTCATGCTGTTCATCTTTTATCCAGCAGCCAAGCAGTGACCGCGCTTCTTCCTTTCCTGCAGAGAAAACCCCGGTAAAAACAGGAAGGCAGCAGTACAGCTTGACACCAGAAATACCATGTGTATAATCCCTAGGACTGGGGACAGAGAGAATATGAGAGTAATTACAAAAGGAGAGAGAGGGAGAGAGAGAAAAAGAGAGAGGGGAATGGAAAATGTGGGAATTTAATGTGAGAGAGGGAGCTGTATATCTGGTAGTCACTGAATCATATAATTCATTTACTTTTGCATGGATGGTGAGGTTCAGTGACCAATATCCTGCATTCCTCGGGAGACTTTGGCTGCATGGGAATAAAGCATGGTAATTTCTGAGAGGATTTACAGAAAGTAAGAGGCATAAGTGAAGGATAAAATAAGGTTGATCAGTACAGCCAACAAAAACTCAGTGCAGTATTTCGTCTTCCAAGTGCCGCATAAAGCTTTTGGTCTCTGTGAGGAGACATACACAGAGCAGCACACCAGCTTCAGTAGCACTTTCCTTTGGAGGACTCTGAAATGCTGGACAAACTTGCATTTAACACTGCAAATGGCCTTATTTGCTAAACCTTACTATTCTCTTTTTCTCCAGGCCAAGTAGTTAATTGCCTCACTCAAGGTTAGGGCACAAGCTCAGTGACAGAACTACAGGACTATCCAGGCAGAATTTGGCACATGTATTTTCACCAAGAAAAAAAAATGCTTGGCACCAGATCCGTGTTCTAGCCCAAACTAGCAGAAAAAAATGAACCAGAATGACAAAGATTAGTGACTGTGAGCTGAAGCCAGATATTTAAATTAGGAGCAGGACACATTTTTAACTGCAAGAGGTGACAAGCCATTGTACAAACAAGGAAAGTGGCAGCTTTTCTATCTTGTATCTTTGGGAAAGTTGTTTTGCTCTCTCACTGAGTTCACATTCTGCCTTATCTCACCCTCACACAGATTCTGCTTTTTTTGGTCTCAAAACCACTCACTTATGGATAGAAGAAGACAGAAATGACTCTGAAATTCCCAGTCCTCTAATGCAATACACACTGACAGTCTCTGAGCACACCCAAAGCCTTGCTGATTTCAGTGGTGCTCTGAGCAAGGACAGGGTCTGACTGCGCATCAAGGTGCATGACTGCAACCTTCAATGGCATTAAATAACCATAAGCTGCTGCTGCTGCAATGCTGAAAAAGTGTCATCGCGTTTTAAGGCAAAGACACTTGCCTGTAGCTTTTTAATGACATGGACAATGCTGTGCTATGCATTTTTCTACAGCACTGGGAATTCTTCTTGATGCTGGTAAGAAAACATATCTTTGTCAGTACTAAATCTGTCCATCCTACTTTTAATACAGATTTGAGACCCATTCCTATATTATTTGTACCTATTCACAGCTTTGTTCACAGGAATACATCAGTGGGACCAAGCTTATACAGAAGCCTAAACATGAGGAAACTTGTTTGTAAACGGAGGTTCTAAATTTAGCATTTTCTTCTATCTTTGCCCAATATAACCTTTACAAAAAAGTAATTCTGCCTGTATATCTAACTCTGCTTGAATGGCTGTGTATTTTGAGCCTTGTGTGAAGGGGAAGGATCTTGTAACCTTTGTATATTTGGAAGAAAGAGATGTAACAAAACAATAGACAGAGGATTTACAGGAAAGGAAGCTTGAATCCTCTGGCAGAATCCCCAGCAGCAAAAGCCATCATTCCATAGAATGAGGTTAATTAACTGGCAATTATTTCTGAAGTGCATCTGAATCAAATATATCTGCCACAAAGATATCATTAAAAGAGTATCAAGCCACTGCTGGAAAGTCGTGACTACTTAACACTCCCACCCTCACCACTGCACTGCTACCCATGACTGAAACTGCACGTCTCTCATGCTGGAGCCCCTTCAGCCACGATTCACACAGGGAAACACGCTCTTCCCCAAGCCCCCTCTGCCACAGCCTGACTGGCTGCCAATACCACTCACACTCCTGGAGGGCTCTTCCGCTAACTTATAATGCTAAGAAAGTGGTGAGAATGAATCCCATGTCTTCCCTCCTGCTCCCGCTGAGCTGATTCAGTGGAAACAGCCTCGTCTGCCCAGAAAGGATTTTAAAGAAGAGCAAAATCAGTGGTCTCTGGTTTTGTCTGTATTGTTCAGGCAGGCACACAAGTGATTTTACTGTTGTGCCTGACTCAAGACCACCAAGAACTGCTCCAAAGTGCGGAGGATATTGAGAACCACCTGTCAGCTACTTTAGACACCTTCCTATCGCTGCTCTGAGGGCATGGTCCAACTACGTCCTTGTTATTTATGGCCTGCAAAAGAAGGTGGGAAAGGGCAGGAGACTGACTCAAAGCTGAGACACATGGGTGCCTCCTGTGGCATCTGTGGAGCAGGATGCCGCTGAGAGCTGGTACCTGGGCTGGGTCTTCCCTAGAGGTTGTTGGGAACATGATGAACTGCTAAGAAAGCCATTTTAACACCAAGCTCCCTCAGGGCTCTCTGCCACCCAAGCTGACCCTGTTCCACAGCATCCAGGATTCATACTGTCAGTTGTAGCTCCAGTACAGCGTTCTGCTTTGGGCCCCTCACTTTAAAAAGGACACTGATGTGCTGAAGCGTGTCCAGCGAAGGGCAACAAGGCTCTTGAAAGCTCTAGAAAACAGGTCTTACAAAGAATGGCTGGGTGTATTTAGCCTCGGGGAGGCTCAGGGGGGGGATCTCTACAACTCCCTGAAAAGAGTAGCGAGGTGGGGACAGTCTCTTCTACCGTGCCTGCAGTGAGAGGACTGGAGAAAATGGCCTTAAGCCGAGACAGGGGAGATTCAGATTGGGTATTAGCAAAGTTTTTCCCTGTTATGGTGGTCAGGCCTTGGAATAGGTTGCCTGGGGAGGTGGTGGAGTCACCACCCCGGGGGTGTTTAAGAGGGGTCCGGGCTCGGTGATGTGGTTTAGCGGTGACAGTGACATTCAGGGTTGGGCTGGATGATATTACAGGTCTCTTCCATGTCTCTTCCAGCCTTGATGGTTCTACTGTTCCACGACCCTCACAACCCTGCCGCTCTCCACACACACGCCGGCACCGGCGGCCAACAGGCGCTTCTCTCCCACACCACCGAGGGTAAGAAACAGAGACCCCTGCTCTCCCCGTGCCCACAAAGGCAGGCGTGCCCACAGGGTACGGCCGGACCGCCCCGGGCCCCCGGAGTCCCCTCAGGGTGCGGGCGGTGCCGCCCCACACGGGGGGCGGGCCGGGCGGGAGGCGGCGGCGGCGGCTGCTGCAAGATGGCGGCGCAGAGGAGGAGTCTGCTGCAGAGTGTGAGTGCCACCCTCCCTCCCTCCTTCCCTCCTTCATTCCCCCGCCGCGCACACGCGACCCCCAGGTGGGAGCGCCGGTGTCTGCGGGCCTCGCCCTCACCCGCCCCCCGCGCTGCCGTGTGGGAAGCGGGGGGTCCCCCCTCCGCGGCGCCG
>JAWWMP010000001.1:43637781-43656964 GCA_035047865.1 Dendrocincla tyrannina | reverse complement strand
CAGCACGGAGCGGCGGGGCTTGCTCAGGGCTTGCACGAGCCCCGGAGAGCAGCGGGGGATCCCTTCAGAGAAACAGGGAGGGGTATTCCCCGGCAGAGGGCTGGGAACTGAAGTTACACATACCCCCCCTCTCTGAGCCACGGTCTGCATGTTTATCTGACCCCACGCGAGAAAGGGTGTAGCGTACCGGCAGGAGGGCACCGGCATTGCCGGCATAAACATTGTGTTCTGAAACTAACCCTGATATAAGGTATCAATAACGAACTAACACTGAGAGGGTTAATTGAAATAATTGTAAGGACTTTAGCTACAGTCGCAAAGATAGACTACATGGTTAAGCCCATAAATAGCTACAAATATAGAAACAGGGAATATGTTATGGTTGCTATCAGTACCTGGCCTTGAGGCTTCTAAAATAGAATGGATACCATATGAAACTAACATAAATCAGGAAATACGTCAAGAAAATAAGATAATTATATGAGTTTGCTAATTAGACCGGTTCAAGTTGCCAATAAAACTGGTTTAAGTTACTTTTTGAACCAGGTGAAAAGGACACAGCGAGGAAGACCCACGATCTTCATCCCCAAGAACCCCAAAGACCCCGGCCCAGGGAAAATGGAAACCACTGTGCAAACTCAGATGGGAGGAACACTGGGAGGAGAAAATGGAAATTACTTGTCGGAACTGAGTAGAATAAGCCTGCCTTTTCCAAGAAAATAATACATATGTATAAAGAAATAATGAATATGCATATTGTACCTGTATTTAAACAGGCCTGTGAGCACAGACAGGTGTGGATGTCTTTGGTGGAGCAATCCCCCGTGCACCCAGCATGCTGAATAAATGTACCTTCTCTACAACTACCTGGTTGTGGGGTCTTTTTCCCCACGTCACCCAACCTGCAGGGGACCTGGACTCCGGCTCCAGGCGGGGCAAGTGGTCCATGCGACATGGGACCCCCCCATTGAAATAACATATTATGGAGCTGCCAGGGAAGGGGAGCTGGCACGGAGCAGGCAGGGCCACAAGGAAATTTGCACTTCCTCATTACTATTTCTTATGGCAGAAGATGCAGCTGCTAAAACCTGAGCGTCAGCAAAGGGACAGCAGAGGATCCAACAGGAGGTGAGCATTCATGGTGAATACCTCAAGGACCTGCAGTAGGAAATTTTGAGACTCCCTGAGCAGTTACAGACTGCGCATGTAGGTTGAATTTGTCTCTCTACAAGTTTTTGATTAGATGGTCATATAGAAACCCTGCACTTTCAACACACCCAAAGTGAGGAGTTCTGGGTGAATGAGAGGAAATGGAGCCTACTTTGAAATAATGAATTCAAATGGGAGTGGGAATAAATGGAGAAAAGAGGAAACGTTGTTTACCTCTGATGCTCTAGAGGTTGCTAAGGTTATTCCTGATGCCTTATGATTTTGTTGCATCAGGGTAAGATCAAAGAGGGAGATAACATTATGCAACTTGAATCAGTGCATTTTCTTTCAGGAACAGAAGGTTCTGGTGGAAATGTGAAGAGCTTCCAAACTCTCTGGCCAAGTGACTTGAATGTGCTGGTTTTCTCTGCAGCAGGTATATAGCAGCTACCCTCAAACTTAGACTCAATGTTATTAGAGGGTTTCCCTTGACCCATTACTAATACGACCACTGTGAAATTTTACATAGTCTACTTCTTGTCTTCTATGGTTTATTTCAATTATTGCTATGTCAAAGTAGCTTTTACAGCACCTATGCTGTGAAATCAAATTTGTTTCATGTAATTTCATACATTACAGTATTCTTCCCACAGCATGTCACTACAGCATGGGGTTATATATGCATAATCCTAAGGCAGTATATAGCTAAATACATACAGCTCTTCTGTATGGACTTCTAATATTGTAAAGGCAAAAAAAGCACATCATATAGTCTAGTTTGACTTAAACCAGAAGGTTGCTGGTTACAAATTAATGGTTAATGCAGTAAGTAAGTCTGAAAGGGACCCTCTGGACCTTCTAATGTAAACCTCTGCTGTCATATGCAACTCAAGTAGCTAAATAAATTTTTAACTAAATATTAACTCATTTCTTAAAGTTTTCTTGCTGGCATGAACTGCACTGATAAACAGTCTCAACCTTTCATTCCTTGGAAGTGGAGAAGGCCTAATTATTTATCAATTTTGCAAATAATTTCTTTTATTAGTTTAATTCTTAGTACGTAATTATTTATGCTGATTTTTTCTTTGGCCAGGACTACTTATGAATTTAAATAGTTTTTGTTTTTTCTGACATTGACGAGTCATTTGTTGTATCCCTTCTAGCCCTTTTATTTTAGTCTCTGTTGTTACTAGTCTCCTTCCTTTTACTTTAGCCACTGTTATTACTAGTGTCCTTCCATAAGACAGGAAACTCTCACTGTTCTTCTGATTATCCCACTGAGCTATTTTGCATATGTTAGTTTGAATTTCCCATTATTAAACATGGCTGAGTAGTTAGTACATTCACTTCAGCTCTTGTACAGTGTCTCTAATAGAAATGTATGGTCCTGATACATCCTAGGATTGTATTTGATCTTTTTTCATACAAAAATTAAATTAGTAGCCTCAAATCAGCAAGCTTTAGATCAGTGTGATCAGTTAATAATTCAGATATCCTTTGCTGCTTCTCATTAATGAAGCCATCATTAACGGCAAGAGTTCTTGATTTGCCCAAACTGAACACAGTAAGCTCTTTGAACTTTGCTTCAATCTGTTTTCATGTGGGATTTTCACTCATACACTGTTTTAATGAGGAAGGCCATTGACCTGCTTCACCCCTGGGCTGGATATGTTCCATAGCTCTGTTCCAGCCATCTGACTGCCATGGCCCTGAGCACGTTACCCCTTTGCAGAAGTTTAGCTGGCAGAGTCCAAGGTCAGCTCCTCCACTGCTAAGAGCAATTTTGAGAAAAGCTAGTAGTGAGGGCCTGCCTCTCCTGTCCCTTGGGAGCCACTTCTACGCTGAGTCTTTGTGCTGGCCCTCGCCTGTGCCGCAGTGCAGCAGCTCTGTTTGCACCGTCTTGCATCTCCATGAGTCTGGTCCTGATCCAGACTTACTGACTTGGCATCCTGGCTTGGCCACAGACCTGCCTCGCTGCTGCGGCCCCACTGGGTGACCACTGGCCTGTGTCTGACCCTGACCACTGCCTCCCACCCAAGCTTGGTTGTGGGTTGCTGCTCTGCATCCTGGCTCCTTGTTAGTGAGGTGACTGCTTTCACCCACCTCAGTATTGTGCCTAGCTCCTGGCACACCCTCTATTGCAGAGCAGCCAACTCATGCTCCTCCCTGGAACCTCCCAGCCTCCTACTTCCCTCATAATTTCTATATAATGTATGTTTTTGAGTGGGTAAGCTTGAAGAAAATGGTGAAGCAAATTAGGTCAGGACACAAGAAGAATAATTGAGTGAAATAAATAAGAGAAAAATTACCAGTGATGTGTACCTAACTTTTCTCTGAATCTCACCTTGGTTGTGTGCAAGTTTCTGTTGCTTGTCTCTGTGGGATGTTCATTCTAACGGTAAACAGTTTGCAAGAGGCACTTCATCGTTTTTTGCATAGGTTTTTTTATAGGTTCTTGCACATTGGGGAACAGATGTAGTGCAAACATTGTTTTACATTAAATTATATCTTCCAATTCCTTCTTATTTTTAAGTTTGTTTTTGTAGGAAGCCAACAAGCCACTAGATGGCAAACAGTTTCAGCAAGATGATGCATGGATATTCGTACAACCTTCATTGTTCTGTTTCTGTCTAGCTTCATGAGCTGGACCTGTTGGAGTGAGTCCACAGAAAGGCCACAAAGATGATCAGAGGGCTGGAGCACCTCTCCTATGAAGAGAGACTGAGAGAGCTGGGGTTCACCCTGGAGAAGAGAAGGCTCCAGGGAGACCATCGCAGCCTTCCGGTACCTGAAGGAACCTCCACGAGAGCCCTTTTGACAAGGGCATGTAGTGATATGGCATGGGGGAATGGCTTCAAACTGAAAGAGGCGCAGGTTGCCCATCTGTGGATGGCCCATCCCTGGAAGTGTTCAAGGCCAATTCCTTCCAGCCCAAACCATTCAATGATTCTGTGATTGCTGAGGCCATAGCTTGTAGTTGCATGACAATTTATGGAAATATGGTGTGAAGCTTATACAGTCCTTCCCCATACTGCCTCTCCCTCCCTTTTGCCGTTCTGGTATTCATGGGTCACATGTGGACTGGATTTGTAGAGGTAGTTTTTGCAAAAACTAACAGCAAAAAAAAAGGAAAAAGGAGAAAGCAAGCTGGTTCTGGCTGTTTCAAATCCATCAACCAGCCTATAGACCCACTGTGCAGAACGATGTATTCTGGCAGAAACACAGTCCCAGCTTGGGTTATTTTATGCTGCTGAGCAAAGGTACCAAATATTGTTCTATTTGGTGTAGAATTCCAAGGTTCAGGGTAATTAAAACATTAAATATGTATACCAATTGTCAGCAGATAATTTCTATGTATTACTACAGATGATATGAATCCTGGTTTTCTATCTAAAAGAGACATTGCATAAATGCACCTGAAATACAGCTGAAAACAGATAGAAATGTTTGGAGTTTTGTCATTCAAAGAGGTGTTGCTCTCAGAATAAACCAGAGCCTGACATTATCCACTCAGAGAGTAAATTGGAGGAGTTGAATCTGTCTTATGACATGAAGGTGAATTATAACTGAGAAATTCTGCTAAACTGTAAATAATCCATTGCTTCAAAATCATGGTTCTGTCATACATAATAGACTGAAATCTGTATGAGAATTTGCATCTCTGAGTGGGGTATATTAAAGTTGGTTGTCTGAAAGTCTTGATACTCTTTAACAGAAAGATGTGTGAGTTTTTCCACACTTTTCTTACTCTTCTGAATTTCTGAAATTCTTCTACTCCATGTTATGCATAACATTTCATAACAACAGCTCCTTCCTATGATAAGTTGAAAAAAATACATGGGCAGTGTAATGTAAAATTTTCAAAACAAAGCAGAATGTGTCATCACTGAGTTAGAGCCAAATTTCTGTTGTGGTTGTCTCCATCTGTAGGGGACCTTAAAGTGTGTTCAAAATACAAGCATCCAACGTAATAAAAAGGAAAATGAATGCAGGCTATGAAATAAAAAAACACCATGTCCAGCTCGTGTCTGAAGTCCTTCATTTGCATGTTGTTGGAAGATAGGAAGGTATTCTGGGGAAGCAAATGCTTGCTCCATTATCGCATTCTTTCTCAGGTGTCAACTTTTACAGTTGCTGGAAACAAAATATAGGACTTGAGGAACCTTTGGGCTAACATGAAACAGACTCTTCTTTGGTCTAATGCCTTCCTAATTTTCTTGTGTATAATAGGACAGGAGTTGAGGACCAAAATCCACCACACTTTCCCTAGTAAATTTGTGTTGGCCCAATCACTACCAGTGTCCCAAGTCCTGATCAAGACAGTAAACAGAGTCTCCAATGAAAGCAAAAAGCATTTCCAGCTTCACAAGATTGGTGCTGACAGTGAATTACAGCCTGATAATCACTGCTGTTGTCTACTGGTGCCCTCTTGTCTTCTCTGGATAATGCTGTTACAAATTACCAGTAACACATTTTTGCTCTCTGCCCAGAAGTCCATACAGTTGCTTTGTAAGAACACATGCAATGAAGTGTAAGCAAAATCTCTCCATTAAGCAAGGATGTTGATTTCTGTAGATGCTGCAAGTCATGCTGTGCTGTCAGTAGTGAGTGGTGTATGAGGTCCTGTATGCTGGTCTTTACTACCTTTGAAAAATAACATTTTTGTATAGACCTCTGCAAAGGAATGCACTTACTCTTAGTGGTAGCCAATTGGTTTGTAATGGAAGCAGCTCAACTACACATGAGAAAGGCTATAGAATAAGATTCTTGGAGAAAGTGTGATGCAGAAAGGTAGTGTACTGAGGCAGGAGGTTTGTGTGTCCACCAGGAGGCATAGCAGGCACAGGCTCCGTCTTGCTAACAACCCTGAACATGCTGTACCTACTAGCAGTGAAGGGAAGCAAAAAGTTTTCATCAGATTTTTACGTCCAGAAGTAGAAAATTGAGAGATTTTTAGAATAAAAGTGTGGAGAACTGGCAAGAGGCTGAATCAAATGCATATGTGTCAAAATGTTCTCTGGTCAAAGGCTATAATTTCAAATAAGTTTTGTTGCTGTTGTTCACAGCCATTGGAAGTCATAAGTGATACGACTGAAAAATAAAAATGCTAATCAGTGTATAATGCAATATTGGGACTCAGCTTCTTAAAGTATACACTGGCAGTTGTGTAAGAGACCAAATTAGATACCTCCATGTACACGTGGAGAAGGGCAAGGTTAAAACCATACAGCATCCTGAAAACCATAGAATGTCCTGAATTGGAAGGGCCCCACAAGGATCATCGAAGTCCAACTCCTGACCCTGCACAGGACTACCCCAAGAATCACACCATGTGATGCTGCAAACATTTATGCATGTGAAGGATCATATCTGTTATATCTTAATATAAAAGAGATTGCAAAACCGGCTAGAAGCTTACGAGTAGGTACTTGCACATTTGGGACTTCGTGAGAATCCTGGCTGTAATAAGCTTATCAGTTATGCTCCTCCTTTGACAGCATAACTGGAGTTAGAAATGAGGATCCTTCCCTCTGACACCCCAGGAGCATGTATAGCACATCAGGAATGTGAACAGTAGTTTTCAAAGTTGCTAAATGTTGTAATTTTTAGAATATTGTACTTAAATCCTTCTTTTATGTAAATTTCAAAATCTGGCAATCAGCTAGCAATTGAAAATCTAAACCCAAGCAAGGAAGAAGTTCTCTTCCCGGACTTGAAGAGAAACCTGAATAGAAGAACACGGAAAGGAAATAAAGACAACTCCAAACTATTCTTAAGTCCTCATGAGCTTTGTTTTTTAATGCTAGTCTCATGACTTTCTGGGAAGTGATTTATTGAAAGCCTTGGTTTGTCAATTCTGTGCTTGGCTAGCTTGGGCTTGACCCAAGTCCCCTTTTTTCTTGGCAGCACTTAAAACAGTTGAGATGTAGCCTATGCTCCTTTGTAATCCAAGATTGCAGTCAAGAACCTTTAAGCATGAAATGAATAAAGCGACCCAAAGCTGTGGGGCCCAGCTTGCAGTGTGGGCCAGCAGGGCTGGGGTGAGGAGCCAGCATCCCACTCTGCTTCCCTGGGACCAGCTTCTCTGTGGGTTTAGTGCAGCTGACACGCTCCTGCCAGTGTAGAAATTCTGATTTACTTTTAAATTGTGCTAGTTTAGCTGGCAGTAGTCCAAGTGCTGGAAACGCAGTTGTATAGAGAGAACTCGTCTGATATTTCCAGTTCTTCAGCATTTACATGAGCTGCTGCTGCACACCACAGAGACACAGTGTGCAGCCATCTCCCGCAGCAGGTCACGTCCTGCTGGAACAGTGCAGCAGCAGCGCCAGGCATTTTCGTGACTGTTCAGCAATCTCAGCAGTAAAGCAGCAATAAAACAATGCTTCCAATGTATTCCACTGGCTTTGCCTGTCGGCTCTTATTTCAAGGCAGAGCACTCTGCCGGCTTATATGTATCATATAGTAGGTTTCTCTTGCGCTGCTCCAGGGGCTCTCAGCCAAACTGCGGGCACAAGGTTCGAGTTAGTAACCCGTGGCGGTACCACTGCCTTTCCACACTGCTGAGGTAGCGCTCTACCCTGTTACTCTTTTATACACTTCTACATAGAAACGAGGGTAACAGAATCACACAGGTCTCAAGTCTTAAAACAGGCTGCATTCCGTGATTTAAACTGGCACGGCTGTAAAGTTGGTGGAGTCCTTCTGTGTTACACCAGCTCAGAGCTGGGCTCACCCTCATGATACAGAGGCCTGTGTAAAGACAAGTAAATGAAAGTCTAGCTCCGGCTTTTATGCCTTCTGTGATTAATCATGATAATTTTACAGTATCACATAAATGCCTTTTGCAGTTTCCTTCAGATATTTTGATCTCACTGACTTGCTTGCAGTTGGGATTTCAGGACTGGTGTTTATTGCACTTGACAGCTTTTATCTGTAGACTTCTGTCTAGCTATAGTGGGAGAAATTTGAACTATTTAATTATATAATGGAGAAGCAAATGATTTACCACAAATTACTATTTGTTTATTGAGGGAGGGTAGGGGTGTGTGGGCTGTTCCCTGACCCCCCATTGTTGCAGTCATTGCAGCGCTCCTTGTGGCTTTGCTGTTTGCTGGGACATCTACTTAATTAGATTGAACTTGTTTCGTTTTGTGTCTACCCATCCTGGGTTGAGAGGGTGTGTATGAACGATGCAAGTTCCTGCCACTGCAAGCATATGAATAGTTGCATTCAAAAGAATAGTCTCACTGCATGAAAGACCAAGATGTCACACAACCACTAAAGGAAAAATACTTGGATTTTTACATCTGTGTTATTACAAAACATGCCCATTTTACTGAAGCAAAAATACTTCTGTTCAAATACAGGGTCACAGAATTTCATGTTTTTATTTGAGTGTATTATATTTTAATAGAAGTACAGCAGAAGTTAGCAGTTAGAACAGCATCCACCCTCCAGCATGACACTGGAGCAGGACCTGTGTCGAGGTGTGCTTGTCCCTCATGCAGGTGTCAGCCCATGTGACAACTGTAGAAATGCTCACAGGCAGCCCATGGGCATCCTGTCTCTGCACCAATGCAGAGTGGTGGCCAAAGCTGAGCTGACTTACTGTGAACCAGCCTTTGAGCTCTGAGGCTCTCAGATCCCCATGCTCTAGCGGGTGGCTTGATGCTGCACATCTGGGTTTATGCCTGACAGGGTGCATCTATTCTACAGGAAGCATGTGGAGCATCCCTCAAAAGGCATCTGACATAACACCCACTCAGACCAAATATGGAGCCAGAATCATCTACATTTTTCTTTGCAAAATCAATGTCTCAAGTGCCTCTGCTTCACAAGAAAAAAAAATCCGGGGAAAATCCTGTATTCTTCTCCTGGATTTTTGCTAAAGCTCTGACATCTTGCATGAAGAAATATAACAGCCACAGCTTAATTTAGGGTAAACAGTATCTTGTAATCCATCTTTGCTTGATTTGCTGAATTGTCTTTCTTGTCCCACAGATTTCTTTGTGGCTTTGCCAACTGCATAGGAAAAATACCAGTCCGGTGGTTTAGATTTCACTGAATCTGGAAAAACTTAGATCAACCAGTTCTGCAAACCAAAATGCATAGCAGTTCTTTGACTAAAATGATCCGTACTACTAATGAGACTCATAGGTCTTATGAGAATAACTTTACTCTGTATTTTAATTTACTGCAATAGAATGTAGTGAGTTTTTGAGTAAGAGATTATGTTAGGTACTACACAAATATTTTTGTAGCCCATTTCTGAATATATTAAGATACAGATTAGCAGGCTGAGAATCTTAAACAGACAAAGAAAAATGTTGGCAATTAAAAATCTCTTCCAGGGATTTTGAAAGCATAATGAGAAGCAAATGACATCTGGTTATACTAACATCTTGAAGGAGGCCTGAAATGTCTATAATGCATTGCTCTGATGGCTCTAGTCTTGATGAAGAAATTTCAGCAGCCGTTCTCATGTGACAAAGTGAAGAAGTGGGCACAGAATGTGCCTACATGCCAGTGCAGGTGACAGTGCTGGTGCTGGTTTTACTCACAATATGTAGAGTAAAAGCCCTCAAGCAGACTTCGAGTGTATCTTCATTTTGCTTGTAAAGCCACCTGAACAATACAGCCTCCCTTGCTGTATTTTTCAGGATGTGGTGTTTCAGTGTTATCATACAACCACTAATGAAAATGACACATAAGCAAAAATTTATGCTGCTCTGCTACTATTGGCAATGATATTGTGATTATGCTACTATTTGAAAACTAAGTTACAGAGAGAGCTATCCTCTTCCATATATGACTACTGCCATCCAATTTTGGATATGTGGGAGATTGAATATCAAAACAAGCCTTCGCAAATACAGTGAACTATAAAGAATTTTGGGTGGAGTTGTGACAGACCCTTCCATAGGGAATGGCAATGCTTTCGAGGATCTTAATAACTGGCGATTGCATTTTTAAGTTAGAAATCTTAATTGCTAAGCAGAGCTATAAACAGGAATTCAACCCACTATTTTCATGATCTATTGCATTTGCAAACAAGGTTTTCTGAGCCCCACTAGTTGTGCAGTAACATTTGAAATTAACCTCTGCATGAATTAATTTCCCAAAAGCTTAAGTTGCCTAAAAGAACTGACTTCCTACGGTAATGAAGGATTCTCTGAACAGTTATATAACATGTATTTCTTTCATTCTCCTAAAGGGTACATTCTCCTAAAAGTAACTAAAAATTGACCTTTCAGAAAAAGCGAGTTTAGAGCAATTACTTGCTTATCAGCATTCTCTTTGAAACTTTGCTTTACAAAATTAAACCTTAGAGATTCCTTCCTCTGTTTTTCCTCAAGACATGTATAGTTTGATCACTGACATGCTCTCTCTGTGGGCTAAACCTAGTTTTATTTCTAAGAAAATGTTGATCTCACTGAAGCATATAACTTGCCATACAGCATTAGATTCATTTAGCCCGGTTGTGTATCTCTAACTGTTGTTGATTCCCAGTGCTTCTGAGAAGATGCAAAACCAAAACAAACTCAAACATATTTTTGACAGAATTGGGGTGATGGAGACTTCATCCTAATTACTAACTTGTTTAAACTTTGTGACTCAAGCTGGGGTTTTTTTTCCTTTTAATACCTCTTGTATGAATACCAAGAGTATCGAGAAATACCGTAATTCAGGACAAGAGTGTATTTTCCTTCCTCTTAGACTCCTGCTGTGCATTTTGATTTTAATAACATCCCAGAGCAGTGAGTTTCACAGTCTATTTTGTTTTCTGATGAAAAGACAACACTTGATTTCAAATATATGAGTTGTCAGCTACAGAGTCTGCCTCCTCTTGTACTACAAAACTAAGAAAATTAAAGCTCAAAGCTGCATTCTCTATGCTATTTTTATGTTTGCAATCCTTTTGCTAGACCTTGATGCAGAACTTATAGGGAATATTTACAAAAAAAGTGGCCTAAATAATACTGTACTTCCAATTTACAAACAGCTTAATAAAACAGAACTTAGAAAAGAGGAAAGTAAAGGAAATAAAAAGGGACAGCAATGACAGTTTCCCTAAAAGACAGTAGTCATAAATTCAGAGTTGTTCTCTGGTTCCTTAGGGCAGGTGACAGCTACTTACCTTCTTAGGTAGTACTTTGTTCATTGGCACTTGATGTCAAGTCCAGTGGATTGACCACCTGCCTCAATTTAGGCTATTGTATGTTGGAGTGTCACCATGTAATTTGGGTTAGTTGATCCAAGTCCTCTGCTATCCTTTCCTACTGACCATCCTGCTGGCTGTTGCTTTTTGTTAGTCACTTGTTAGTAATATTGTGCTTTCTCATAAGAGATCACATGCAAAGACAAAAATAATCCTTGTTGCCACAGGAAGATTTTTTTTTACAGAGCTTTCCCTGCTAGGAGCTGCTGCAACCCCAGGCTTAGAGGGAGGTTTTAGATATGGATGACTGCTAGCCCTGAGCATGTTTATGCTGAGTTGGTTTGCTCAGGCTTTTCACACTTTAATGCAATTACATCACAGTTTCAAATTTATACCATATTTTTTTTCAGTGTCTGACTTACTAACAGAAATACAGCAAAGCATAACCTTTCAAAAGGTTTCAAGCCTGCTTGTTTCTGTTCAGCTCCTTTTCTATGCACAGGATGCCAGTGGAGCACTCACCCCTTCTTGGTTTTCCATCCTTCTACAGTGGTCAGGAAAGGGCTGGTTTGGTTTCAGTTCGGTTTGGTTTTTTTCAGGTTGTTTTTTTTTTCGCTTTCCCAAGCCTCAGGCCTGCATATTTCAATCACTTCTCATTTATTTAATTCCTTCTGCCAAAAAAAAAAAAGTTCAGCTAGAGGCCTTTTTTTCCGTGCCCCTTCAGAGTCTTCAGATGTCTCCTAGCTCTGTATCCAAATGTCTCCTAATCCTGTAGGCTTCTAGGCTGCAAAAACCAGAGCTGTAGAGATTTCAGCTGAGGTTGTGTCATCTGTACATACATGAACCTTAAACATTCTGTTGATTATAGCCACATACTGTATTGTCTGCATTGACAGCTCTGTCTTTTTCTGGGAACAATATTGTCAACATATAATGTGCCCAGTTTTTTATCTTCTCTACCTTGTGCAAACTTACTTTGCCATTGTGCTCCCTGTACACAGACACTGATGAAATTTCCCCAGTCTTTTGTAGATTGACAGCAGAAATGAAGTTTGCACGGCACAGCTAAAACAATGAGGGGGAAAAAAAATCTCAACTGTATTTAAATAATAGGAAATTTAGTAAACAAGTAAGAAAGGGCAGGTCTTCAAGCTACTAAACTTTCATTTTCATGTAAAGCCACAATGGTTTTGACTGGCTCCATGTAGAAGAAACTCCATATAGAAGACAATGAGCAATCAGCAGGGCAACAACCAGAGTAATTCTTCTCTTGATCTGTTAAGTGGGTGCAAGAAACATATTTTGTTTAAAAGAAATAAAAAAGTGAGCAAACCAGAAGCCTTTGCAGGAGGGATGCTTCATCTCATCTAATTAAATTCAAAAGATGAACAGCAGAGCTATGGAGATGCATGCAGCAGACAGATGTTCAGCCTACTGCCAGAATTCAAGTTTGGGATGTAACAAAATTTTGAACTTTCTGGTAGAAAAGGTAATAAACCAACCAGCTGGTTTCAATGTAGGCTGAGAGTAGCATTTAATGCCAAATATCAAACTTAATAATGTGTCATCTACAGTCTAATCTGAATGCTAGTTCCAGATATAAGAATAAACTGTTCCCTCTTTAACAAGATAAATGACTGTGATTGGTATTTCTTCTGCCTTCATAGTGGATCTCAGTTTTATAACTATTTTGTCATCAAACTATGTTCCTCTGCAGGTTTACTTGATAGCTTTTATAACCTGTTAGCCAACTTCAATCAAATACAACAAAGGTAGGAGCCTTGGAAGAAATTAACATCTTAGAAATTTCATGTAAATAGCCATCAGGCAAGAAGAAAAAGACAACTGAGGTGTCACCAGCTGGGAATGACTGACTGAGCAATCTCATAACTTCTTGTTCCACAGGGAATCCATATCAGGCAGAGCTCTTAAGTCTGTCTCAGCCACAGGCAAGAATTACAGCTACACCAAGTCAGTCAGTCACAGGGCTCTGTTTCTGAGCACACACAACCTTCATCAATTTAGTTTTGCAGTGCAACTTAACTATTTTAGAATTTCAACTTCAGCATCATCTGAAGAATCAAATCTGCCCTTATGTACCATCTGTTCAACCTCTGTCCACCAGGTAATAGATAAACATTAGCAGAATTTAGATCCATAAGGGGACTAATTTCCCATTTCAGTTTAATCGTATGTCATTGTTTTGGTATTTGTAATATTGTAACTCGCTTGGTTCTTCAACTGCCTTTGCGATATCCTTGTATTCAGTGTGTCTGCCTCTTTACATAAGGTTCATGCTGAGACATTTGGGGGGGTTTTGCTACCTTTTTTTTTTTAAGCAGAGCTTCACGATTAAGGTTTAGCTGAAAACAACTTTGGCAAAGATTGCCATCTGTTTTCTTCTAACTAAAACATTTTCTTCATAAAAAAGGGTTGGGCACACTGTTGTGGAATATCCCCTTTAACGAGGTGATGGTGTGCTTCCTTTAATTCTGCGGGCATTTTTTCATCTTTTGTGATGCTACTGGCATACCAGCAAAAATTTCCCATTTGTGTGGAAAACACAGACCTGAAGAGTCCCCTTCAATTGTCACTCTTTGTTCCTCCCCCCTCCCTCTCCCAAATATATATAAATATTTGAGGAAATTCATATCTTAGAAAAAGAAATATGTACTTCTATTCTGAGGTTTTGACATGTCCATTTTGGTAGAACTAGGAGATGACGAAGTCTTGAGAACCTAGGTGAAAAGTTCTATACACTCCTACAGTTTTGCTTGTTTCTGCTTGCTAATAGAAAAGCAAGTAAATGCAGTAAAATTAAAAGGGATCAGGATCTAAAAATACTTCAGAAATGGATTCATAGGAAAAAGCTCTACTTACTATTATGTTATTTATTCACAAAGTTTTATGGCTGTATCGCAGAACAGTGTACATGCACCTTAGGAGAAACAAAAAAAAAACCCAACCCAAACCACAAAAATAACAACAAAACCATCCAAAAGCATTTGCTTTGGCTCTAACAGTTGTATACACTTTTCAAGTTTTCAAACACTCGCATCCAATTCCTTGATAACCATATTCCTTTTTTTGCCTACGGAAGTATTTTAATCAAAAAAGTTGCTGTCTGGATTGGTGCCTTTTACTGTGCTTAGTACCTTACATACAGTTTTATTTTGTTGTAAATACTCTACATTATTTTGCTGAAGTGAAAACCTCCATGACTATCAATTATTTTGATTTCCAGGGCTATGGACACAACCTGGCTATGGCCACATTATAACTAAAATAAACGCTGTTGCTAAACCCCCAACGTTGTCACTGAGGAACAACTTGTACTTGTCATAATAATTATAACTATGAATGAGATAAAACATTAAGTGGACGGGAGCAGGAACTGGAGCTAAGTGTCAGCTGTTAGATGACAATCTTATATATCAGAGAAGGCATGTTTGGGTGACATGACATAACAGCAGTGACATGAGCTGATTTGTCCCATCTCAGATGCAGGAAATCAGACAGCTTGCCCCAACCTTAATTGCAAGCAGCTGTATTTGTTAACCTGCCTCTTGTACAATTGCCAAGTTACAGAAAAAAATCATAAAATTATAATGGTGATAGAGATTAGCTCAGTTGGTTAAAACCTGGTGCTAATAACTCCTGGGTCAGAGATTCAATCTCCTGTATGGGCCATTCACTTAGGAGCTGGACTTGATGACCTTTGTGGATCCCTTCCAACTCAGAACATTCTGTGAGAAACAATATGTGGAACATAAGACCTGTGTAATACACACTTTATGTACAAAAATTAAATTAGCAAATTATTGCCACAGTGATGCAAATACTGATTCACTTAGAATGAGCTGCTGAGATCTATATTTGGCACTTAAATACACTCCTCTAAAGTAATTCTACTTCTTCTTGTCTTGAGCAAAAAAGGTATTAAAATTTGGCCATGAGATAGGCTGACATCACTGTGGTATCTTTGCTGTAGTACCAAAGACTAAATACCCAAGAGAAAAACAAAAATGTGTCACTGAAAAAAAATCATGTTAGAGAGGATCAATGGTAAAGCCTGTGGGCTTCTCACTCAGCCCAGCTCGGGGCTTCTGGTGGGTGCAGTCATCAAGAGAAACAATGTTCTCCTTAAATCTCTGCAGGCAGGAACTGTTTGGGCTGCAGGACTGGACTTTGCAACCAACCATTCAAATTTTCAAGGGTAAAGGTGTGCTGGCCAGTGAGGTTCCAGTGTGATGTTAGAGGATAAGTCTCTCCAACTGGGTTATTAAATCAACAGGTAGAACAGCTTGACACTGAGCCAGCTGCCAACCCTGCACTTCAGGAGATTATCCTGACCACTGTTTTCCAGGTGTTTTGGTCAGGCTTTCAGATGCTGGTTTATCCTTTCTGTTTCATGCATGTCTCCAAGGAGGAGGGAGAATCCCCCTTCCATAAAATTTTTCCACGCTAGGTCTGTCCTCACTCATCACAACAGTTGCATTATCCAACTATCCAACTGAAGAGTGCTGGACTTGGATTCCCTGACTTCTTCACTGCAGCTGAGGCTTTTCGAGGTGCTGCCCAAGTGCAGGATCATGACCCTGGAGGATACCCCAGTAAGCTTCACACACCTGTGGTATTTCAGAAAGGAAAAAGACAAATCCTCTAGGGTCATACCATATTTTGTCTTTTGAACTGTTGATCAAAGCTGAGACTGTATATATGCATGCAATAAAAGCAACGTGGAATGCTCAGTGTTGCTACTGGAACCCTTTTGTTTTTATTGAAATCTGGTATTTTAATACCATGCATGAAAAATAATTTTTGGAGTCATTTCAAATGACAGACAAATTTAACAACAGATATCTACTTCACCAAATATTTAAAATATCTGTGAATTGGATTCATCTAATGACCACAAAATTCTTTAAATGCTCTTTGCTCCTACTGGAGACTTTAAAAGGCAATCTCACATACTAGTTGGAAAAATAAATACGATTAATGTCCATTAACACAACATATCCCTTTATTGTTATTCAAATACTAACAAACAAAAAACCAATGTGGTTTTACACCATATAATTAGTAATAGTAAAATTACCCCATAATAATTTTAGACAATGTAAGGTCTGCTTCTGTAAAAATATTAATAGCTGGGTATGTGTGTGTTGAGTCATATATATAAATATTCCCAGAGTGGCTGACTTCCAGGCTAGAGCAGTAGACTAAGTCCTTGTATACCTTTCCATGTTAGGAGCATGGTATGGGCAGAACTACTCTTCTATCCTAGCTAATGGCATAAATCTTAATTAGAGAATAAAGGTGTTTTGCATACATTTAAAATAAAATTTAAAAAAAAAATCAGATATTCCTCATGGTGATTTTTCTTCTTAGTTCTCCTTTCCAAAATGCCCCTTGAACTGTACATTTAACTTTATTAAAAGTAGATTCTAACACACAACTGGGTTCACTGACTGATGCTTTATGCTTTTCAAGATGCACTGAAGAAGAGAAGCATTGGACCAGAAATACTTAGTTCCAAAAGGGAGTCTAGGATTGATTTTTCAGATCAGGCAATGAAAGTTTAAAATCTGTTTTTAATGTAGATCTGTGTTTTGGCATTACTGCTGGAAGATAAACTTTTCTATCTTGCAGTTAAGACATTCTTATCGTTACCTTTATCTTTATAACCTACCTCTTGAATAACTGTGTAATTTAAGTTGATATGGGTATCTGAAAGCTCTCTTTTATTGCCTGGAGTTCTTTCTGTAGTCTCAGTTTCATGGCTACAAAGAAAATGATCTCTAACTACACTTTTGTTTTTACTGCCCTGTTTTATCAGACAAACTGCAATTTTACACCTTGTCAAGGAAGCAAGGTGAGAAGAAAACCACATTATACTGTTGACAAGGAAGATAAGACTATTATTTATCTTGACATTTTTGAGCAATAATATTCTTCATGTAACAGGATAAGAGATAAAGCATATCCTTCGGTGATAATGGAGAAACTGAAAGGAACTTTCTTCCTCATACTATCAACACTAGTGAAGGGACTGGGCCCTAGTGGAATAGTCCTATATTTGAGCCAGTTCAGAATGGACTATTATGGAAGAAAAGCAAGCCTTCAATTCTGTCAACTAAAGTAAACACATTTTATCTGTGCGCTGCAGTGAATTATAGTCAATTTATTTCGGTGACTGAGTAAAACTGGGTTTGTTTTTCTGCGGGATTGTTTGTTTTTTTCATTTACCTTACTCTGACCTGCAGGAAAAGGCTGTCTGAGCAGGCAACAGTATGTTGCATTCTAATAGCGGCTGGTCAGTGAAACTGTGTATCTGCAGAGGCTGCAAGACGCCTTAGAAGCTCAACATACTGTAAAATACTCTGTTTCACGCCAGGATGTTCTTCACAATGAAGAACAGAAAGGAGGAATTAGCCACTGTCACTTCTTCCTTGGAGCAAAATGACATAGACAAAGTTGGAAATGAAATTTTAGCCCATGGCAGGAAATTGAACATACCTTTAATAGACTGAGATGTTCAGGTTCTGTGATGATGACTGTGAGAGAAATGCCTGTTTTAAATATACAATACAATGCATAAAATCATCATAGATTAAACTCATTAAATATCTCTAGAAGTAACTAAATTTGAGCTTATATAATTCGATTTCATTTCACCATAGTCTGTATTATGTAGTCATCTACTTTATTGGAATGTTCTTTAAGTTTTGCCCAAATAATTAAAAAATTTAGTCGGTGAGGCTCCCACAGATTCTCTGTGAGATTATTCCTTGTATGCCAGACTGCTCTTCTCTTCTTCCCCTTTTCCCCACCTCCAATACATCCTAGAATGTTCTTTTTATTCTTTCTGAAGCAGTTTTTAATCGAAAATTCCTCATAGATCTTCTCCCAACCTTTCTTTATCAGACAGCCGGAGGGCGAGGTGTATTAATAGCAGCTGCATGACTCAGAGTTGGTAGCTCAAGTGGATCCCTTTGCACTGAGCTCTGCTGTTTGGCCTCCCTGCCTGGGCTGCCACTGAGCTCAGGGAGCACCTTCGCTTTCTTGCAAACAAAAATAAACCGAAAAAGCACAGTGGGGGCTGGGATTGCCTCAACCTCTCTGTCCTTCAGAAGGATTCCCCTTACTGCTATTTTCTTCTCCGTCCCCACTGGGACTGTATACAAAGAAGATGAAAATATGTACATGAAGGAAAAAAAAAAAAAGAAGTGTGATCACACAACTGAGCGATGGGAAAAGGAGAGCGGGTCCCATCACTGCCATGAGATGGGGAAGGGGGTCAGTGCTCCCCACTCCAGCTGCATTCCATGCTGTTTCCCTGAAGGAGCCACCCTTGCAGGCCCTGGCTCCGCACACGCCGAGCCCCGCTCCTGCCCGCTGCACCCCGGGGCTGCTGGCATCGCCACCTCCGAGCCCTGCTATCTACCCACGCACCCGGCCTCACGCCCGCCCAAAAGGCGGCACGGCGCTATTTCTGGCGGGGTTTTGGCCGGGAAACACCCGCGCTGCTCCTTCCTTTAGCTGTCCCGTTACCGCGGCCCGGCTCCTCCTCCTCACCCAGGCGAGCAGGGGGTCTCTGGAGGGCACGGGCACACACAGCACACGGGCAGGGCAGAGCAGGGCTGCGCTCCCCGAGCGCGGAGGGGACGCCGCCTCACGGGGTGGGTGCTCGCTGCGCTGTGTCGTGTCGTGTCACCGTGCCTTCCTGCCATCGTGCCGTGTCCCGCCCCTCAAGGGAGCCCCTCACGGAGCCGCCCCCGCGCCCCTCCGGGCAGCGGCTTCGCGCCCTGCGGTGCGCATGCCCGGCCGTGGCGGTGGCGGCGGCGGCGGCGCCGCGCGCGCGCAGTGCGTGCG
>JAWWMP010000001.1:43539719-43637592 GCA_035047865.1 Dendrocincla tyrannina | reverse complement strand
GGGGGGGAAATCCGAACGGCGGCGGCGGCGGCGGCCGCCATATTAGCGGAGCTGTCAGAGCGCCCGCCGCGCCCCGCCGAGCACCGCGCCCCGGCCCCGCAGGCACACAGCGGGCGGCCCGGCCGGCGGCGGGGGGGCACACACCGCCCCGCCCCGCCAGCAGCGGAGAGTGCCTGAGGAGGCGGGGAGGGGGGCGGTGGGGCTCGTCCCCCGCCCCTGCGCGGCGCCGCGGGGGGGAGCGGAGCGCCAGGTGAGGCGGGGGGCACGGACGGCTGCCGGCGGGGCCACGGGAGTGGGAACGGGAACGGGAGCGGGAACGGGAGCCCGCCCGCAGCCCGTGGCGGGCCGGGGTGCGGGGGCGCCACGCGACTTGCTGCGGCGGGCGGGAGGGGCGCGGGCCCGTCGGGGCCGGTGTGCGGCTCCTCCCGCCGCGGGCCGTGCGGGGAGCCCCGGGAGCGCGGGCGGCCCTGCATTATTGATGGCAGGCTGCACCGGGGCAGACATGTGGCAGCCGGGCCGGGCCAGCTGACTGCGGCCGTGCGGGGGAATAATAAGGAATTACTTCATAAACAAGTGCTGTGGAGCATCTGTTGCTGTCTATTGTTTTCGACAAATGCGCGTTTTTAAGAGTCCTTAAGTGCTGGCCGACGTAATGGGCGCAGCGGCCCTGAATGAGCCTTTGTGCATTGTTGTTTTTTTGAATGGATTAATGTTTTATACAAGTCGTGGGCATTTGTAATTAACTTTGTCGCTTAAAGTTTAGCGCAGATAAGAGGTTTTAGTTTCAGCTTGGTGGAATTCCCTTATCTTTTGCCAGTTTTCTTAATTTGAACTTGAAAAAAACCAAACTCTTTGGACTCTATGCCAACGCAACTAATCACTTTAGTTGCAAGGTGCTATTAAGCTGTCTTTTTCAGCTGTAGCACCCTAGACAAGTATTTCATGTTCCTCTCTCTGGTACAGGCTTTTAGAAAGATTCCATTTTTTAAACTGAGTCATGGGAGTGGCAGTTCTGAGTTTTAATTAATTCTACCTTTGTGACTGGTTTGCGTGAGGCTTCAGACGGGCACCTGCATCTCACTCCGGTTTTGTTTTCATGAGAGATGCTTGCCGTGGTGTTTATGCCACAGGAGCATTTTGGGGATGCATCTGTGTGTTGGGGAGATTGTGGAGGTGCCGTTGTCACTGTCAGCCCTGAGATAGCGCGTTGGCACCGCGCTGCTGGGCAACCTGTGCTGCGGGGGAGGACCTGGGGCTGCTGTGCTGCACTGTAACATTCGGGATACTGCCATCAAGTAGATTTTTAATCGTTAAAGATGGGACAAGTAGTAGCTTTTATTGGGTTATGAGACTTACCTCTATTGATCTATTGATTTAGCATAAGAGAGACTGTGAGAAAAATAAACTGCAAGTCAGTGCAGTGTTCCCAGATAAGCAACCTCCTGGCAAATGGCAATTGCAAGGTAGTGGCATGTTTCCAATCTCTGTCCTGAAGTGACAGAGGTCTTCTATTAGATTGGGAGACTGGAGAGCAGAAGTACAACAAACAGCTTTAGAAAATGCATGGGAAATGACATGGTGTGACATGTCAGGAGCTGTCCAGAGAGTTTTCTTTGAGTGCTGACTGAAAGAACGGGTGTAAAAGTGTTTGTTGAGATAATGGAAAGAGTACTGATCTGACTCTTTCTGCCATTGCAGTAGAGAGCATTGCAGGGATTGCTGGTAATAGTACTGCCAGAAAAAGGAGTTGTTTCTCAGTAAATTGGGTAAAGCTGCAAAGAGAGTGAGGATATGGATTCACCTCCAAGGTGCAAAATTAGGAAGGGTAGGAAGTGTAGGGGTTATGACATTAGAAGGCAGTTACTTGTAAAGTAAGTTCCTTTAACCTTTTCCGGGATAGATGTACAGCCTTTCTTCTTCAGCAGTCTCACTCTGCTTTTTGAGAAGGGGCATTTCCATCGGTAGAGGTGAAGAGCAGAGTTGTTTAAGGCATTATTTCTTTCTGTTGGATGTGTCAAATACATCAAAGCTGTCCTATCGCTTTGTATCGCATTAGGAGTCTGTGGGAGTAGAGGAAAGGGAGGATTTTCAAGTTTGTAAATGTAAACAGCGCTTTACACAAACTTCTGAAGACAGTACTGATTGTTGGAAGATAGACCAAGTGCGGCTTTAATGGGTCAGTGTCTTGCATGCTCAGCGAGTTTACTCCAGAGGTGAAGGGGCCTAGGTGAACTTTTTCCTTTAAACACTGAAAAGCTGCATTTGTGGGCTAACTTTACTAGTAGGCTAATTTTAGGTGTTCTTTAAATTTAAAACCTTTTTTTTCTTTCCGCTTTAGACATTTATAAGTCACTCTGTGAAATGAAACCTTCAAGCCATATAGTACAGGGAAAAAGAAATATTACATTGGCCCAGAAAGGGAGTTAATAATATTTATGCTAGAACTTTTCAATTTAATAACTCTAGTTACTGTATACAGAGAATGATGTGAGTGGCCAGTGCATGTTAACATGTTTATTTTATGGAATTGGTTCTAAGAGACTTAACAGTGTCATTCAGAAAATACAGTACTTGACTTTGAGATGGCATATGCCCAGAATTCCTTTGCTGACTGTATTTTTAGAAAAAAGCTTATTTCACTTAGAAACAACAGTACTTCCGTTAGTTCCCATTCTTAATTTCCATTTCTGCTGGTGTATCACACGTGCATGGTAAGATCGGCCATTCTGTCATTTTAGGACTCTTCAGAATCTTATAGTTGTTTCAAATAGTGCAGTAGTGGGTACTTGAAATGAAGGTTAATAGGTAATAAACATTAAATAAAATAATATATTATGATAATATATTTCATAGATATTAAAAACTTAATAAATAATATTAAACTTAGTAAATATTAACTGTATGTAAACAGTAAACTGATGGGCTTTAGACATACTATACGAACTGGCAAAACTGCAAGTATTGCACGAATGTTCTTTGACTGGTCTGTGTTGCTTTTGGTTCAACTACTGTGTTGGCAACTGCCAAGTTTTCGTTTGTACTTCTGAAGTTCAGAGGAACTCCAGTTTAGCAGAAATACCTCACTCTTCAAATTGTATTTTCCCGCAAATACACTGAATGTGTAACAATTGTACTAGTTATACTGCAGTTACTTTTGAGAGACAACAAGCCTGTCTTGAGTATTTCGGGGAAGGAAAGATTGGGGGAAATGGTGGTTTTAGGAAGGGAAAGATACAGTACTCAGAAAAAAAGTTGAAATGTAAAACTCTGCATGTGATACCTAGCACTGGTCAGTTACTGCATATTAGGATAGAATTCAGCTAATTTTTCTTGTGTATAGTTGGTTGGTTGGTTGTTTTTTGTGTTTGTGTGTTTTGTTTTGGTCCCTGTGGGATAAATGAGTTTTAGTTCCCCCCTGGTTTGCTTATGTTGCAGACAACTGTGTGGGCGATCTTTCTGTCCGTCTGAAAAAGATGTATGCAAAAGTAAAGTCTGTGGCAAATGAACTTCTTTATTGGACTGCAGCAAGTGTGTCATTAGGGAGCTGTTAGTGTGAAAGATGATTGCCCTGCAGACATTCACTGTCTGCATTGGAGTAGAGAGACATTTCTGTAGAAATCTGAGACCAGTTAGTCAGGTACAGTGGCCTCTAAGTTGCCTATTGGTGCCTCCCCAAAGATCTAAAACCTTTAGGAAACACAAAAAACCCAGAATGGTATAAGACTTCGAAAAGAAAAAGTGTACTAATTTTAAATAAGTACCTGTAAATAAATGAGTTACATTGCTATGGCTAAAGCTCGGGGGTCCCTGCTGTCTGTATTTAGGAAAATAGATGATGAACCTCTTGCTTGAGTTTCGGAGGGATGCTGCTGGGGACTCAGACTGCTTCTGAGAGAAGGCCCTAAGCTGTCAGATAGGGATTCTACTTTTAAATGTTGGCTCTCCGCTAGCCAAGTGTCCTGGTCAAGCCTTCTGCCTCCTATCTCATCCTCACCTCACCTCAGACCCATAGCTGTGTGTATGAATGTTTCTTTTGAAAACAGCTGCTGCATAAATTATTTGACAGAATTTTGGCATCAAGCATTTTGTGCGCCATCATTTTCTGAAGAAAGCATTCTTTGTCATCTTTCAACAATTGCTTTATTTGTTGGCTTCTGTGGCATAACTGGAAACATCGATGATACTGATTTAAAAATCCTTACTCTCTTGTAGTGAAATGAATTGACATCACAGTTCTTCATTTGAAGAGAATTCTTGATGTTCTGGATGATGATTTTTTTTGTTTTTCTCTTTTGTCTGTTTGTGTTGTGGAGCCTGCTGATCCTTTGTTTTTTTGGTCCAGAGTCCAGATTAGCGTATGCTCTTGAAGGTCTTGAGTGTTGTGGCAGTAGGAAGTCTGCAGAGTCACAACCTTGCTAATCCTGACTTGGAAGAGGCACCTTTAGGAATTGAAATGCCTGTGTCCAGTAGGTCACAAGCTGGTTTCAGAATGCAGGAAGCGACGGGAATATTATTTCTAATCCCAATTGGCTGGTTCGGTGGTTTTTTTCCCCTTTATTTGCAATGCCACTTCACATGAGTGTTAAGGTAAAACAGTATGTAATTAGTTGCTTCAAAGTTAAAAATTCAGTAAAACTGATGTATCTGCTAAATATAAATTTATCTGAAATGCGTTAGTAGCAGAAGTGAACTCCCGCTCCAGCAATAATAGTGGAGATGCACAATATTTTGCCTGGCTGTGATTTTTGGTTTCTTTTGGCCAAATGTTTTCCCTATATTTGCTTTGTTTTTAATGTTAGCTGGTGCCAGTAACTGGGAAAGATAGGGTGCTTATTTGATTTCAATTTTTGCAGTTTTTAAGATCTGCAAACTTACTGGTTTTTAATATATATAAAAGTTGCAGTATGTGTGATTGTACTGTATTGAAATTGCACATTGGGTATGAAAGCGTATAGGCACAGGCTGTTTTTTGTGTTGTATATAAAATGGAAACAAGTTCAGCATAGTTGGCTATAAATTAATTGTCAGGGGTTTTTTAAAGAAATGATAGATTTATTTTTTTTTCTTTAGTAAAAGAGACTACAACAAACATTTCAACAAAAAATACCTGTGCTGCTATTTGTTTTGCATAGTGGTTTTGGTTTTTTTCAGGGTGCTCATATACTGTGATAATTTCTCAGACTCATAAGATCTGTGGATCTTTGGGATTCATAGAAAGACTTCATTTTATTTGAGTTTTGCACAAGAGGGTTCTTGCTTTTTAGTGATAGCTTTGTTCTCTTGCGTGCATGTCTACCACTTGTGTTTTGATGACATAAAATTAACCTATAAAACTGTGTAGTTATGTTTCCGATTTCACAAATTACCTTAAGGTTTTAAAATGTGTTTTCAAGTAAGTAATTTATAGTTTGTTGATAGTATTACGTGTTTCAGTAAAACCTAAAGCAAAAATTTGGGACATATTTATGGAATAGTTTGTAATTATAAAATGTATGAGGCTATGACAGCCATTGCAGAAAGCGGTAGACATGCTCTCTTGTAGAAAGACCTCAGAAAGCGATCAGCTGACAATACAGATCTCTGTCTTGTGCCGTATGTTGTCATTCCTCTCCTGGAGACTGAAATTCTTTATCAGTCATCTTACTACACCCCTTCTTTTCAATGCTAGTATCACTAAAGACACATAAAAGTAGTTCTGCTACTTTCTATTCCTTTTGGTACTGTTGACTTGGCACGCTTACAAAATGGTGGATGAGAATCTAATTTAGCTTTTGCATCGTTAATTAACTGAGTGTAACTCTAGGGCTTCAATATGCCTTCTGTTTTTCAAGCAATGAACCTCTACTGTCAAAAAGGTGAACACAGGGAGTACTATAACTCAAACCCTGTGAACCCCGAGCAGATATTAGAGCTGGACTTGTTTAGCTTTTTATTGCTCCTTTGAATTTTTCCAAGGAGTACATTAGGGAACGGGGGGGGGGGGGGAGAAGAGGATGCAATCTCTTCTGTGAAATGGAAACATGCTGTTGAATTTTTATCCAAAGCCAGAGTTGTAAGCACAGCAGTTTTATTTTTCTTTTCCCCCTGAAACCTTTTGTGGTAAAAAAAAAAAAGAGTTGTAGGAGGGGAGTTGAGGAAAACTGTTATTCCTATTTTTCAAGTATACCTTTAAAAGTATCTTAGAATAGTAGTCAGAGGTTAGCAAGATAAATTACTTGTCCTTAGAATTGCCTTGTTAAGGTTGAGGGCTTGACAGGCTTCAGTGATCTCAGACCCAGGGGCAGTTTAATAAAGCTTGGGAAGGATGTACCACTGATAGTGGGCACAGGGAATGCAGAATTCACGGGCCACAAGGGCGTTTGGCAGAACTCCCAAAATAAGAGGGAAACTAACAAAGCCAACTCAACAACTTTGCTGAAATCAGCTCCAGCTGGGAAAAAGCTAATTCTGGCAGGGGGAGATTGTGACCACAACTCAGGGGCAACCAACTCAAGAGTGTGACTGAGCATGTGCTCATATGGGCTAATGAGCATGAGAAGAGAATCATTTAACCAGTATAAGGTAAATGTTAATAAGTAAGGGAGTTGTGTAGCTTATAGGCAATAAGTCATGATTTCTTTGTCTGCCAAAAAGTATAAATAGTGTAAAGTTTTGATGATCACAGCGCCAGCCTTTTGTGGGTTAGCACCCAGCTCCCAGCTTTGTGCAGACTAGAATGAAGAAATAGAATACCCCATCTTGATGTGTAAATTGTTGCTGCCCATCAGGCAACGAGCCTGCATTTGGGACATTACTGGTGCTGTCAAGTTCTTAAAAATATCTTCTGGAATTAGATAAAAAAAAATTCTACAAAATCTGGAATATAATTGTATTTATTCTAGACAAATGTAGTACTTTACCTTTATAGTTGGGCTGCATTAGTTAAATCGTAATGACTATAACTTAAAGATACTGCTTTAATTTTTTCAGCTTGATGTTTTTGCTCCTTATCTGGGTTATACCATTAGTTCTCTTTTTCTATAGTCCTTAGTCTTAACATTCATTCTTTTACCAGTCGACAACATTGATGCTTCTTACATTCGATTTCTATCCTTTATCTCTTTTTCCAGTCCCTCTTTTCAAGCATATCTCAACAGGTTAAAAAAGGAAATAAAAAATGAAGTACTAGTGCACCTTAAAGCACAGTAGAAATGTTTCTAATATTTATTGTATTTTTTTTATTATTGCCAAGAAGCAAGGAAAATTAACTTCTTTTGTAATTTCTGTGTAAAAATACTTCCTATTTTCATTTTCCCTTATAAATGAAAGATTATTTATACAAAAGTTTTTTTCTGGTAACTGGATTGCTCTTAAGAGTTCTGTTTTTATCCTTTTATTTTTTTTCTTTTATGCACTTCTGAAAATTTTATTTATTTGTTGCAACTATGGAGTTATAATAATGAAGTCTCAGATTATTCTGAGTAGTATGGCACATTCATTTTTCTTAGTATAAGTATTATTTCAGTTAATATTATTTTTGAAGGCAATGCCATCTTGGATACTCTTTGCAAACCATCAACAGGTCTGATTCATTGCTGTAAATGTATGCAAGAAGGTGACTAGTTGCTTGTTCTTTCTGAGTTAGAGTGAATTGAAAGGGAAGCAGGATGCTATCTACCAATAGCATTGCAGGCATGTTTTTTTCCAGGCATAAAAACTTTTTTGGAACAGAATACAATAGTGAATACTTTCATTACCACGTAGACATAACCTACAGCCTTTCTGCTTTTTTTTTAAAAAAAAAAAAGCTCTATTTCAAGCAGAGCAGATTTTTTCTTTTTTCCTTTTTTTTCCTGTGTTGGTGTACTTGAACACTTCTGATTTGGAAAAAATGACCATATCACTCTTTTTTTCAGAGAAATGGGTGATTTTATAGACATGAAATACAGTTTTGATGCTTTAAAATTGTGAGGTTTTTCATCGTCTTCACAATGTTACAAATTTTTACTTCCTTGTAAATAATATTAGAGATTTTTGAATAGTAGATGATGTCTAATAACAAAAGTTCTAAAAAGAACTTGTAGTGCTTGAGGAACTGTTGTTTCTTTATTCTAACATTACTGCATTAATGCTCTGCAAAAGATAGGATGGATGCTACCACTTAAGGACCTGTAAATTCTGCTACTGGCTAGCTTAGTAGCTTTTTATTTATGTCAACTTCTGAAAAGTGTATTTTGTACATGTAGAGAACTTTTTTGCTTGTTTTGGAATGTATACTATTTTCTGTCATTTGCATGAACTCAGTTTTGATTAACTTAAAAACATCCTTTTAATTTTGTTTTTGGCAGAAGGGGACAAAGAGTTTGTAGAGGACTTCAGTGGACAGGAGACTACAGAAAACAAGAAAAATGCCGAAACCAGTAAGTAGCTGTTTTTTACCCATTTAAAATCTAAGAGGGTTTTCACAGTTCAGAGTGGTGATCTTAAAGCAGTTCCAGTTTTTACTCTGCCCTTTCTAGACTTTATAAGATCTGATAATACACAGTTGAAGTTGAGATTGTTTAATACCAACGTGGAAAAAAGATCAGGAGAGCTTGGTACTGCAAGTTACATGGAGAAGACTTGAATATGGCAGCAGTACTTGGAACCCACTTGGCTGGCAGGAGGAATGACTTTTCAGGAATTGTTGACTTTGAGCTGTCATATGGTGGGTAACGGAGGCATAATATAAGCGTGACTCAATGTCCATGAGAATCAGTGGGAGGGTTTGCTGCAGGACTTGGCAAGGGAAGACAGAACATGTGTAGAGTGTCTGCACTAAGTTAGATTGTAGTTTACCATGGTAGAGGGGTGTCACGTAGGAAGTAGGTTTTGAAGGGAGGAAATAAGCAGTGTTTGTGGTCTCCTATTCCTCTCGCTTCAGCTGAGATAGGGGTTAATCAACTTTCTATCCAGGGGAAAAAAAACCTCTGACTTCTGTTTCGGTAATAATTCTAGAAGTCTTTGAGGAGGTAATTATTCAGCAGTTTGATTCTTTCTCTGTTGATGTAATATTGCTTGTTTAGGATTTCATCTGCCATGTGTTAAATTACTTCTGGTTGTCTCTTCCTCTTATATTCAGCGAGCAAAACATTCAGAGAGGGAACCAAATTGTCAGATTATTTCTACTCCACTCACTTGGTTTATGTAATAGCCTTCAGGCTTTCTTTGTTTGTTGGTGTTTCATTTTGGTAGTAGATTGGGAACAGGCAGATCTCTTGCTAAGAATAAAGGTGTCTATGTGCATGTGTGTACATGTATTCATGCTTATACATAGATGTATAGAATGTTTTTGCTATTGATAAGAAATTACCTGTGTAAATAGTCTGTATTGCATGACAGCATTTGGAACTGGTACAGCTCGATGAATGATGTGAACATGGGACTGTCCAAGGGCTCAAAGTTGTGTTCTGAGCTTTGTGATTGGTCTGCTGATCAACTGGCCATACCTTGTTGTTTCTGTAATTTCTTCTTTTACCCCCAGAGGGTGAGGGGCGGTATCTTAGCGCTTGCTGAGGTTGCCTGCTTCTTCCAGAAAGCTGCACTATAAAGAGTAGGAAAATGAATTAGCAGCATACCATTTGCTGACCTGGCTATGAGAACTGAGTAGTGCCTTTGGTAGAGCTTCTCAACTAGAAAACTGTGTTTTAAGAATGAGGCAAAAAGTCACTGTGAGCTCATTTGGTTTCTGAGGCCTTCAACCCCATAGGGCCATGAAGCCACAGAAGTGATGACTAGGAAAAAAAAAAGCCTGAATTAGGTAATTTCTTTTTAAATTCTGGAATTGGAACCATGAAATCTAGGCAGGCAGGGTTCTCTCTATTTTAAGGAGCAGAGAAAATTGAAGGAAATGGAGTTTTAGAGCTGATCACAAGGAAAGCAATACCCTTAGAACTGATATTGCAGAGGTGTTGAAATAGCACACAATCCACCCTAATAATGGAAGTTATCAGATTTGGGAAAGAAGCTGGACTCATGCCAAAGATAATTTTTTTGTTTTATGAGGGACTTGTTATGAAGAGTTCTCATATGCCTCTTGATGATGTAGGTGCATATGAGATCTTAGAAGGAAGCCAAGTGAAAGGAGCCATTAAAAATGAAAATAAATTGATTACATTTCTCAGTGTCTTCCTGTAAACCGCAGGTTGCTGTAATTACAATTGGTAATTAGTGAATGAAGAGGTAGCACACATGCCAAAGGTTAAGTGAATTTACCTATAAAAATCAAACCTCAGATTTTGTTCTGGTTGCTTCTTAAATGGTAGATGCTTTAGAGCTCTCTCCCTCCCCCTTTTTTTTTGGTTGTTATGGTTTTTGGTTGGGTTTTTTGTTTGTTTGTTTTTGTGGGGTTTTTGTTTTGTTTTTGTGGTTTTGTTTGTTTGTTGGGTTTTTTTGCTTCTTTGGAGGCTGTAAGAGCCCAGTCATCAGTTGTATTTAAGGAATCTGACTTTGTTCTCTGAGGAGTCTTGCTGTTCTGCTTGGATTTGGTAATACTGGACTCTGGAAGGTCTCCTGCTATGGATATTTTACTGTAGCTCTTGGGACCTGTCTTTATAGACAATCCACAATAACTAAATGTGCTTCTAGTCAGGAAATTATTTCTGCTTTAACTTCTCGTTTACTTTTGAGAGCTGTTTCAAGAAGATTGTCAGTGTTCTGTAGCTTTATTGTTGGAAATCTTTTAACCTGAAAACGAATGAAATAATCATGGGTAAGAACTAAGAAAACCCGCATAACATAACTGGTGAGATTTTTGACAGTGTTATTTTATCTCTTTTCTGTATTATTGTGACCTATTTAGCTTTTCTTTTTTCAGATTCCGTTCTAATGATCCAATTGAGAGTTTTCGGAAAAGTCTGGTGGTCTTGTAACCTGTGCAGTAACAACTATAAGTAAATTCTCCTCGTGTTTTTGGAATCAATTTTTTTGTTATGCAGATAACAAATAATTAAGACACAGATTGGTTTAAATGAAATCAGTCCACACTAAATCACAGGAAAGAAACAATGAAAGAGATTTTGGTTTCACTTTTTTTGCTTTCCTGTTGAGAAGTTATGTAGTATTCCAAACAAAATTAAGTAAATGAAGACCAGTAAAAGGTCTTTGCTTATTTGAATTTTATAGCAAAACCTTACAGTTTTCTTGGAAGTCTCAGTCTGAAGCAAGTTTCATGCCACTGTGACTGATGATCTTACACATGGTAGTAAAAGGTCATTGTTCTTATGTGTTTGGAATTTTTCTATCAGAGCTTAAAGAGCTTGAGTGAAAAGGCTGTTTTGAAAGGGTAAAACTGACTTAATATATTGCCCGTAGTTATTAAGGTTATGTGTCTGAAAAATATACATGATTGAAACATTTTCTTGTTTGAATGCTTCAGTAGAAAAGTCTTATTTGTTCACTTTGGCTGTGTTTGTAACAAAGTAGCTTTCCAGTTTTTCAAGCTGTTCAGTCAGCATCTTATCTGCTTTTAAGACCAAATAGTTTTAGTATTCTCAGTTTGACCCAGCAGTGTGAAATTAAGTTTTGTTTAGCATCTGTTGTGTTCCATCTAAAAAAAATGGGTGACTTCTTTGTTTAATTAGGTCTTTGCAGCTGTAATCAAAATTTGAGCTGTTAATATGTCTGCTCTCAGTTGTGCTTAGCTCTGTGTGTGTTGAAAAACAGAATATTTGTTGACTCTTATTTTCAGTGCTTTCTTCCTAAAAAAACAGATACAAAATGCTTTTCAGTTATGTGCCATTCTCTCAGATATTCACTGAAAATAGAAACATAGAAGCTAAAATTAGACATCATGGGTTACATAACTGTTAATCATTTCATAGGCTGACAAGATTATGTTTAATTGACTGAAATATTAGTTGCATTTATAGGGTGTAAGAAGAGTTAAATTATTGTCTGTTTTTGGTGGTAGTTTGCAGCACATTTGTACAAGACTGCAAGGCATGAAGGAGAAAGCATTATTGTACTGGAGAGTAATGGGTAGGTGCCAAAGTTACTAATATTAAAAAGGATTTTTTTTGTATTTATTCAGCATTTTATGATATTGTGGATGCAGAAGAAGTAAATGTCAAGTTCTGGAAGAAGATGGTGGTTTAAAATTGGAATAAATCAACTTGATCTTATAATTATTTTTGTAAAATAGTTGAATTGAAATAGTGTATAAATTAATTTTTTTTTACTAGAGTGGTGTTTTACAGGAAAATCTTTGACACCATGTAGTGCAGTATGTGAACTATGGTTTGAATATGATTTACTTCTGTAGCATAAATAGACAACTGATGCCAGCTTGGAAGACTGCTCTTTGATTTGTCTATTAGTAAAATCTGTTTGTCATTATTCTGTAGCCTTCTGTGCTACATAGTGCTTTAGTGCTTTTCATAAAGTTTTTCATCTCTTCCTGTGTCTGCTTTGAGGTTGGTATGGAGAGTGTGCTGTATGTATTTGTGCAGTGTGTAAAGCAATGCTGCTACTCCCTAACACAAATAATTTAACATGCAGACTTGAGATAATAATTGGCTGAACTAGAGTGAGGAAACTCTTTGAACAGTTTTTTTTTTTTTTTTTCTGTATGTGGTTTTCTTATGAATTGGGCTGGTATCTGTGGCTTTTGCATATGGCTAATTCATATTGCATTTATTAAACCAAAGGAAAACCTCTGGAAACCTTTTTCATGTTATTTTAAATGGCTTCCTTGCAAAATATTGGTACCTACTCAGTTTTGGACTTCCTGATGAAAGCTGAAGTGCCGTGACTAATACCTGCAATCTATGGCTGAAGTTCAGTAGTAGAAAGTGTTAGATTACTGAGTCAGTTTTTGTGCATGTTCCATGGACTGGGTCTGAGGAGAGGTTCAGGTGTTAGTGTGGTATTGGTGTAATAGCTCATTAAATTGTGAAGGGTTAGTTAGGTACTACAAGGAAGCATAGTAATATTTTTTCAAGTCCTTAAAAGTGAAAGAATACAACAAAAACATAATTCCCATTTGAAATACATGCTTTTATAAAGGTGCACATAGATGTTTGTTTTTCCAGATATGTTCATTGACTATGCGCTCTATTGGTTTTGATAAATTAATAAGTAATTTGCTCTAGATTGGTCATTTTATGAATACTGTTTTTTGAGCTGTGGCAAATGTCTTCATAACCCATTAGGAACATTTGTTATCAGAACATCAGTTGTCCCCTTCACAGAGAATCATCAGCACATAGATATGTATGTGTTCTTTCCTTTTCTTTGGCAGTGTTTAATCATTCTGAAGCAAGTCTGGTAAAGTACAGATAAACTCAGGCTGCTAGTTCTGATGCCAAAGACCTGAACAAGCTCTAGAAGTGGGCCAATGTAAACCTCATGTGGTTCAACAAGACCAAGTGCAAGGTGCTGCACCTGGGTTGGAGCAACCCCTGGTATCAGCACAGGCTGGGAGATGAAGGGATTGAGAACAACCATGGTGAGAAGGCCTTGGAGGTGCTGGTGGGTGAGAGGCTGGATGTGACCTGCCTGGATGTGCGCTTGCAGCCCAGAAAGCCAATTGTGTCTGGGCTGCATCTCAAGCAGCGTGGCCAGCAGGTCAAGGGAGGGAATTCTGCCCCTCTGCTCTGGGGTGAGGCCCCACCTTGAGCACTGCATCAAGCTCTGGGGTCCCTTGCACAAGAAAGGCATGGTGGTGTTGGAGCAGGTCCAGAGGAGGATCACAAAAATGGTTGTTGGAATGGAGCATCTCTCCTGTGAGGTGAGGCTGAGGGAGCTGGGGTGGTTCAGCCCAGAGAAAAGAAGGCTACTATCCAGTACTTAAAGGGGTCTTATAAGAAAGGCATGGACAAACTTTTTGGCAGGGTCTGTTGCAATAGGGCAAGGGTAATGGTTTTAAACTATAAGGGTGTAGATTTAGACTAGATATAAGGAAGAAATTTTTTGATTGGAGAGGTGAAATACTGGAACAATTGCCCAGAGAGGTGGTAGAGGCTTCAACCTGTTGCAGTTGAAGATAGCCTTGCTCATTGCAGAGGGTTTGACCTAAATGGCCTTTAAAGGTCCGCTCCAACCCAAACTATTCTGTGATTCTGTAGGGTGAAGAAGAGAACTGTCATGATCTGTTAGAAAGGTGTGTGATTTTGGTGAGTGCAAGTTTGAAAAGCAGGCATTGTATGGATCTTGTGGTATGAGTAGTGGTAGCCTTCAAACATGCTACAGGAAACCTTTAGACATTTCTCTTGTCGTCATTGCAAGAGCTCCTTCCTGTTCCTGTATTTGTGGTAAAGTTGGTTCAGATTACTGCCTGTCTCCATAATTTGTGGTTCAGATAATTTCCCCCTGTCACCAATGTCACAGAAAGAGAATTGCTTCAGAGTAGCTGGATACCCAACAGCAGGTTACATGAGTGACAATCTATTGCTGACATTCCTGGGCCTTCTTTCTCTTGACTGTGTTTTCTCAATTCCCTGCCTTATTTATAATGTAGAAACTCCCCCCATGACTTTTGTTAATGTAGTTTGTCAGCTTTATTTTACAGACAGTGCAACTGACACTGTAGATTTGATTTTTGTTGAGAGGCTGCTGTATGATCAAGGTTTGAATTAGATAAGTAAACCTTTGGGGCTCAGTTGCAGGTTTAGACAAAAGTAAACTTCTTATTTTCCATGCCCAGAAGTAACTGAAACTGTGAAACAATGTTACGAGGTGGTAAAAGCTTGGTATTTGTATGCCAAAAATCTTAGTTAGTTCAAATGCCTTCAGAAGGAAAACGATCAAGTGTAGTGTTAAATTGGTAAGTCTCTTCTTAAGTAATTCATATAACAAAACCTAACATTTTAATTTTGCTGCCATTTAATTTGTGACTTTTGTATTAGAACTGAAAGTGTAAATATTAATTAGCAGTCAGGTGATCTGTTAATTGGAAGTTCAAAGAAAAACAGAATTGCTAAAGACTTCAGCAGTTGCTGTGATGTGTGTAAGTGGCCAGGCAGTCCTAATGTGTATTTGTACCTATTGCAGGTGCAGGAGCTGTGTACTCTTAGAGCATTCAGATTTTTTTTTTTAAGGCAGTTACATCCAGAAGTGAACCGAATCTACAGGGTTTGCCTCTGTATTACATCTATTATTTTATTGAGTACTTAAGTTCTTGTGAAGGAGGAACTCTCAGGTAGTAATTCCTGCATTTGTAGAAGGTGACGTTTATTGTAAGGCTATTTATATAAGAAGTTTCTGCTGCCTGCTGCTGCAATTAGTTGATCTCGCTGTCCTTTGTAGATTTGTAACGTTTCTTGTTTTGGCAATGATGCTGTTACATAACAGAGTGCTTTGGCATTAATGAACTTACTTTTTGGCTTTATTCTTTGTCACTTGCTTACTTGTAGGCTTCATTTTTTAAATTGAAAAACTGCTTTAGAAAAATTAGTTTCTTGTAGTTAAGGGACAATACCTCACACTTTAAATAGTGCAACTGGCAGTGAGTTAGACCTGCCATTTAAAATTAGTTATTCTGTTCTGTAAGGAATTTCTTTTCTGCTCTTGAAATGGGCAGAGTGAGAGAACCTACAGAAAACATCTTTTTCCCCTCTTCCTAACACACGCCCTCTAATTTTTTTTGGCAATATAACCTTGCTATCTTTTACTCCAAAGCCTTCAACTCTTGTTCCTTATCAGTGTTTACACACACAAAAAAGTTTGCTAAGCCACTTCTATCGTCCTTGTTTGCAGGTCTATAACCTAGAAGTCCCCCAGACTCCTGTTACTCTTGTCTCGCATAGCTCCCTCATGCCCAGAGTTGTTTAGCTTGACACTAAAGAAAGGAGTTAAGTCTCATCTGTTGCATGATGACAAACTGTCATCCAATTTTCTTTTTCACACCCTAGGTTTCCTTTCCTTCTTCTGTCCTGTCCTGTCTTCTTTTCCGTACACTCACTTCTCAAAGTATTCCACCTGGTGGCAAAATTAGGGAAATAGTTAATGGAAATGTTCATGTGCATAGATCAAGTAGTATAAGAACCTGTAATACAAGTCCTAATTTATTGCAGTTCTCTTTTTTACAGTAGAGAAAAATTAAAATATATCTGTGTGCCTTAAATAAGTTTCATGAGTTTGGGTTTTTTTTGCATTTATAGCAAAGTAGATTTGAACTTTAACACTTTATATTCCTATGCACTAAAGATAAATAAAATGTGATTCCCTGACAGTAGTCATGGAGGACCATTCCAACACTGAGAAGACAGTACTGTGCATTTATTACTGTATTCTGTTTCATGAAAATTCTCATTTCTGTGTGTACCTGTTGAAGAGAAATTGAAACAGACTTGTACTTTCAAATAAGGTAGGCATCCAGATATCTCCTGCAATATTTGACTTCTTATTTTATAACAAATGAAAACAGTGATTGTCAGGAGTCATCTGGTCAGTGGCCCTCCCTTTTGGGAGAAGTTCATTGAATGGTGGTGTTTTTTTAGTCTTGTAGTAAGGGCATTGAAGAGAATCTGTTTTAAGAGGAGTTAACTTCTGTAGTTTTACTACAGATGAAAAATCTGAGATGAAAAATCTGCAATTAGTCTGTCCTGAGGTTTATAAACTCTAGTCCTATACACTTTTAAGACTACCCAACTGCTTAATTTTAGAAATGGCAAGCAGGAAGCTGTTTGTCTTCTTATATTTCTAGGAATACCTTAAAATGATATGCATATGACTAGAAACATTTTCATGCATTTGGGAAGCCCTATGAAATATAGTGCCCAGTAGCTGAATGTCACAACATTCTTCAAGTGTTTAGTACTAATGTCAGCTATCCCACTGAATTAATTTTGAACTTGGTTCTCTGGTTTGACCTTCAAACCTAGTAGTAAATACTACTCTGATTATGCTTTTATATTAAATAAAATATGAAGGGTTTTTTCAGATTCAAATTTTCTGTTTTCCTAAGTGCTGTGTTCTCTGTGTTCACAATACCATTGAAATTGTTGAATTTACTTACCATATGCTGTTTCTTACAGGCTAATCACAGGATATAGGAGCATTACACTGTTACAGTATGATTTAAATATTTCCTTATTTTCTGTAGATCAACGTCAGAGTAACCACAATGGATGCAGAGTTGGAATTTGCCATCCAGCCCAATACAACAGGCAAGCAGCTCTTTGATCAGGTAACTTATGTCTCTCTATGTATATATGAGTACAAACACAAAAATATCGTGGGGATTAAGTCATAGTTTGAAAAAGTGGAAGTCTTCTCATGTGCAGATTCTTTTTTTTCTGTATGCTATCTAAGCTATGGTCTGAGTTAGTGTGCATTTCCTAATTACTTCTCATGAAATATATTGAATTGAAAGACAACTCTGTAAATATGTTACCAGTGAGGCTTCAGTTGAATCATGTATGGAACTGCTTTGAAATGAATAGTGTTTCTTATGTCTAATAATGTTATAGTTGCTACTTCAATATAGTTGTTAGAATTACACATAAAATATAACAGTAAGTTAATTAATGAAAGCTAAGTTTTTTCTTTTCCCCAACAATGGAAGCTGTAGATAGTTTTTCACTTGCCAAATGTTAGAACTAAGTAATGTTATCCTATGAACTACCTTGAAATTTAAGTTAAAAAAATGGAAAAAAGCAAAGAAGAAGTGAAAATGATGGCATTAGTGTGCTTATGGATTGCAGACCTATCAGAACTGCATGTTCTCACTTGATAGTTTCTCTGTTGTACATCAGTCCAATGGACTGAATGAATGATTTCTTAAAACTGGGTTGTTCTTGCATTTAATGTAAGGTTAGCCATCAGAATCTTGAAACCATTTTTTGATCTAGGTTTTGGAGTGTTACAGAAAGCATTAAGAATAGAAGCTTGTCAATGTGTTTTTGTTTTCCCCAATATACAAATAAATATCTTGTAGACGTATTTATGCATGTATGTGTTTATTTAAAAAATGCCACAGTATCTGACATTACTCTTCAAAAATAGTTTAACTAGATCAACAGTTACATCTAGTAGAACTGTTGTTTCTTTCCACTCCACTATGGTTGCTTGAAGTATGTAATGATGATTATGAGGAGAAAGTAACACTTTGAAAATGTTCTGTAAGGGCATTTAAACTTTTAGTCGACCTTTGAGAGTTGATTAAATGTCTTACTATATAAACTGAAAAGAGGAGAACGTGTACTGTTGGTAGCACTGAGCTTTTTCTTTCAGATGAAGGAAATTTTCGTTTGCAATTTGCATTTGAAACAACTGTCTGACTCTTAACACTTATATCGCTTGCCCCTTTCTCTAACATCAGTAGTAGTATGTCTTCAGCCTCTGCATTTTAAGAGTCGTGAAGTTCATTCCTAAGACTTTTTGAAAAAAAGGAGCTGTCCTGCTTCTTGTCTAATCAGCATCACCAACAAATAAAAGCATGGTATTCTGTGATGTTGAAGGCTTAAGCTGTTACTTGTCTTCTGCCAACCTTTGGCTATCTTCTGCCATGCAGTATTGGGTGGGGTGACATTCTGCTGTGTAACATCTTGTGCCCAGGTAATCAGGTTCATCCGAATTGGGGCATTCACAAACAGGGAACAAAGATACAGCTCTGAATGTATTTTCATGCTCTCTTCTTTGTTCCTCAGTTTGCTCTGTGGTGTTTGACATCTCACCAACTCTTAGCTCTGGAAGTTTAAATTGAAACAATTTTAGGTTGAGAAAAACCAACCAGTATAGTTGTGTGTGAAGAGGGAAGCATTTTTAGCCTGATCTAAAATTTATATGTGAGTTCTGCAGAGTAATATCAAGAGCTGAACTGTATTGGAAAACCAGCGTGAAATTTTCAGACAAAAGTTATCCTGTTTCTCTACAGAAAGAGAATTTAATAGCACTGTTATTACAAGGATTGGTTTATGCAGAAGTGGTGAACATCCCAGACTTGTTGGTTATTGATTGCAGAAAATAACCTCTCCATGAATTTAGCTGTTATTTAGTGTTCATGTATGGTTTTTGTGAATAACTAGTCTGTTTTTCAGTCAGTATTCTTTTGAGCTTTTAATTGGTATTTTCTGGAGTTGTTGATTTGTTTCCCGTGCCATGTGTATGTTTTCATCATCTTCATCTACTAGCAGACAAGAATGCAGCTTTCTCTTTTCCATTGTCAAACTCAGCAATTTATTGCACAAACTTTTTTTTAATTATTATTATTACTTGCATTTCAGAAGGTGTTTTAACGTATTTATGTTAAAAATAGGTCCTTCTGTCTATGCTGTCAGTGATCAGAATAGGCAAGAAGGGGGTCTGTCCTTCTCTAGTCAACCAGTTAAGCATCTGTAAACTTTCCTAGGAGAGGAAGAACCCTGTGGTGCGTATGTTTCCACACAGTGGTTGTAATGATGGGGGTTGTTTTGTTGTGTTGGTACTGGGCATTAGTAGTTCAGAGAGAATGGGATGGTTGTCTTCTTTGAGTTCTACTCCACTGTCCCTTCCAGATGTCTCAGAAGCCTTCCTTACAGTCTTTCAGAAGGTGACTGAGTGAAATCCTTGTTAGGTTGTCTTTGTGTATATTTTGATTTGCCAAAACGTATATTGTTTTGGTTGCTTTTCTTCTCCAGGAAGTTGGTTTTTTTCCTATTTATAGTCAAGCAGTAGGATGTGATGGTGGATAAATCCATTTTACACATGTGATGAAGACATGCATGAAGCTACTTAATGAAACTGCTAAGTTTCTCATTCTGTACGTACTTTTCATATCAGGCTACTGCAGTACATAAGTGCATATATTATCTTGGTACAAAGTTTCAGAAAGTTTTATTCTCTTTCCTTTGAGCTGAGAAACAGTGTAAGCAATGCTTTTTCCTTATTCATGGAGTCTGAAGTAAAACAGGCTAATATGTAAGCCGGTTTTAGTGTTGATTTGCAAGCATCTGTAACTCTGCACTGCTGTATCCATGTTACCTGTGTTTAAATAATGTGCAGTGTGCCTCTCAGTTGAGGGCTATAGTGGGTGAGAGCAAAATGTTTTGACATGAGCATAAGCACTTGTCTCCTTATGCCTTATGGGCAGAGCTGTTGAGCATCTGCAGTTCTTTGCAGCTCAGAGAGCTAATAAGGTACAAAGGCTCAACTTGGACAGCTGCGAAGTAAAGAGCATTCTCAGTCATCTGATAAAGCCATAAGTAGTTTGATCAACATTATGTGGGAGATCTGTGCCAAAAGAAGCAGCAGGTCTGAAGTTTGTGTTGGGACACCAAATTTAATATTACTCAGGACCATACTAGCAACATACACTTATTCTTAACGTTTCCTATGTTCTGATATAAATGATGTGGTAATTCTAGAGGAAATAACTGTGCTCACTAAAGACATCAATCAGGGTGGATCCATGAACATTGTCCATTCTGTGCTTTGGAGCTTGACAGTGAAAGGGTAGAGGAGGAAAGAAGGTGCACAGTTGAATGATTGTTAAATGATAATGCAAATATGCAAGGCAGCAGAAGTAAGTTTGCACAGCTATCTTATGACATTTTCTAATTTTCAAAATCTTAATTTTGCAACCCGATAGTACTACTTTAAAATGGAGGAGGATCTATGTAAAATTCTATTTACCTCACATTCATCTGAATGCTTCCATAAAACAGCCTTCAGTAAAGCAGCTTGCCAGCATGGTCCAACCTGAGGACATACGTAAGTATTGCTATACGGGATCTTTTGGAGCCAGAGTTTACAGTCATTTAATAATCATTCCTGGACCTTTCTGATTAATTGCTTATTGAATCCATATGTGCTTTTGCTATGCAAAAGACTTGTAAAATAGTGCTGCAGTTTCATTACACTCTGTAGTAAAAGTGCGTCTTTTTGTTTGCTTTGAGCCTGCAATGTCATGATTTCTGTTGATTCTCTTTATTCTGACATGATGAGGAATAATGAATAACCATTCTCTGTTTTCCTTCTACATGCCGTGCAAGTTTTTTAGACTTGTATCATATTTTTCCTTTCCTCATTTCTCTGACAATAGTCCTAGTTCTTGTCTTAGCTATGCAGGAAATGTTCCAAGTCACTGATCATTCTTTCCAACGCTTCTGAAACATTTCCAGTGCCGCAGCATCCTTTTTTAAGTTGATGTGACCAGTCCTTACGTAGTGTTAGAGATTTAGGAATACCGTACGCATGTATAGTAATGTAACAGTTTTCTTGCCTTTTTACTTTATAACTAAAACTTTGTTCATATAGTTTAAATTGTTGTCTTTTATGTACAGTGTTTTGTTTTTATTAAATACAGTCTTTTATTGAGGTTCATGTTTTTACTGTTCATTCCCAGATCTTTATGAGAGGTTTTCTACAGCAGGTTTTCTCATCTTGGTTTCATCCTTTTTTGAAGTGCTGGGGGACTTCCCTAGAGGTTACTCTACAAGTCTAAACAGTTGGGGTTTTTGCTTTCTTTTTTTCTTTTTAACTAGGGTATCCATGAAACAACCTTCCCTCTATTCAAGGACAGTTTTGTTTCTTTAGTAGCTTTTGGTGATAGATGTGATCAGAAATCTTATAGAAAGTCACGTATGGTTTATTAGCTGGATCATCCTTATCCCTTTTATCATTACCTCATACTTGTCCACAAATGTTATTCTTTATTACCATTTCACGAGTCATCATCTGTTGAAGTAGACTTACTTCTCCATAGGTCTTCAGATCACTTCCCAGTCTAAGGGTCCTGTTTACTACCTTCTGTTCCTCAGGTGCGGATGTACACAGTAAGCTACACACTCCAGTTGGTAGTTTGGAAACACAGTGTTGGAGTTTATTCAGAGCTATGGGATTCCCTGAACCTGATGTTTTGCTGCTATTTTATCTTTTTTTTTATTCTTGTAAGGCTTGATTATGTTTCAATTTGAAATTATTTATGTAGTTTAACTACCGTTTAAAAAATTGTAGTGATTACTGATGATTATGGCTCATTTATCTTTAGGTGGTGAAAACTGTTGGTCTTCGTGAAGTCTGGTTTTTTGGGCTACAGTATGTGGACAGCAAAGGCTACTCAACTTGGCTGAAGCTAAATAAAAAGGTAACAATTCCCTAGTATTTAGCCAAGTGTATGCTTTGAAATATACTTTATCAGGTTTTAATCTTTAATGTTCTAGGTGAGGTATAGCTGCCTTCAAATTTAGTTGAAAAATTGCTTTTCATTTGCTTTAAATGGCAAAATACAGTGTTAAATTTGATTAGTTATAAAAGAATATGCAAAGCTGCATCAATATTTAATTTGAGAGGGAGATAATTCTCAGTGTTTCCAGTACCATGGTGATGTGCACATTAGGAAAGCTTTAATGCATACAGTTGCCCTGTTTTCATGTAGCAAAACATAATAGAATAGCAGTTTTACATTTTGAGCACATGTGTGGAACTGTTTGGGCTTCAGGAATTTATGTGTATCTAGCTATAGATCTTTAAACAAGGCACAAATAGTAGGCATCTAAGCTTTAGGTATCTAATAGGTAGATTGTAGGATAATTTTTGTTTGCTTTGTTTTCCAAACAGCGTTGAGCACCCTGTATCTCCCAGGTATTGGGGACCAGATAATTTTACTTGAAATTGTATTTATGAATTTGAATAGTCCCCTTTTAATATTGGCTGTCAGGTTACTTATTAATGGCACTGTTTAGAATGGACTTTTTTATTTTTAGTTCAACTGAAACAACATCTTTTTTATCTTGAATATTAATTTCTTATTATTTTATGATCTTCAATATTAAGAGGCAAAAATGGAGCTTTTTAGGAGCAAGTTCCTCTGCATTTATATAACCTTTGCTTTTCCCCTGTGGTATGGGGAGTGAGTTAAACCTGCTGACCACCAAAGCTGTCTCCTAGAATTTCAAGTGTCTTGCTTCATACACAATAAACATTGCAGTGCTACAGATATTTTGTTAGCTGTTATGGCTTGCCTCAAGGGGTTGAAGGCTATGGGATTTAGTGCATCGTTTGTGAAAAAACCAGAAGATTTTGCTCTGTGAAAATCTTTAGCTAGTTAAGTTGCTGGTACAGTTCAGAAGCAGCCCGGGGTGTGCTCATTATTTTAGCTTTGGCTAAGGCAGTTTCTTCTTTTAAAAAGTGTGTAACGTTTGATTCTTAAATGCATTGTCATAAGCTGGCTCTCACTTCTAAATTGCTATTTAAATGTTTGCAGTAAATACAGATAAAATCCGATGAATCAAAGAATAGATATGCAAGTAAGATTTTATTATGGCAAGAGCACAGCTAACTTTTCACTGGTGAGATTTACGTGAAATACTGCACATGTGCATACTGTATGACAATAATGAAAAGTGAAAAAACTTCTAGAACTGACATCTCAAATATTGAATATATAGGTGCTTATGCTGTCTTACATATGTGGTTAAAAGGTTGCATTATATTTACAATTTTTGAAACCTTGTACAAGTCAAGCAAACAGATCACTTCAGGTGTAGCAAAGAAGTTCTAGTGGGACTAGTGGTGCACATAAAATGGAATATGTAATAGATTGCTTGAATTGGGATATATAAGAATTATTTTACTGTGAGTGTACCTTTTAGCCATCACTATTTTATTTTAAAATTGGTTTAATTTTGAATGCTTTTGCTTTGGTTATAATTAGTGCTGGAAGCTGAGCACAAATGAAATGAAAAATTCTACATAAAAATGAGTTTTTGTTGAAATCTCAAGTAGATAATTATTTCAGAGTTAAAAAACCACATCTGATCTCTTCACAGAAATCACGATTATAAAGCTTATCCAGTCTAGAAAAATTGTGATTAAAGAGATTATGGTTTTTGTTCAGGAACAAAGCACATGTATTTAGTTCAGTAATTCAAAGATTGTTAAAAGAATGCAGCTTTACAGTTACATTGAAAAAATATGCTGTAGTTCTTGCTAAAGAAATGTTAGACCCTAATCGTGTGTTACTTCCTGAAAATCATTCTTAGATAGTTTTGATTTTTTTTAATGTCTCTTACAGCTTCTTTTTTACCAGATCTTTATTGTGATAAATACAAATTCACACAAGCCTACAAAAAATCTGTTAAACAGCCTTGAAGTAGTACTTCAAGATTGTCTGGTTTATCCAAACTGTTATACTGGATTGTAACTTGGGAACCTTTAGTGAATTCTGCAGTGGGCTTGCTAGGAGGCCAAACTGGGTTTCAGTGTAGAGGAGCTAAAGGGTTCAGTACTACTGAATCATATTTAATACACCTTTTAGTGTATTTTTTCTGTGTTTCTCTCCATCAGGTAACACAGCAAGATGTAAGGAAAGAAAATCCTTTGCAGTTCAAGTTCAGGGCCAAGTTTTTTCCAGAGGATGTATCTGAAGAATTAATTCAGGAAATAACTCAGAGACTTTTCTTCCTGCAAGTCAAAGAATCGATCCTAAATGATGAAATATATTGCCCACCAGAAACTGCAGTTCTTCTGGCTTCTTATGCTGTCCAGTCCAAGTATGCAGATTACAGTAAGGATATTCATAAACTGGGCTACCTAGCCAATGACAGACTTCTCCCTCAGCGGTGAGTGAGACTGGTTTTACACCAACTGCTGCATTTAAACTTAATTATAGCACGTTTGTTATAAATAAAGTATTCAGTGATAATATGCATTTAATGGTGGCTTTCAGAATGGAGTTCACGTTTTGGTAGTAAACTTTAGAGATCCAGATTTAGACTTTAAATAAGAAGGAAGTGTCACAGCCGCAGATTTCTTGAGACATATTTCCTGTCCTGTCCACAAACACCTGCAGATTTGTTTGAACACGTTTCCAAGGTACTGCAAACCGGTCTAATGTTACTGGCAGCCTGCTGCTAAATTAAAATTAAAATACTCAAATATAAAAGTAACTAATATTTCATTTGATGCTCTCTCTTTTTCATCATTTTCAATGTTTTTGTACACTGAAACGATAATTTCATGAAAGCAATTGTAAGGTGTACTGCAAATAAAATATAGTGCAGGAAAATGCTAGCCTGAACAGAATATTTAGCAACTAAATTGTTGCGACTGCTGTTGAGTATAAACTCTTTTGTATCAGTCACTCATCTAATTGGTTAGGGAAGGTAAGCACCAGGATTACAGTCCTCTTTTTTTATGCAACTGAAACCATGCTCCTGGTGTGTTTGGCATCAAGAGAAGCATTGCAACACAAATGTACAAAGTTAGACAGTTTTGTTAGTGAAGATGAATACATGGTAATGTATCATAGGCAAATGTGTACTTACTAAATATGTAACATTTCTCATCCAAGAAATGAGAGACATGGGCAATTTGAGGTTTAAGTCATATGCTTTGTCTCTTTGGTTTGAAAACTAAAAGTGGAAACTCATTACCATGACTAAGCTTCAGAATTTTCTAGCAAACAAAGAGGAATTTCAAAGATTGGGGTGAAATAATGAAAGAAATATATCTGCCTTTTTAAAAACCCTGCTGAAAAGCTTTGGTTTGGCTGTTTGCTTCTAGCTTGTTACAGTGAAATCTATACCTTTTCCTAAAAAAAAATACCCTGTTTTAGACAGGCAGAGAGACTGTAGAACCAGTAAAGCTGTCATTACTGAGTATGTTCACAAATCTCAGGTTTTGATCAGTTAGCATGGCAGTCTGTGAACACTAAACTGCCTAGGTGCAATACAAATTCAAATACTTAAGCTCCTTTTCAGCGGACAAATAAGCAGGTGATTTTTTAATTGTCCTTTAAAACAGTTTCTCCAGGAATGCTTGAAATGCTGTGTGCATGGAATAAAAGTGTAATAAAGTTACCATATACATTTGATGGTTTTTAAATTTTTTTTTACTGCAGTACTACATTGAAAGTTCTAGTAGGCCAAAATATAAGTCCATCATTGCAGACTCTTGTAGACAAACCTCAAATAGCTTTCTGAAGCTGCTTCTCTATTGATTTTTATTTATAAAGAAAAGAAACCAACACAAAAAAACCTCAGCAAGCTCATCTGCTTACTTGACTTACTGTGTTACACTCAAGCTTCCATTCCATTGTCATTTGAAAGTATGTTTGCATACTTAAGAGATTAATTTGTGGCGTTGTCATATGAGGGTTCTATAGGTCTGCATTTTCAGCTGTTCCAAGCATTACATTTTATGACTTTACTGCAAGCTGGGATATGCCATGGTGTGACCTTTTATATTACAAGGAATATAGAATACCAAGAAAAAATAAGTGACTTTCACACTATTTTAAGAGTGTATTTGTTCAAATACAAAGTTTGTGTCTTGTTTGTGTTCAAAAGATGAACAGTGTATAGGAAGTCATCTTTAAGTTTATTCAATTAAAGCATGTTATGCTGTGTAACTAAACTTATTTTTATAACTGAGTTTAAATTGTTTGTCAGTGTCATTCAATAGCAACAACTTGTATTCACAGTGTGTTAGAACAGCACAAACTGACAAAAGAACAGTGGGAAGAAAGAATACAGAACTGGCATGAAGAGCACAGGGGAATGTTAAGGTAATAATGTAAAAAAACGTTCCCAAGACCTTTTATTATTATTAGGATGTGTTTTGGGAGGTAGTATCTTTCTTTGGAAAACGACTTCCTTTCATTCTGACTGGGGTAGGTGGTTGTGAAAAACTTGCATAAAAGTTATTGTTTCACCTACATAATTTCTGACAAGGCTGTCAACTGCCTTTGTCCACAGTTGCCTGCCCCTAAAATACATTCAGTGTTTCCTCAGACAAATTGCAATGATTGGACTTCACTTGGATATTAGGGTGTAGAGCTCTGACAAGTGTCTGAGTCAAACTACACATGAATTTCAAAGAGATTTAATTTGTAACTAAATTTTGCACTAACTGGTTATTCTGTAGTTCCCTTATTCTTAAAACGTACTTAGGATTTGTTGTCTACACTGTACTAATTTTTCTGCTTTCATCAGGGAAGATTCCATGATGGAATACCTTAAGATAGCACAGGACTTGGAAATGTATGGAGTCAACTATTTTGAAATAAAGAATAAAAAAGGAACTGAATTGTGGCTGGGAGTTGATGCTTTGGGTCTGAATATTTATGAACATGATGATAAGTAAGTAGATAATATTCATTTTCCAGTTCTGTTCTAGGAGGTACTGTCTGAGATGATACCTTACTGTGTGTTCAGTAAGACCTGGCAAAACAGGTTCTCAAAGACCTTCTGATCTATGTAAAAAATAGAAAAAAAAAGATAGCTGTTAACTGCCAGAATACTTGAATTTTACAGATTAAATAGGGATGCAAAAGAAGGGAAAGGAAGGGCAGTTCTGTGGAAACTTAAATTTACATTGCTTAGTATAGATTTATGACAGCTAGATTGTGTTTATATGGTTTCTTTCTGTACTTTTCACTTGAGGCTTCCCCTTCAGTCAGCTGAAAAGCACATTTTGAAGCTGAGCAACATATTCAATGAGAAATGTTTTGTAAGAGCCGTGACTAGGATTTTAGATGTTAGAGCATCAAAAACTTTGGTATTTAAAAGTGAAACCTTTTGGACATAAAAGAAAATAGATCAGTTTTGTGTCCTGATAAGGAGACCAAATAATCCATCCTAATTGAAGAGATATAAAGCTGAAACTTACAAATCTTGAAGAAGTTGAAAATAGAACAACAGGTGTATTCTTTTCTTTCTTTACAAACACCTAAACCAGTAGTATCTGGTGTCAATGGTACGTTCACAGTGATTTGAAGTTAAATGTGATGTGTCAGACTTCAGACAGCAGCAGTCAACTTTTGAGGTATAAACTCTGTAACAAAATTGTGTAAGCCTTAATTACCATTAGATGGCAATATAACTCCTGAAAGAAGGAAGTAATCAGAAAATGTTCAGATCACATTGAATGATGAGGCAGTTTTTGATATTCTTTAATTGCTGACAGTTAGCAATCAAATACTTAAATATTTTCTCTCGCTTATCATTAAAATAACGTAAATTGAAAAATCTTTCTGTGCAGATGGAGAAAAATATTTACAGGTATGCAGTTGATGCATAACATTGTAACAATTTCTGAATGTAATTTATTTGGCTTAAAATGCAATGAAATAATTTAATTTTGGAAATATAAGACCATATCTTAAGTCCGACCTAAACCGAAGTACAGCATTGCTGAAAGATACTTTAATTTCAATATCTGAAATGTCAGTTTCTGAAATTTAAGTAGTTACTCTTTTTGCTGAAAATAAAATTATCAATAGTTTATAAAGAATCAGTGTATTATTGTGATGGTTAGCATCCCGCTGATAGGAGTACAATAAATCACAAATCAAAACTCCTTTTGTTACAACTTCATGTAATACCTTCATTATGTAATTAATTTGATGGAATAATGTGTAAAGAAAAAAAAGGCTACCAAAATAAACTTGAGCTGTTGTTAATGTTTTAATGTAAACATAATGTTGTAAATATAACATTCTAAATGTAGCAAAGTGTAATAGTGAAAATGGTAGGGGGATAAACTTTATGGGATATATATAGAAAGTGCACAGCCTTGCTGCTTCTAATGAGAGCTTTTTCTCTTTGAAGGCTGACACCCAAGATTGGTTTTCCTTGGAGCGAAATAAGAAACATCTCTTTTAACGACAAAAAATTTGTCATAAAGCCAATTGACAAAAAGGCCCCTGTAAGTAGTGTGTAGAATAGTATCCCTTTGTATATGGATATGAAGAGATTAAAGCCTGCAGGGACTTGCTCTGGCATTATGGCATGAGTAATTATTTTGTGACATTTATTATTCTTACTGCTAAAATAGTAATAAAAAAGAATTTTTGATTTTGAAATATGCTTATTTTATCTCTTTACGGGTTAATATTCTTAAGTTCTTGGGTTTTTTTGAGTCAACTTATAGTTTGTGATGTGTTGAAAAGACAGTGTAAGATGTTAAATTTTCTGTCCCCCCCTGTTTTTCCTTCTTTTGTTATATCAGCACATTTCATGAGACTTTCCAGGTCAAATCTCTTCAGAATAGAGTAGAGAATAGTTTCACTTTTTTAGAATTTTAAATAAATTATGTAAACCAGCTAATTTCTCCTTAAATTCAAAATTACACCTAGAATACTCTTTTACGAGTAATTAGATTTATAGATTATGGTGTTTGCTCAAAATGTCAAAATACTTGTAAGTTTTCATTTAACCAATGCAAGCCTGCAGTAATGCTTTGAGTCTTGCCACAAATGTGTTTTTTACATTAATGCATATACTGCAATTATTTTTGCTAGGATTTTGTTTTTTATGCACCCCGTCTGAGAATTAACAAGCGAATTTTGGCACTGTGTATGGGAAATCATGAATTGTACATGAGGAGGAGGAAACCTGATACAATTGAAGTGCAACAGATGAAGGCCCAAGCTAGAGAAGAGAAACATCAGAAACAATTGGAAAGGTAATTAACAAACTTCCATGAAACAGAAAAAAAATCCTCCTACCCTTTTAAGAAGTCATAGAAGTATCAGGCATCTTAGTATTCTAGAAAAGAGAGAGCTGCTTTTCTTTCTGTACTATGCAAAAGGATTTGTGCATTGGCATGGCTCCCCTGTCTTAATAGAAAGCCGTATCTTTTTGTGAACTTTCAGCGCAGTAATAGTAACTGTACCGTTGTTTCTAGTTATGTTTTTTGTGAAACAGCCTTACCTCTCTATTGCCTGATCCTTAGGGACCTTTGCACTCTGTATGTGAGCCTTTAAAGCAAGTTCAGTGAAGAATGGCATGACTTACCTTTAGTGTATTTAAAAAACACTGTTGTCACTTCTAGCTCAGATGAAACATCGCGGCTAAAGTGCAGATATAATTGTGGATTTCCCTGCTTGAACCATAACCAAGGTTGCTAATCAGTTCTGTTCATAGATTGTTTTTTTGTGCAGTATTTTGAAACAGAAACTGAATTTGAAACATTTAAAGTCATGTGCTTCCCTTCTAGCTGAGTAAACTGAAAAATAGGCTAGCAATGTCCGAAGAGTAGAATTTAATGTGTTTGAAGGCAAAACCCCCTTTTTAAAATTTTTTTTCAGGGCACAATTAGAAAATGAGAAGAAGAAAAGGGAGATAGCAGAAAAGGAGAAGGAAAGAATAGAGCGTGAAAAGGAAGAATTAATGGAACGCTTAAGACAAATTGAGGAACAAACAATGAAAGCTCAGAAAGGTGAGCCTTTACTGGTCATGAATTTCGTAAATCTGATGACAATGTTTAGTTTAGTTGCTTTGTGTGTTGGAGGTTTTTTGTTATTTTATGGGGAGGTTTTTTAAGTTTATTTTACTAATAATAGCAAGAATGTAGTGGTGTTTTATTTGATGTAAGATATATTCTTTTTTATTGTTTGAATGATGGTGTGCATGCATTTGTGTGTGTCTTTTTAACATAAAACCAATTTCTAATCTAACAAAAGTTTCAATTTAGTAAAAAGGAAATTAATGCATTAATGTAGTTCAGCTCAGAATTATGAAATGCTGAAAGTACTGAAAACCTGGAATTGGAGGGAGCAGGGAAATTATAGAGGAATATTCAAAGTGCTTCCTCTAGGGTTTTGTTGAATTTAGTTTATAATTTGGAAATTCCTTATTCCTTCATTTTCCTGTTCCCTTGTAAGGTCTGAGAAATTGAAAGTTAAAATCTCGTCAGACTTCTATGAGAAAAGATGTTTCACCAATCACAGTTCTTTGTGTTTAATCACCCTGTAGAGTCCCTGCCTCCCCAACTTCCCAGTCCCTCCTCTCCATGTGTTTTTGGTGTTGTTTTTTTTTTTTTGTTTGTTTGTTTTTTTTTAACTTCAGGTTGGGTTAACATTCAAAAAAGTTTTGTTGCTCCTTTCCTTTCCTAACTGTTGGCTTCAGGCATGATAGAGAGAATCACTGACTAAATCTATGCAAATAAGTTACATATGCCTGGCACTGCTCTCCAGCTCTACCACTGCATTTTTCAGTCTTTCAATGCAGAACAGGTTGGACACATCCAGAGAGGTAACACACTAATTGTGCCATGGAATTGTTTAAGGGAGAGCTGTTTGGCCCAGGACAGAACAGTGTCAGGGTGATTCTGGAGGTTTGGCAGTATACATTTTCCCATAACTTTTGTAAGCAATGTAACCTAATTTCTGATGCAATGCATAATGTTTGTGTGTTGCTGATCTTTTTAGCTTTCTATTCACACGTGGAAAAGTCTTTATATAAATGGCATCTGTTCTGCAGTTACCTTGGTAGTTTAGTGTGCTCAATCTTCATGGGAAGATTTGTTTGGGCAGTGTTTTTAAATAGTTACACATCTTATTTAATTTTCTAAGTACTGCGTTTATAGACCCCGACATACTTGTGATACTGTTAATTTGATTTTATAACTGAAGTAGTAGTAGGCCTGGGAAACCAGCTGAAGAATAATGGTTACTCGAGACCCACTTAAAACTACAAGTGTTAAGATAAAGCATGTGTCAGCATACCTGGGTAGATGCTTTTTCAGTATTAAAGCATATGGTGAAGAGCAAATGGATTGTTCAAGAAATGAGTTGTTGTTAAGGTTTTTTGGTGAAGGAGTCTATGGCAGCTATGCCTAACTAAGAACACAGTGGAAAATTTATCATTAAAACCAGCAAAGAGCTTTGGAAAGACTTTTTTCGTAGTCACTTCATTTTTCACATCAGAGGAGGAGTGTAAGTGTGAATCTTACCTTGCAGTACTGATATTACTTCCTCCTGTTTCCCTAAGGGCTCTACCCTTTAGATTTCAATATTTTGTGAACCAGGCAGCTACACAACTCATACCCCTCCCTTGATTTAAAACTTTCCTCCTCTTTTGTATAGAGAATTTTTCTGACCCTTGCAATTGGTCTTGGGTCACTTTGCTGGAAGCAAATGCCTACATTTTCAGCTACAATTAAGGAGTCTGTCAGGCATTTCAATAGAGTAGAAGAGTGTTTTGCTTTTGTTACTGCAAGAGTATGATTTAATGTACATAAAATCTCACTAGTAAGAGTGGGGATGTATGTTCATGTATATGTACATATATTCGGGTGTTTAGTTTTATCAGTGAGGTGACAATTTTCTGAAACACTGGGATGCCAGAACTGTCAAGTGAGATGAAATATATCCAAAGGATGTTTTGTGGGGGTGAGGGCAGAATCAGACATGTAACAAAGCTCCAGGTAATGTGCTCAACAGCTTTCCTTAGCTTGAGGCACCCTTGTAAATATTTGTGTTTTAGGTTACTTTATTTTGAGCATGTTGCAGCTGTTACCTGTGTTACATATGGGGAAGACCTCAGTAACAATACCTTGTCTGCAAACTTTCCTTTTGGCAGAACTAGAGGAACAGACTAGAAGAGCTCTAGAACTGGATCAAGAACGAAAGCGTGCAAAAGAGGAAGCAGAGCGCCTGGAAAAAGAGCGTCGAGCAGCTGAAGTAGCTAAAGCTGCTCTAGCCAAGCAGGCAGCTGATCAAATGAAGAACCAGGAGCAGCTAGTAAGAAACTTTAACCCTATTTTGAAAAAAAAAAAAAAAAAAAAAGAATTGTAAATGATAGTTGAAAATTTAGCTGGTTTTGGTTATATCAAATGAAGAAGTATATTTAAAAGTATGAGAGATACCATTACAGATTATTGTGGGAACTGCTTTAGAAAACTGAATTAGATTTGTCACTACTTTACAAGGCAAAAATAAAATTCTGGAGCTGTAGGAAATAAAGAAGACGACCTTTCAGACTGACAACACCCATTACATTCTCTTCCTAATAGTGTCAGGCTTACCCAGCTGAGAACAAGAGTAGCTTCCTTCTGCAGTCCACTGGGAAGCCTGTTGTCTGAGGCAGGTCTATTCTGAAGCTTGATGGTGGTGGTGACATTGTAGTTTGCTGGGGTTGGGGTTTTTTTTGTTGTTTTTCTCATCCCATTTCCAGTATTTGCAGTGTCTTCTCACATTCTGTGCTAGACTACTTCTAATTCAAGATTTCTGCATAATAATTGAGAAAGGTATGAAAATAGTAGAAGAAATGATTTCTGAACTGTAAACCAGCGTTTGATATTCTGTAAATTTAGCACACAACTCTGAAGGCAAGATTTAACTTAGTAGCACTGAAATTATGATCTAGAATCATAATCTTAATGGTGGGGCCGTTTAAGTTGTATTAGACTGAAACAGCCTGAAATGCTAATTTGTAACTACAGCTTGCTGTTTTCCAACAAGCTTTGGAAGTACAGAAGATAATTTTATTTTTCTGGACTTACTCCCATCAGACTAGAGTACTCTGATTTGTTACCTCTCTCATGTATGCCTAAAATTTCTATTTTTGGCAGAGAAGTGATAGAGGGTAACTAACTCCCTTCAAGCCGTATCACAGCGAAGGCTCTGCTTTCTTCCACTGCAAAGCCTAAATGATACCAAATTAAAACTTCTACTCCGTTTTCTTGTTTGTTTCAGGCAGCAGAAATTGCTGAATTCACAGCCAAGATTGCACTTCTAGAGGAGGCCAAGAAAAAGAAAGAAGAGGAAGCTTCAGAATGGCAGCACAAAGTAATGAGCTCATGCTGTGTGAAGTCAGAACCTCAAAGAAACTAAGGGAGATGTGTGCAGAAATCCCACTGGAAGTTCATGGGGTCAAATCTCTCTTTCCCTTGGGCTTTAGAGTAGTCTTTCGTAAAGGTTTTTGTTCTCTGGTCTACTGAAGACAGTCTGTGCTTCTATTTAACTCATTTCTTGATGCTGCATAGTTGTGAAGGGAGGGAAATTCTCGACACAAAGGTATGGTCAAAGATTAGAAATGGTGATGAAATAGATTGGAGCTTTGTGTTAGAGAGGAAAACGCCTCAGGAGGGAGGTTTTATAGAATCATGAGTTGTGGTGGAAAGATGAACCAAAACAATAACAAAGGCACATGAAATGCAACTGGACAATAATCTAATGCAAAATAGTATTTCTTCACAGAATGTAATTAACTATGGAATGTGAATACTGAACTGCCTGCATGGGTTCAAAAAGTGATTGAACAAATTTTCATATGTCCTGGTTGAGTATGAAACTTAAAGATATAACCTTTGATTTAGGAAATCCATGAGCCTTTTATTTCAGAAGGATAAGAAAGTTAGAAAGCAATCAGTATGACTGCCCTATTCTTTCACTCTTTTCTTGTCTATGACTGGAAATAGGTTGACTCTGGTACAGCTGATTTTGAGTCATATCTTTTTTTACCCTGTTTCTCTACTTGACAATTTTCAGTGTGTAAGCTAGTCATGTCAGTTATAAAAGATAGTTTCCATGTGTCTATCTCAAATACTTATTTTTCTGACTATTGATAAATCACTTTAAAAGATGCTAAGAGCTGTTTACTGTATTTAGGCTTTTGCAGCCCAAGAGGACTTGGAAAAGACCAAAGAAGAATTGAAATCTGTGATGTCTGCTCCTCCTCCACCTCCTCCCCCACCAGTTATTCCTCCAACAGAGAATGAACATGATGAACATGATGAGAACAATGCTGAAGCCAGTGCAGAACTGTCTTCTGATGGTGTTATGAATCACAGGAGTGAAGAAGAACGGGTAACAGAAACACAGAAAAATGAACGTGTTAAAAAACAGCTCCAGGTAATGAAGATTCATAGTTGTATCAACCTAAGTCAGGCTTTGGGTTTTCGTTTTCTTTTTGTAAAAAATCCCATTGAAGTTATGGCGTGCCAAGGAAACAGCCTTTTTTTAATTTACTAGGTTCATTAGTAATTTACAAATCAATATCATTCATAGTGTTCTTGACGTGAAATAGATAGAAAGGTTGGATGTAAGATTGGGCTTTATAGCCTAAAAGTGTGAGTTTGTTGTTGCATTGGCCACTGTATATGTCTAATAATTATATAATGTCCAGGACATTGAATGGAAAAAGATAATGCTCTTCTTTCTCAATACCAAAACTCATCAAGTGGTATGAACAGACGCTTGCTTAATATAATTTGTGTTTGTTTGCACTCATTCACAGATGTTGTAAATTCAAAAACTCAATTATGCCCATTTTGGATTAATCTTATTTCCCTGAAATTGAATGTTTCCTCCTAGACTAGTCTTACGTCTCAAAGTAGAATAATCTACATTGGTGGTAACCCTTTTCCTAGTTATGAAATATCTATTTGAGAAGAAAACAGAAGAAATGGCAAGCTACTACTTTTTCTAGTAGCAGTATCTGGGTACCATATATGTATAATGTTCTTCCTGCTTGGTCAGTCACTGAATAGGATCAGAGGGATAAACAAGAGCTGTCTTTAATCAAGCAGAAAATTGAAAATAAGGTGATTTTCCTGCTTTATCCTGCTCGTCTCTTTCTTCTTGTATGTTATGGTCTGTGAGGTGCCTTTTTTTTGTTTGTTTGTTTGTTTGATGCTCACACTTAAGTAAGGAAAGAATCCTATGCTCTCCTTATCTTTCCTTCTGTGTTCTTTGTGATAGACCTTACAACACGAGTTACTGAACAGAATAACAAGCATTTTTTAGGTTGGCATTTGGGAAATTCATATCCAAATTGCAAAGTAGTTGTTACCAGAAACGCCAGAATCATTAAAAGATTAGTCAAAGCACTTAAATGCAAATATTTTATTCAACAGGCTTTAAGTTCTGAATTGGCTCAAGCCAGAGATGAAACCAAGAAAACACAAAATGATGTTCTTCATGCTGAGAATGTTAAAGCAGGCCGTGATAAGTACAAGACTCTTCGACAAATCCGACAAGGCAATACAAAGCAGCGTATTGATGAGTTTGAAGCAATGTGAGAGCTGTTATTTTGCATATATGTTCCTCGTAAAGCTGAACCACCAACAGAGAAAAAAAGCAGGCCTTTGCAGATTTGATGGATTGCACCCCACTTTGCCAAAGCACTTAATACCAGGTTGACTACAGTGACTAGAAGACAAATTTTTAGGGGAAGCTATTCAACAGTAAGGCAGTCTGTCAGCCCTAGGTTTTGAGGGGGAGGGTGTGGAGATCAATAGCAGTTTTTTCCCATCATGCTTTCAGTTTCATTGTTTCTTTGGGGGTTTTTTTCCCCCCATTTGGAAACAGATGTGAAGTATATAATGACTGACAAGTGTATATATTGCTTAATTTTAAGAAATAGAAAGAAGGATGGAACTGAACCTAAACTGAATAGGTACTATTTCAGTATGAAGTTTGAAATTAGTTTTGCTGTAGCTATACCATTAAGAGTTTGATATTTGCTTCAGTTTTGCTTGTTTTTCTCCTTGGTTTTGCCTTTTTTTTTTTTTTTTTTTTTTTTCTCCCAAGTGAAATTCTTTGGTGTTTCATGTCCTGTCATCATTGATGGTTTTCTTTGCCTACCTGTTCACAAAGGTCTGGATGGCAGGTGGTAGTTCCAGGAAATATTTTTAAATGGAACGCTACCTGCGGGCAGCACATGGCTGCTGATAGGCTTGAGTAAGTATTGCTTTTCCTAGGTAATTCTTTTAGATGTGCAGTGTTGTAATGCAGCAAAGAGGGGAAAAAAATAGACAAAGTTTAATGTGCTATTTGCTTGTAATTATTTTATTTGCAGTAGGGAGATCTGGACCTTTCTGGCAAGGGAGCATATGAAAACATCAGTCCCAGGGAGGGGACAGTATCCTACCTCACTACTATGTACATGATGACTGGTCCTTCAAACACCATGAAAAAAACTGTATAAATTGACTATCACTACACAGTGATATCATGGATCGCTAGGAGCCCTTACTCCTAGGATTTTGTTTTACTTTTTGATGGATTTATAGTGCTAATACTGTCTAACTGCCTTCTGTTGAGTTTAAATTGTAAGAACATCTGATGTATTTTAAAGCTGTAACCTGTCACTGGTATACTATCTTCTGGGAGGGGTGTAGAATGTGCATATCAGTCAGTTTGGGTTTCCAAATACAAACTGAAACTTCCCGGAATTGGAGTAAAAGTGTTGTAGCTTCAGTTTTTAGTGAAGCTAGTATTGTCATTGTCATATCTGATGTCAGATCATTAAGTTCTTTCCCTCTTGAAAAGGAGACCTGCTTTTTTTGATAAATTTGCTTATAAATTGAACTTTAATAATAACTTTACAATTAATGTGGACTGCAGTTATCCCTTTTGTTAGAGTACCCTGTTAAATACCTACAGAGGAAGAACCTAACTTTCTCTGAGGATGGTTCAGCTTTTTTCTGTTTGATATTATGCACTCATAAATTTACACTTATCTATTAAAATTTGCCATTTTATTAAACATTTTTTTCATGCACAATAGGTTTAAATTTCTTATGAACAGTCCAACTAAGTTTTTTTTATTTTGCAGAGTACAAGTTTGGCTATGTGGGGTGACATCATGAAAATTAAATAAAGATACATTAATATATTTTTGGTTTGTGGGGCTAAACATATCTGCTTCACCTGAAGACTGATGTGCAGATGCTGTGCACATGCTTCAAAATGCTGCTTGGTGGAAGTTGGTGTTTCAACTTGCAGTGCATTGTAAGAACAGTTTTTGTTTCATAGGCTTCATACACCGAAGCTTTAAGCAAATTTCTGAAGTATTCAAACAGTTTGCCATAGCAGGTGAAATACTGTGCTTCCAGTGAGTTTTCATTTTAACCTGGAAAGTGTGCACTAACACTGATACTTCAGTTTCAGTGTTGGGAAAAAACACCAGTAAAGTTTATTGTTCCTAAATCAACATGTAGGGTAGGGCTAAATGGATTAGATCCATTTATAAAGCTGTGTGATTTTTTTTTTTTTTTTAAATCTAAACAGCCAGGAACAACCGTTTGTAATACAGATTTTCACAATGAACAAAGCAGTCATAGCTGCTGTCACCAGCAGTTGGGAACACTTACTGGTGCAGAAATACTAAGAATACATTTAATGATTACTTGGTGAAGTAATTTTCCATACGCTTTTTCCTTTAGCATCATGTTTTGTGTTGTACAATTAAGCTACAATTACATCTACTATTTTGGATAACATTCATTGGTTAACAATAAAGAGATACAGTTAATTTCTCTGAGGTCCATTGTTGTTATTTAATGCCCTTTATTTCTGACAGCTTTACTTAGCACCCTCCAGTGGTGTTTTCCAGAGCAGCGTACAAATTTTGATCATCTTTTGTTTCATACTCTGATCAGAATGGGGAAAAAAAAAAAAAGAAATTATATCCCTAGAGAATGGTATTTTGCTTAAGAAATTACCACATATAGTTGGGAGGAAGCACTGGTGTTTGTCGATTCAAAACAGGATGTGAATCATCAGAGCAAATTTGCTCTCTTGAGAATAGAGGGTAATTTGGCCATATCTGTGGGAAATGTAAGAACTTTCAATCACTGCCTACATATTGCTTAGCCCCAGGTTAAGTGAAATTTAGTTTAATGGGTCAATATCTTAAGCCTTGAGAAACCCTTAAGTGGTTTTTTGACACTACACATTACAGTGGACAGTACTGTCAAATACATGTGTGACCATATGTTTTAGATAATGGCAAGTTAATGGGCTTTCTCATCTGTTAACACACTTGGAGAAGGCAGGAACAGTGCAAGTAGGTGTACAAATAATCTGCCAAGCAGGTCTTGTGTAAATTAGACCTCCTCTCAGGTGACATTCCATTCTGTGTTGTGTTTGTTTGGCCTTGCACTCAGTACAAGTAGATGACCCTTTTTGCTACTCCATGTGGCAGAATTGCTGTGAGGAATTAAAATATGTACTTGATACTTTTAACTGTGTATATTTCTACATTGATGTTTCTCTCTTCTTGGAGCCTGTCCTGCTCAAGCATTAGATTTTGAGGTTTGTCACTTGTTAGAGAGCTTCTGAGTAGGTATGTAGCTTCAGAATATTGTGCTTGAAAGGGGAGGTAAGTGCTTTGAAAGATTATTTTTTTCAAAAAAATATGCTCTTGAGGTGGAGAGAAAACAATGCAAAATAGTGCTCCTGTTTACAGGCCAGACTGATACAATCGAACAGAATGCCTTGTTGTGAAAGGAGATATTCTGTCTTGAAGTAGTCCCCTCTGCACATCAAAAACTACATTTTCTCTTGCTTGTACTGGTTTGGAAAGCAGCATTGTGCTTTTGCTTCTTTCTTAAAACATGTTCTTCTGTAGGGCTGTTCATGATAACTGCTTCAAGTGCCACTGGGGAAAAGAAGGTTTGTTGTAAATGAAATATTTCAAATTTCTGAGGAAAAAGTGCTTCAAATATGCTTCCTAAATTTTTAAAGAAAATACAGAGATTGAAATAATTAGTTAAACTTTTTGCTTTTGCAAAGGAAGTTTTATGGAAGCATTTCCCATGTCTGTTCACATGTGGATAATCTAAAAAGTTGTTCTGCCCAAGACATCAGATTAGTTTCAAGAATTGGGCATTTTAACAAAGATGTATCCTAGTGGCGTAGTTGATTCTAGTGTTTGTAAATATACTTTCTGAGTAAAAATATTAACATAAGAAAATTGAAAGCTTTCTTACAAAAGAGCAAAATTCCCTATTTAATAGAAGTTGTCTCATACACATAATTTATCTTGGCTAGGTGATGGGATTTTCCTGGAAAATATAGGAAGTGTCAGTGGATCAGCATACAAACTGTGGTGATTTCTTTGACCCCTCAGAGCACATTCTGCTGTTTGTACTTGGAGATGGAGAGCACCTGCCTCCCCAGCTGAGATGCTGTGCTGGCTGCCAGCTGGCTGGGTGGCTTAGGAGAAGGTTCTGGCTGGTGGCTGTGGGCATCTGCCAAGCACTATGTCCTGCTCTGAGCAGCATGAAGCAGTGCCTTTCCAACCAATTGGTCTACAAGCGTGTAAGTTCTACATGACTGGCCCTTTTCCCAGTTTGGGGGTCCCAGTCAGCAGCAAGGAGCAACTACAGGCTTTGAAGGGGTGGTGAAATGGAAGAGGGCTCTAAGAGGAGGAAAAACCCCAAATGCTGTGTGCTAGAATCCCTTACTGGCCCAATTCTTCATTTGCGTGGAAGACTCCTTTTCAGTGTACTACTGCAGCATCTGTGTGACCAATTTTTTTTTTAGCTAATTCAGCAGCCAATTTACTGAAATGGGTTTCAGACTTAACTGAGCTGAGTCTAGATCTATAGGCATAGGCCAGTTATCTGAGTTTGTTTTGATTGATGGAGTTGGTCACTTGTGTCACTTGAGTTGATAAACTGCTGCCTTGGAATGCAGTTAGAGAAACTTTGGCTTCTTTTGCTTTTTCCTCCTTTCACGTGAGGAGGTTCCTGGCATATCAAATGTGTATGTTTTGTTCAAAGTGAAGTGGGCTCACCAAGGTCAAAAGACTTTCTCACCAAGCCACCAGATCCCTTCACAAGAAGGGACCACAGTATTGGTAGCAGTGCCTGCAATATTCTAGATATTCAGGATGAGAAAGATTGTGCCTGCATAGCTCATAGTTCAGGAAAGACAAAGTTAGCATAAGGAAATGGAGCATTTTGAATTGCTGGTATTTCATGGGGTATTTATGTTGGCTTTTGTAAATAATGTGTCAGAGTGTTTCTGTTCACAGCAGTAGGCTTTAGGCAGCAGAAGAAACGAGGGGAGATGGAAATGCACTTCAAAGGAGGCGGCCTGCTTGCTGTAAATATTCCTAATGCACGTGTTCATAAGAGTTAATGTTTCCTGTGCTCTGGATAAGTGGATCAGGTGAAAAGAGATCAAGCTCAGAGGTAGGACAATTGCATTGCTTTTTTTGCTTGTTTGTTTTTTTTGTTTGTTTACTTTTAAGCTACCTTATTCACAGAGGAGTTGTTGCCATTATCTGAAGGCTGATAGAAAGCCTACTGCCCAGAACTAAAACGTCTTGGAGTTCTTAAGGCCATGTGTTCCCAGTCTGGCCTCTGTGTTATAACTTGCTAAATTTCAGCAGGAGAGATTCTCTGCAGTCTGGTAATTTTGCCTTAGCATGTTTCAGCATTGACAAGAGCTGTGTACATTCACTGTTCTGGCTGCCCAATGCTTGTTCCAGCAACACAAAACCCCTTGTGTACCCCTGTGAAACAGTAATCGCGCAACGGGCTCCGTGACTGCATACACTGAACTCTGTGGGATCTTGTATCCCATCTACAGCTCCCTATGGCCTCAGCTTTCACACTTCTTATTCACCCTTGATTTCTTCATTAAACTTGATACAGTATTTAACTTCTTAATCTATAGCTTCCATAATGTTCTGGTAAAGTGTGCTTCCAGTGAATGGTTGACTACCGTGTCAAATGTTTTCTTAAAATATACCAATGAGTTGAAATATCCGCAATTTACTTTGATTCAAATAGTGCTTCTGATTAATTAATAACTTCTATGAATATGGTAATTGCAGTTGTATTGCCAGAAGGAGATTCATTTGCATTGGGGCTGAGGCTCAAAACTTTTCTGCCAAGTGCACTTCGATCTTCAACAAAGTAAGTTGAGAAATAATCCAGAATACACAGACCAGTTGATCCTGCTGCCACCTTTATTGCTGGGAACAAATTAATTTAAGCTGGAGCAAGCAGATTCAATGTTTAGGGATTTGGGACAGGACTGCAACCTTGTTCGCACATTAGAAAAATTTCAAAAAATAAGGAATTTTCTTATCGTTCATCGGCACTTCTGCTCTTTCTTTCCTGTTCTTGATGGGTTTTCTTCAGTTTAATTCACCTTTTGAATTCTTGGATCTCTTCTCTTGTGAACTGTGTTTCAGGTGCCCATCTTACTGCTTGGTGCCAGTTGTACTTCATAGCATTTGGAAACTTAGCTCTTCCTCTTCTTTTGCATTTGGGAATCTTAGTGTTGTTTTCTACAAAGCCAGTGAACTTGTCATCTTTCAATATAAAACTATTACTGCTGCTTCTTGGAATAATCTTTGGATTGATTTTGGCTACATGGCCTCTTATAAGTTCATGCATGGCATATGCCACCTTATAATAACTGTATTGACTAGTTAATAATTGCTAGTAGCTTTCTGGAGAATAAAAAATGTCAGAAAACAAGTATGTTCATGCGGAATCTGAATCACAGTGTTTATACCCATGAGGTTTGACTTTGAGCCCAGCCCTACTCCATCACGTAAGAGAGCACATGGAATTAAAATTCTGTGCTGTCATTGTGTAGCTCATCTGTCTGGACTAGGCAAGAGGAAGCACTGGAGCAGGATGGTTATGCCTGCTAGAGAGAGTTATGGTTATATTCCTGCCTGGCTTTGAACCTTCTCTGCAGGTCACCGTGGTAAAAACTGAACTGCTCTATAGCATAAGCACAGATACTTCAGAGGAGGGGTTGGGTATCCTGTGTCTCCTCAGCCCATCCTGTCCTTAAGAAGCAGTGGCAGGTGTGTGGGGAAAAGGTCTCATACCTGTCTCTGTTCATTTTAACATGAGGCCATGAAAATAGAGTCTGGGGAACCTTCTTTCTGCCAGTGGCATCTGTATCCTTTGGGGTGGCCCTTTCATATATAGTTCTCCCACTCTTTGAACTGGTTCTTAACTTCTCACCTCCGTTTTCTGCTTTACTGCTGGGTTTGGCCTTGTCTTTATTTTGTTGTTTTGTGGGGGGTTTTTTTTGATTTTTTTTTTTTTTTCTTGCTAATGTGTCATGCCATTTATTACAACTGAGGAAGAGACTTCAGTTTAGATCATTGAGGTCTTTAAGGCAATTAAATAACTTTGTTTCAGTATGAGAATGTGAATTAAGACAGGGAAGGGAGGTGTTATGTAATTATTAGTTTAAAAAACATTGTGGAGCAAAGTTTAAGCCTTAAGTCTTAGCAAGAAAAATGTTGCATTAGCTAACTACTTAGACTACAAGGTGAAAACTAGAGGCAGACAGCTACATGTGGCAAGGTGGACTTCTCAGTAAATTCATGAGAGAGAAGTGCTTCAGTAAAATTCACCAGGCTTTTTTTATTTATTTGCATTTGCTGAATTATTTAGAGAGCACTGGAGAAGAGAAGATTGTGTATTTCATTCTTCAGTCATATTTCCTTTAATTACTTCTGTTGCAGCTTATTCTACCAGTTTGAGTAAAAATGCTTTTTTTTTTTCTCCCCAGTGATTTTGTAAAGCTTTGTTTTGCCTATGACACTATAACTAGCTTTGCAATCTGAAGCTTAATGGAGGAAACTGTTTTCTGAGGGAAAGGTATTATGATTTGCTTTGTAACTGGACTTGATAATTTATATGTGTGTATATATATACACATATATATATATAAAGTGTGGTTAAACTGGAGATTTCTAATACAGCATGTGACTTCAGGCCTTGTAATGGTTGTATTAAAGTGAACTATACAAGTTGCTACTTATATAAACTTTGAATAGTTTTAGAAATGAGATTTTTTAAAAACTGTGTTTAAAATACAATTGTAAAGAATATTATAGCAGGCAGAGTGAGTGTGGTTCGGTTTTGTCCTTGATCTCAAAATCAGATCTACTTACCTGCATGTTTGATTTTAGCTCCCTGTGAAAGCCAGTTGTTTCTGGGGACCTCTTAGTACCAGGAAACATTTCACTGGTTTCAGTGGTGCCTTCCCAGCCTACAGTTTCACTCACTGACAGAAACCTGTTTCTTCTCCATACTCCTGTCCAAGAATTGCTGTCAGACTATTAACACTGGAATCTTAACCACACGTCTTACTTGCTTATGCTCAAGCCCTGGAAGTTCTCAGTGACTTTCTGTGCCAGAAAATTATTTGTGTGGGAAACAGGCTGTGATATAAAATTTGATGTGACATTCCTACATGTTATATCCAGTAGTTGCACTCATAAAAGAATTGCTATTTAAGGCTTCTTACTTTTGAATAGCTACTCATTCCCTGTGCTTGCTAGTGACAAAGAGAATCTCAGTTAAGTATTTTTCCTGAATCCTTTTAAATAAAATTCTGATATATTAATACGTGCAGCCAAAGGACTTAATTCTCTAAAACAGTCAAAATGAGAGGTTCACAATATAAGAAGGCTGAATGTAAAATACCAGTTATTTTATTTAAGGAAGTCATTCTCCAAAAGGAAAGCAATTTTCAAGCCACTTCAACAATGAATTGTGGCAATTCAACAGTAACAATTCAGTATGGAAAATACATAGTTTTGAAATGTATCTTCACTAAAGTAAGTTTTTGTAAAAGATTGTAAAGATTTCTAACAGAAACTTTAGGAGATAAATTTGAGAGATTCTTTATTCTGTCCTCACCTTTTCTTCAAAAGGCTCCTGCAAGGCAACAAAATGAATAAAGTAAATCCCAGAGCTTACACAGCAAATGACACATGTACTGTGCTAAAAGGAAAAGATGTCTGAAATCTTATTGGCTGTGATTGAATGTTCTACAAATGCGTCCTATATTCAGAGTATTTGTGCACAAGGCATCTTACTTCAGCCACCTTTGGGAGCAGTTTTAACAAAGTCTTACCTATGTTGCACTCAGCTCTGGTTTGTGTTATCTGCAATAGCAAATTGGTCCTTTAAAACTACTCTCTGTGTGGATTTTTAGTTGGGTTCTTTATAATGCTGAAATTTGATACCAAACTGAACTGGTATGTGCAAGAATTTGGCATACAGAAGTCCTTAAAGAGTTGGACCTGCTCTTCAAGCTGAGAGTCAACAAAGATGGGTTCTGCATATCCCTGGGGGCCTTGGCCGGGTGTTTCTTAAATCACTCTGTTTCTAATGCTCTCTCATTCTGCTGACATCTTAGAAAAAGTTCAGGCAGAAATTAAATATGGAATAGTTACAGGGAGTGAAGCATGGCTCATGTGATGTTGCTGCATATTTCTATCTATTGTTTTTATTTAGTATCCTTTTGCTAAATCTGTTTGATCTCTCTGTGTCTTTCTGTGCAGGTTACAAAAGTACGATCTCTTGCAGCCCTTAGGATAGGAGCAAGGTAAAGATGAGCAGAAGACCTGGGGTCTGCCAAGGCCTGCTATTGCACTTCTGTAAATCTGGACAATGTACAGCGCTTTAAATTAGGTGCTGCCCGCTCAGTGAAGAGTTTTTGGAAGGACCAGGAAGTGCTGTTACAACATTGCATTAGTGTTTCATTCTCTTATGGTATCCAAATCTTTCCTTGTTGTCTTTTCCCAGGAGAAAATTAGCTTTTTGAAGTACTTAAGCTGTTGTTCTTCCCAGAAAAACAGGAAATAATATCAATGTGTTAATCTTTAACATGTAATGGGATGTGCTGGAGTGAACAGTGATGTGACCCTTCAAAGTACTTGAGGGATCCCGTAGGCTTTGCCCACAAGTGTTGTAGTATGGGAAGCCTGACTCTATATCCAGCCTGGGTAAAGTGTAATAATAGTAGATACTTTCCAAGTTTTATTGGTTTTCTACACAATTTCTAATAGCCTTGATGATACATGAATAGTGTCAGATAATTTTCTAATGTAAAACTCCCACTTTACTATGTCTGTACATACACGTGCAGTGTAAGCACCCAGTGCTCCTTGCCCTTTTGTATGCTGTCAGGATGTGCATACTGTGTATACGTAACTGCGTCGAATTGTGCACCCTGCACAAAAGCCTAAATAAATGGGTTTTAACGTTAATCCAGAGAATCACTATTCATTTGATGATCAGTGGTGCTAGTGAATTTTCTTCAGCTTCTCTGAGAAGTTTAATTCATTTTGTTGCACCCAATCCAAAGCAGAGTAAATGTCTTCTGCTGTGACCAGGTAAGCCAGTGGGAGGCTGTATTTGCAAAGAATGGATTCTCTTGAAGAAAACGATCTCTGGTAATTAAGGAAGCTGGTAATTGAGTCTCTGGACACCCAAATTATTCCCAAATTCAGCTAGCATCCCTTAGGAATGTAGCAAACCTTGGTATATTCCTCACAGTGCCTCCTTGCTCCATGGCCTTCTGCACTGGGAGTTCTGTGGGTGGATCTCTCTGAGGACTTAGATCTACTAACAGCAGCTGCCAAAGCCTTACAGCACATGCCCCAAATCATTAGCTGGTAACTGCCCAAGGAGGGAGCTGCCTTGCTGCTCTGCAAGCATCCCATGGACCTGTGACGCCACCTTGGTGCTGCTGCTGTGCCTCCTATAGGCAGCCACCACTGCCTGCTGGGTGGTGGAGGGATGGCTCTGTGCCCTGATCTCTCTGTTCTGGCAGGGTTGGGGGCCACATCCCCCCACCTCAGGACTGTGGGTGGGCTGTGGGTCCTTGTCAGCCTCTTGCTGAAACCCCTGCAGAGGCAGGGTCTGTCCAGAAGAAAGCCTTCTCTGCCTACATAATGGTACACCAGGATACCGCCAGTTGGAGTTAGACCCCAGCTCAGTCCTTGTAGGACAAGGTTTGGGTGGAGGATGCCAACAGGAACATAAAATCCAGAGCTGTGGAATTTCAGGGTCTGCTTTGCACATGAAGGGCAGCACTGGGGTCTCAGGACCAGCGTGCTCAGCACTTGAATGATTTTTCTGAAAATGTTTCTGCAGCTTCCCTCTCCCTGCGGGACTCATGCCAGTGGTTAGAGATGTTCCCAGTGCTCAGGGGACCAAGGCACAGTGGCCTCCATGAGACCTCCTAAGTTTTATGTCTAGTAAGATTTTCAACTGTTTCTGCAATAGCTGCCACTTGGAGCAGCCTTCTTTACTGCTTCAAGTACCAACAGTGAAAGGTAATAAAACCCTTTCATGTCAAATGCATCTTCAGTACAGCCACAAAATGTTCTTGAGGATTTTATCTATTCTTGTGCTGCTCTTGCTGATTCTGCCCACAATGCTTTTTGGCTTCTCTTGTGAGTGTTGAAGTTCTCTGGTGGACATCCTGAAGAGGGGGAATGGGGCAAGATGAAGTGTAATCATGTACCTTAGCAGCCAGATGTAAAAACGGAAACATGAAAATAGTGATTTTGATGTAATGAAGGCTTTGGGCTCCCTCTCACTGCTGATTGTAGCATTTGTAGCACTTCTGCTTTGTTCAGGCTGCTCTGGTCTAGCTGTAACAGATCGGCAGCTTGTTAGCTGGAATGTGCAGGTTCTCACCCGCTGCTAGGAGCTGGCAGGAGCTAGTCTGGGAAGGGGTGGCAGCTCTCCACTGGCAGCTGCTGGAGGACCCAGCCTGGGGATGGCACTTCCTCTGCTGCAACAGCCACTTTGTGTGAGCCTAAATGACTGGAAAAAATGGTCATGGTCTTCCTGTGGACTGGCAGTCATGCCTGTGGTTGAACGGAGGTTTCTCAGTCACCTCCACAGTGGTCAGGATTTTGCCCTGGTGAGGATGTTGTTGAAATAGCAGACTGGTATTTACCTGTAGGGCAGGATCTGTCTGAAGTGTTGTAGCAGGGTTGTACAATGAAAAAATGCGGTCCCACAGAGAAGGAAACCAGAATTCCAACATGCCTGTGAATACCCAGCATGAAAGAGTGGTGCCTGGTCTGTGAGGCAGGAAGCTTGATTGCCACTTGAAAGTGGTGGTGCCCGTCCTTCCTTGTCCCACTCTTCTCCATGCTATTTTCACACTCAGTGTTTGTCTAGCAGTTTTGCATGTCCTTGTGGAAGTTCATCATGGCTCTTTCCTCTAATTTCACTAGCGGTCTTTGCAATGTGGACTTTGGGATGGCAGCAGGGTCTGGATTTGAAAGCAGCCAGGCTGCAGCTGCCCAAGTCAGGCAGTCACTGGGGTGCAAAGACCCTGGGGCTTGGGGCTTGGTCACCTCGCTGCCCCAACTGCAGAGGACAATACTGTAAACCTACAGCCATTTTTAGGGTGTTTTTTCCCCACAGTTTTTTTAGTGGTGTGACTGAAGTTCTGCTGCCACTTTGCTTTCCATAGATGATGTGCACTGACAGGTTAGTGAATGAAAGCCTGCATGCCTTCCCAACCCAGAAGCCTCCTATGGCAGGGCTTGACCCTCAGCTGAGGTTGGGGGGTATCCCATTAAATTAAATGTCAAAAGGGTGGGTGAACAAGTTAATTTCCATTAAAAGCCTGATCCACATTTAGAATAGGGTAGCAGCCCCATTTCCTGGCAGCACATGGCACACCAACACTTTGTTTTTATCATGCTGACATTTTCCTTTTTCTGAAATAATTCTATAGATGTAGCATATGCCAACTGTGAGCAGCTTTGCTGTGTCCTGTGTGCACAGAGATTCAGCATTTGTTAAATCACTTTGTCACAGAAGGAGCCAAGGGCAGCTCATTTAATCTGGTATTAAACAAGCAAACATAACATCATGGCTCTCTGCAGTTCATGGAGCATCTGCTGCTGCTTGAGCATGGTGACCATGGTGAGACCAGGGCAGAGCCTCAGCCTGTGAACAGTGGGGGCAGGCTAGTGGTGAGAGTCACCATGGTCTGCACCCCCAAAACAATCCTAAGTGTTTAACTGTGTTTGAGCCCCAACGGGTCTGTGGTTATAGTCAGCCTGCAAACATGTGGCTTGTGCCAGAGTCACCAGCAACTGCTGGAGCAGCACAAGGTGCTGTGAGGTGGCTGCAGTGGGAGATCAGACAGGATACACTGCCTGAGGCAAGGAGTTCTACTCCATTAATTTTTTTCCCCCCCCTAGAAAAATAGAATTTCTATTTCTGAAATTGGTAAAATGTAAGTTAAAATCCAGGATTATGTGTGCCTGAAAGCTTTGTCTAGGTAGATGAAAACCAAATTTCTTCTTCCTCTTCCCAGCCACCCTGCCCTGGCCAGACCCCAATGCAATTTTCCCCTTTTCAGGGGTGGAATGTTGGGTCACCCAAACCACTGCTGCCAGGTCTGGTTACAGGGTGCACTTGGGGATCTGTGTAAGGTGAGCCTGGCTGTCATAAGGAACCTGCCTGGTGAACATTGCCAGCTCCTTATCCCCCACACTCCCCTCGCTTACGCTTCACCCAGCTCATGTAAATTAATAGCAGCGTTGAATTTCCATCATATCTACCTGCTGCTCTTGGTGAGATCAGCTCGGAGCCAGGAGGGGAAAAAAAGCTTGGCTGTTGCTATGGAGACCATTAGATAAAGTGATACCAGGAACATCTTTGTCACCACTACTCCAGGGTGCTCACATATATGTCCCAGCACCCAGCTGCTGGCTAGGGAGGGAGTGGGGCACCCCTGCTCCTCAACCTACCCCTAATACTGTCCTGCAGGAGTCCTGTGAGGACTGATCTCCTGGGTCTCCTACAATCTCGATTTAGGGAGGTCTTCCTCAGCCTGGAGCTCCTCCCAGGCTCTCCTTGAACAGGCTTGTGGGTTGGACATATCCCCAGGAATGGGCAGAAAAAATGCAGGGCAGCAGCTTGTTCTTGGTGCTGGCAGTAGGACTCTGGGAGCCTGCTCTGTGATTGGGAAGGCTCGGTGAAACAGGGTGTGTGACAAAATGGGCTTCTGGAGGAAGTTTCAATCATTTTCAACACTTCCGCTGCTAGTTCTGTCATGGTAGGTGTCTCGGGAGTGGGTCCTGAGGTTACTGAACATAGGTCCTCTGTCATTACACTGAAGAGCAGGATGATGGTGGCATTTAATGCATTTGCTCATAATGTCCCCAGTTCCTTACCAGCTTTTTTTCTCTACAGTCAAAGCAAAGGGGACCATTCATGCACTGGGGCACAAAACCTCTAAATCTCCCTTCTATTTTTTTCATCCTCCTGCAAGGCTGGAGGATGCTGTCCAGAGCAGTCAAAGTGACAGTTTTTGTCCGCTTGGAAATGATCTTGCAAAGATCATCCCTGTGTGCCTGTACAACAGCCTCTCCTGTAGCTCCTCTAGACAAGGTCATGCCGGTTGTCACGTTCAGGTTTCAGCTCCAGGATGACTGACACAGCTCTTCCATCTCCAGTGTCACAACACTTCAACCAGCATCAGGGGCTGCTGTGGTGCCTGTCAGCCTGACGTGCATTTTGTTAAAGCTATCACAGGAGAAATTTGTAACCTGGTGACAGGCTCTCCAGGCCTGTCTTGCATGATGCAGGCAGAGCCTCATGGGACTTAGACTTGAACTGGGGAAACTCAGTGTCCTTGATCAATCCAAGGGAGAAATCAGAGCTATGGAAGAGAAACCTCAGGTGGTGATATGACCGCTATCAGAAGAGACCAGACTACATTACACAAACACCAGCAGCTCAGTGTTTTGAGTAAAAAAAGGGCTGGATTTGGCATTCTTGAAGCAATCTCATAAAATTAAATCCAATCTGTGCCAGCAAACCACCTATGAAGAAACTGGCGTGTCCAGGGACGTGCCAAATCACACTTGCAGCTTTGTAACTCTTCTGCATTATCCAGCTTATCAGTTTCCTCAAAAAACAAGGAATGAGCATAACCCTGGTAGTGACTGTGAGGTCTCACTGAAGGGAAGAGTTACTGACAATAGTGATGCTTAAAGCAGTTCATTGGTCAAGATCACTTCTACTGTGTTTAACACTGCCACTGATGAACACCCTGTATGGAACAGAGTGGGCAGATCTTTACAACCATGTACATCTGGAGGATGGGCACTGGGGGTGCTTGGCCCCCTTACAGGACAGAAGAGCGTAATGGTCACCCAGCATTCCACAGCTCAAGAGCTGGAGCATCCTGCAGTTGACAGTCAAACAAGGAAGTGAGCAATGCAACCGGGGAAGTGGCTACTGTTTTTCAGAAAATAAGTAACTTCAGTATGCTAAATAACTAAGTACCAGAGAAAGGTTATAACCTGTTAATTAGATCTTATACTAGGCTTATGACCCACGCTCTGGGTGTGCTCCAGGCTCTGTTATTTCTCGCTGTTTACAGGAACAATGAGCTGATGGCCGTGGTTGGGCATCCACCCAACCCCACCGTCTGCTTCTCAGCAATCAGGATTTACCTTCAGTTTGCTTCTGCATCTCAAATTGACGATACATTTTTTTCTCTTCCTTGGCCTTAAGCAATGCCTCCAGGAGAACAGTCACTTGCGGGAAAAGCAATGTATCTTCTCCTTAACTCACTTGAGTGGAGGCTGCAGAGCAGGTGGAGCAGGGTAGGGCCCTCGGAGACATGCATGTGGTGTCTTGGAACAACAGCTCTGCTCAGCCTGATAAATGCATCAGAAATGATTTGCAGCCCTGAGTCCAGAAAGTGAGTCCTTCCTTTACTTGTGCTTTGGAAGATGAAGCCTCTACCCTCCAGAACTGCATTTTTCTTGTCAGGTGAATAATATGACTGTTTTAAAAAGCCTAAAGGGAAAGCACAGAGGAGATGCTACTTAATTTCCTCATCTCCTGCAAATAGAAGATTTCTGGATCCATCCTGCAGAGACATAACAAAAACAGTTTAGAAAGACTTCAAGCACCTGGCCAAAGGAACTGACAGCACCGTGCCATGCAGATCAGCAGCCAAGGAAACCTCACATCATTGATTCATCTCTTCCCACTGGAGACGTGATCATCTACCCAGCTCCCTCTCTCTGTTTGAATACAGTCTTTGCTCAAGCTCCAAGCATTGATTTACTGAAAAGTAGCTACAACAATTCAGAGTGCTTCAGAAAAAAAATACATTTCCATATGAAGAGTGTGAGGGCTCAGCTGAGCTGAAGGCAATGGGAGTGCCGGGCCCAGCAATGTCCCAGCCTGATATCTGACAACAAGGCAACAGAGGTGCTCAGTGTCCAGCAGCAGATCAGGCAAATGCAATGCAAGCACAGACTGGTGTGTTAGAGGCTGAGCAGTCTCACACCAGGGCTTGCAGAGGAGTCACCATGTCAAGCCAAGGAGCATACCAGTGATGTATCCTGGGATGGGGCCACGTCACCCTGTGAGCCAGGGAAGCACTGTCTGTCCCTCGCATTACACACCTTGAACTTCTCCACTCTGCTGCTCTTGTGCTCAGTCCAGTTTGTGCACACCATGATGAGTTTGGAGATCAGCATCCCCAGAAAGTGCGTCACTGCAGTGTTTCCACCAAGCTGCTGGGGAGGGACATTTACATCTCACTCCAGTGCCTTCATTTGCCCTGAGAGGAGGCATAGCCATATGATGCACTCAGGCTGGTTGCAGTGGAACAGCACATGTTCACAGCTGTGCATTAAACATTTGCATTAAGCAAACTACAAGCGGTCACAGCTAATGATGGTCAAACCCACTATGTTGTTCTTCCTTTTTTAGGAGAACTGCTCATTTTATCTGCATTCATGTCACCCCACTTCACTGCGCATTGCAGGGCTGGCAGGATGCTCTGGTGCCTGCACGTAGGGCTGCAGAGGGAAGGAAAATTGTCCCAGCAAGCTTGGACTGCCAGCCCTAGCCAGGCACTGCAATTTGGAAAAACTGCAATTCAACAGCTCTGTGTATTTTGAGTAGTCATTTTATCAGAGCTTATAGCACCTTCTGCTGCATCTTTGCCTCCATCAGGTAACTTCTGTTCTAAATACTGTTTTATTTACCCTACAATAGCCAGAGCTAGGCCATACTAACCATTACTCAGTTGAAGACAAATAAATATGTAGCATTATGGGAAAGGAGATCAGGTCCACTAGCATAATGTCTGAATCTGAAGTTTGCTGCTATAAATGACTGGTGTATCTACTTAATCCCAGAGTTTTAGTTTCCTTGGTAAGCAAAATGAAGGGAAAGACCCTGTTAAATATAAATTACCACATTAAAAATGAACTGATAAAGTATAGTCATATATGTTTATATATGGTCTCACATAACATACTTATCTCCAAATTAGAGACATGGATTTGATGGATGGACTGAGTATTCAGTGGATAAGGGACTGGCTGGGTGGATGCAGCCAGAGGGTTGTGGTCACTGCCTCAATGTCTAGGTGCAGGCTGGTGATGAGTGGTGTCCCTCATGGCACTGTCTGAGGACTGGTGTTCTTCCATATATTCATCCACAACACAGAGGAAGGGATCAAGTGCACCCTCAGCAAGTTTGCAGATGACATGAAGGTGGTGGTGCAGGTGACATACCTCAAGGATGGGATGCCATCCACAGGCAAGTTCAGTAGGTCCCAAGTGCCAAATGCTGCACCTTGGTCAGGGCAATCCTAGACATGAGTACAGACTGGGAAAGCTCATTGAGAGCAGCCCTGTGGAAAATACTTAGGGTTTCTCATGGATGAAGAGCTAGTAGTGAGTCAACAATGTGCACTCACAGCTCAGAAAGCCAAGTGTAGCCTGGGCTGCATCAAAAGCATTACGGCCAGCAGGTCAAGGGAGGGGATTTTGTCCCTCATCTGCTCTGGTGAGACCCCATCTGGAGTGCTGCATCCAGCTCTGGGGTTGCCAGCACAAGAAAGAAATTGACCTCTAAGAGCAGGTCCAAAGATGGTCACAAAGATGATCAGCGGGCTCGAGCATCTTCTGTCAAGTCAGGCTGAGACAGTTGGCGTTGTTCAGCCTGGACAAGAGAAGGCTCTGGGGAGACCTTATAGCACCTTCCAGTACCTCATGAGGGGTTATAAAAAGGAGAAGGGTGACTTTTTGTAGGGGCAGATAGTGACAGGACAAGGGGGCAATGGTTTAAAAGAGCGTAAGTTTAAATTAGATTTTAGGAAGAAATTTTTTACTTAGAGGGTGGTGGGGCACTGGAACAGGTTGCCCAGAGAAGCTGTGGATGCCCCATCCCTGGAAGTGTTCAAGACCAGGTTGGATGGGGCCCTGAACAACTTGCCCATGGCAAGGGTGGGAATTAGATGATCTTTAAGGTCCCTTCTAAACCAAACTTTTCTATGATTCTACATTTGAAACTGTTCCAATTTGCTCAAAGTGAACAGTTTTGTTGTGCAAGTAGGAACACAAAACTGTCTATAACTCACTGTTAACTGCTCTAGAGTTGGGGAGGGGGTTTGTTTTTTGTTTTTTTTTTTATGAAACAAAACCAGCCCATCAATGAGGAAAATTAATCTTTATTTTTTTTTCTCTAAAAGCAGAATCCACGTACATGTTGTTTTGTATGGTTTAAAGGTAGTTTTTAAGATGTGAATAGTCACATCACAGAAATAATACAGAACAACCAGTGAAGGAATGGAGAGCCAATTTGACAGTTGCTTTATCGAGTAGCCCAAACATTATTTTAAACTAATGGTTTTGCCAGAGTGGACTTCAGGACAGTATTAAAATCTCACCTACTCAACACAAGTACATAGATAATGAATGGGAAAAGAACTACAAAGCACAATTATTGCTTCTGTATCTGCATTTGTTTCCTTGCAGGATATTCTCGTATGCTGAGAGAACAGTTTTAAAATGTCAGTTTCATTAAGAATGTCATTCAGATAAATAGAAAGTAACCAACCAGCCAAACTAACATGGTAAATTAGAGACTTCATCTGAGACCAAAAGCAAATGGGTTGCTCTGCAAAAAGCAGAGAGGTTTTGTTTTATAAGGCAAAGAGTAGATCGTTACACTTTGAAACACCAAGGAGGGATGTGCTGAAATAGCTCAGTAAATTTGGTTGGTGTTCCCAGCAACTGCAAAGGGCAATCCTGGCTGCGGGACCTGTCAGCACCAGGGAGATCTCACCTCTGTTTGGGAGGAGGTGGCTCTCCAGCTGTGCTCCTCAAAGCCCCAGCCCTCCTGCACTTACACACACAACTGTTTTACTCAGGTCTTCTCTAACACCACTGTAATTGCCCCATGCAAATACTTCTGCTGAAGTCAGGCGTACATGTCAGTGTTCAGGAGACTGGGCCCTCCAAGGGCTATTGAGTGTGAGAGGGAATGAGAACTATTGAAGTCATTTAGGTTAAAGGGTAGACAGAGTAATAAACACTTTAAGTGCAAATTATGACAACCCTTTAAGACTTGAAAATGGAAGCTGATAAATTATTTAAAGCACACTCGGAGCCACACACTGTGTTCAGTAGTGCCTTTGCAAACATCTACTACATAGTCCGTGTGTATCAGTGTATTACCTTGCGCTGCACAACAAGGAAAACCCAGCATACAGTAGGATGTTTCACACACAAAGGGACATTTCCCATGGGATTAGGTGCCTAAACCATGAGTTTCTGATGAAACCATAAGATATATGAAATATATTCTAGAACATTAAAGATTAAGTCCGAACATCTCTCATGTTACTGAGCAAAAGGTTACCCGGAGCAACCACTTAATACAGATGATTCTAGGTTTAGTTAAATGATTAGTCTAAACAATGTGCATATACATATTAAATTTGAACAAAATTCTTAAGCTATGCCTCTAAAATTTACGAAGTATATAAACACATGATTTGACACTTATAAAACCTCAGCCCTTTTATAAAAAACAAAACAAGGCCATAGAGTTTTAATTTTAAATCTATTTGTTTTTCTTCTCAGCAGTTTTAGTTCCTATGATAAAAAAACCGCAACAGCACTCCACCATGGCCTTATAATGCCAGGAATAAATTATCAAGTCACACTGTAAATAAAAATAAATAATTTCTAAGCTATTTTTATTTTTTAAAAAATGGTCTCTTTAATTGCACAGTATTTTAAATTTTCAGTAGCAATGAAAGTCATTTGGGTACTTTTCTAAATGCTCCAGAGAGTAGGAAAGCATTGTGTCTCATTTTTTCAAGCTTTACACATCGAAAATGCCTCGGTCAAACCCATCAACTGATAAAACTGACAAATGTTTTGGTAGTCTCTTACTGTGGCAAGATGCTGTGGTATGTCTCACCCAAGGCATTGAGTCCTCCGGTGCTCCCCTTGCTGGGGAAAATGCCGCCAGCTTCCTGTTCCAAGTGAGGTACTCTGGTTTACAGCGACAGCTTTGATATTTCTGGAAAGGTGCTTGCCATTAGCTACAACTCCCCCAGCAGAAGTTCATCAACAGCTCAACGACATCCACATCCTCCAAGGCTGCAAAAATCTCCTTTGAGGGCTTCACCAGACTGGCACGCCTTCTTTTTGGGATGTCACGTGAACACATCAGCCTTTTGGCTCTCCCCAGAGCTATTCTGCAGTGGAGGACCAAGCTACAACTCAGACATACCAAGTAAAATGGGACACCTGAAAAGATATGATCTTCAGACCATTATAAGTATCTTAAACCCCCTTGCCAAATATATGTGTGTATGTATACAAATATATATATATGTGAGTCCACACACATTTAAAAAAATAAAAGACAACAAAGCCATAGCCTGAGCGTGTTTAGCTCAAAGTTAGTTATCTACAGGACCTATTTAAAAATTCTAAATATTGGCAACATGTACAGAAAACAGTTGTGGGCAGATGCCTAATGTACGTGTATTCAAAATACCGTGTATCTATATACTATTACTGATGCAGCTATAACAGCTTGGGATTTTATCTAAAAATACAGAGTTTCTCCTAAGTATCAAAACAACTCTCAAGTACTGAAGACAAGGGAAAGCGTTGCCCTCTTCTTAGCGGAGGAACAGCCCTAACTTGAAGGTACTTAATCCTTCACTGCACCTCTACATCTCAGCTGGGACAAAGAGAGTATCACTGAACTACCTTTACTAAATATCGCAGGACATTAAAGGTCACTTATTTGTATCAATGCAATTACATAGACAAAGGTAGTATTCGACCAGTATCATTGCGTCCGTGTTTGTTACCGGTGTCCTCTTTAAAAGTTGTTAAATATACTGACTGATCTCCTCATCATGGAGGAATTAACACACACTTCTCAATCTGTCATCTCAGCAAAACAAAAGGAAGTATCAAGGCAAATACTTTGTCCACAGTAAATCTGCTTTATCCAACATAAGAGAGTTTAAGGGGACCTAGCACTTCATTGCACAACATTAAAACCCACCAAATTACTCCTCTTATATTTTTAAAGCATTTTCAGTGCTTAAGCACAAAGCACAGAACCTATTACAAGAAATCTCTAGCAATCAATCTAGCAATCACACTTTTGGGGATTCAATACTGCACTGAACGTGTGCAGATGCAATCAATACTGATAACTCAGGTCTGGGCCCAGCAGTACCGTCCCACACGCCTCCTCACACCATTATCACAACATGGCTAAGCCTGCTGGTCCAATACATGGTAGGAAGCGTTCTGATGCTCACATGAAAGACAAAACACTCCTATGATATGCACATTTCTATTCATGCTTAAAGGAACTGAACTTTTGGCAGAAGTAAATCCCTACATAAAAAATAAATGTAGAAACCCATTAAAAACACAAATATAATAATCACATTATTAAAACAGCTGCATCTACACTATGGTGTAGTACTTCAGTGTAATTCAATTTAAAAAAATCTTAGCGTACAACTAAGATGAGACCTATTTCCCAGTCCAAACCTCAGCGTCAGCGCTGCATTGATCTCTACATTAAAACATGCTCTACGGATGGCGACCAACCAAATCCAGGGAAAACCTGTTGCCACAGGTGGAGAGGTCTTCTCCCTAAACAAACAACACAGGACAGATGGTGTAGAGCCCCTCCGGTACTGCCGCAGGGACAGAAAATGGCAGAACCTGCAGCACACCAGCAGTGGGAGCTGCAGGAGCACTACGTCCTGAATTGGTTTGCTGAACATGGTTCAGATTATTGGATATGTCTATAGCACAATGCTCTTTAGAAGCATTTACTGTATACCCAAACCCTACTTGCTGCAACACATGGTGTCATACAAGTAGTGAAAACGTCTTCGTATTCAAAGGTGCTTGGACATCATTTTTCAGGCAGCATTTTACCTTTATTTTAGTGGGTTCCCACTACAAAGATTTTAGAAGTAAGAAGATGCCAATAGTTTACTTTTTAATATGTGAAATTGAGATAGACACCTAAACAAATACCTACTGTTACTTGCCTAAGTCTATTCTATGTCTGAAACCTCTAATTTTTAAATAAGGGATAAAATGTTGCCCAAAAGACTAGTTATTAATTATACATTTCTGTTTCTACTAAATCTACAACTCAAAATAGTTCTTAGTTAAAAAGATACAATTTGTATCAACAGTAAAAGGTACTTTCTGGTTCTTCAGGGCCTTACTTAAAGTTCCAGCAAGTGTATCAAAATTATCAGCTGTAATAGTGTAAACTAGTGACTTTTTTTTAAATACTGAACATCGTTATCGTGGATGGAAACCTAAAACTCTTGGTAACTGATTATGTCATGTAAGTTCATCTGACATCAACTGCAAAATCTATTTCTATTACATATATATATATAAATATATACATATATATAGATATAGATATATAAGGTTATGAGGTGCTAGTAAAACCCATGACTTAAAACCAGAAATATCCCTTACTAATGCTAAAACAGACTTGATTTGTCTGTTTCTAAAACTACACTATTTGTGACAAGAATCAGGCCTACACAATGCAAAAGGTGAAAAACTAACTTCAGGAACACATATGGTATCTTCTCTCCCCACAGCCCTCCCCTCCCCAGCCGAAACAGAAAGGAAAAAAAAAAAAAAAGTTTAAGTTATTATTTTTAGCTACAATATCATTACCATAGTGCAGTTAATAAATGTTGCATATCCTGAACACACAAAACCTTTTCAGGCCAGCCTTGATAAATAGCAAGAAAATTCAAACAGTATCTTAAATACAAAACTTGCATTGAGAAAATTAAATTCATTTAAAAACAGGTAAATATTTTATGAAAATCATATTTTATCCAGTACAGTTGTGCAGCAATACAAAATAAAAACACATAAGACACTAAACAGGACCCTATGATTTCAGGTCTCCTTCTACTGACCAGAAATGCACAGAGCTGGGTAACAACACAAGGGAACTGAAACAGGGTAGCCTGATTTGGGCTGGTCCTGAGCATTTGCAACTTCTCTTACCTTCAAAGGGGGCTGCAAATTCTCAGTACCTTTGAAAACCAGGCAATAAGGCTTTTACCATATCCATAAATTAGTAAAAAAAAAAAAAAAGGCTTTTTTTTTCTCCTCTGTTTGAATCTGATCTTACTAATTGACGGCATCAACAAAACATGTAACTATTATACAAAACAAAGAAAGTTATGAAAAGTGCCATACTATAAATTACCAATATATTGTTACCCATTTCACTGTTAACTGGTAACTTAGTTATTTGTTTAAAAAAATGAAGTCAGTGCTGTAGTAAATCTTTGTTTTCTATAAACAGATGATTACAGCACAAAAAAAGCTCACAAAACCAAACATACATCAGACATACTTATGGTGTTGTAAAAAGTTCAGAAACTTGGCTTGAAAATTGCTTGCCAGAAGTAGCAAAATCCTCTTTCTGCAGGTTGTTTTAATACCTCAGAGCCCAAGGACAAGCATCCAGCAAGTTAAAAAAAACTAAAAATCCCAACAACATGTAACAAGGATAGAAAGTGCTGCATATAAACCCCTGATGCACCAAAGATTATAACCAGAGACCACAGATTATTTATATATATATATATTAATTTAAACTGGAACATCTTCCAGCTGTGAAAATAGCCATTTAAAAATTTTCAAACTAGAACACAAAACACATCTGGTACTTCCAATGCATGGGGCTATACACACAGACTCCATGATACAGTATTTCACATAAACGGATTACTATATAACCTCCTTGCTGAGAAGGAGATCACAAATGCTATTGTAGCAAACCTCCCTCAGCGTTAGAGCTGAGCTGAAAACTACTAGACACCACAAAGATGCATCATCTCTCAATAACCTAGCTGAGATTTTTCCACTAAGATGGCTGCAGCGAGCTGCTGAGCGTCCGTAACGTGAGGGTTCTTCTTCATGACGATCCTCACGAGGTCAGGGGGGAAGATGTTGCAGAGGTTAATGTAAACCTTCTCACGGGTGTCTTGGTGCCTTGGAGGATCTTGAGGGATTCCACAGTAAGGTACGCGCCAGGTCTGGTCCTGCTGCTCGGGGAGGCTTTGGAAGGCAAACTGCTCATAGCACGGCTGCGTGGGGTTATTCGGCAAGGAGTAGGTTTGGCGGTAGCCATACGCATCCATCCCGTAACTCTGCCTATCCCAACCTCCAAGCCCATCTCGGCCAGAATAAGGCTTTCTGTGTCTTAAAGGAGAATTATCATACAAACGTGAGTCTGAAATGCTGTCTATTCTTGTGGACACGAGGGCTCTCCCCAGGTGCATGGTCTTTGAATGTGGCGAACTCTGAGACGTGGAGTAGTCGTTCGGACAACTGGAACGAGCACCGACTGTGGGATGCTGTAGATGCACAGCCATGTATGGAATTGGAGATTTGTGGTGATGCTTTGGTTCTTCAAGACTATAGCTTTGCACTCGTGTGAGAGGCTCGTGGTAGCTCTGTAGGAAGGGCTGAGTGTTAAGGCGGCCATGGGGGTGCATATGTTGGCACTTCAAGTTCTCCTCCAGCTGTGGGTCAGGCGAACTCATGTAAGAGCGGTCGCTGTAACCCACGTAGGAATCACTACTGCCACAGCTAATGCTCCCTTCACTACTGCAGTCGGAAGCTACAGAGCTAATCCTATAATCTGTGTCCAAGGAGAAGCGCCTTTCCGGACTACGCGGACCAGATATACTTAGATTTGAATATGCACTCAGCATAGAGTAATACCCTACATCCACCGGAGACTCACATTTTGGATACTGGTCATAAGGCATTGGCGTTCCATGATTTTTGGTTGCCATCATCACTGTAGGATACTGGCCCTGTGGTCTTTGATCCTGAGGTGGGAAGTGGACTCCGGATGGAAGGCCATTAGTTAAAGGTGCAGTACTTTGGGGTTTTCCAGCAGAGGAACTTGGTATACTAACTAAAGAAGGTACAGACCTGGTTTCCAATTTGTTTTTGGTGGGAAGCTTTTCCTCCAAGTCTTGATAGACTTGAGTCCTTATACTAGGATCCGATTGCCTCTTTGGAGCAGCACGCTTCAGCTCAGAAGTGCCATCATTTTTAGTGCTACAGGGAACGCTATTGCTTTTTACCAGTCCTCCTTCACTTGTAGTTTTGGCAGCTGTGCTTCTGGACATGGCACGAAGTTCATCAGCTACAGATCGCTGAGGCTGATTTCCTCTTTCTGGATGATAGTATTTGCATTTGTGCCCATAGGTACATTTCTTCCCTATTAGTACAAACATAATGAGATTTCAAAAAACCTTCAAACAAAATCTGTTTGAATTAAATATAATAGAAATAATAATAAATATCAACATCATATAAATATCAAATAATAGAAATGCCTCTCATTTAAAGTTTTACTGTTCATTTGAAAGATCTTGCAAATGGTTTTGTGTGACATGGGGTGTCATCTAAGATCTCTCTTGTATTGCAGGGAAAAAGGAGGCAGTGGTAGCGTGCTGCAGCTGGTGCTCCAGGAACTCTAGGAATGCAAGCCAACACTATCAGCCAAATTTTGAGCTGAATGTGATGCTGTCAGTGTGTCTGTACACACCTGCTGTATTGGGCCAAGGCGACACACAGGCAGAAAACTTAATAGGGAAGTCCCACAGAGTCCTAAGACCTGCAGGTTTCAGCTCAGTCAAGATGCCTGCAGGGATGTTCAGTAGCTAAACTTCAGATAGCTCACTCAGTTTTCTGGAAGAAAACCTCGATGTCTCATCACATTAGGAAAGGGCTTATGAAACCTGCAGGATTTAGGTGTTGTTTTGGATCTATTCCTATGAATGATTAATAAAGTTGCTCTTTTAGTTCAACTAGTAGATAGAAATGTTCTCCGACTAGCACATGAAAAAAATCACTTCAGTTTCCACCATCAGCTCAACATTTTAACGACTCTCAGGCTAAGACAGCAATGTTAAAACCAGTGTTAGATTTTTTATTTTTGGAAGTGTTAAAATCAAGCAGGAGCTTGGTCCCCACTCCCAGCAGTACAACAAATTGATGTATTAAATCAAATTACCATAGGGACACGGTTGCTTCTTATGTTCTGGCACAATAGGCTTCTTCCTAAGAAAATTGTCCAGACTTGGACCATGGCGGCCAAGAGGATCGTCAGGAGGCATAAATCTATTAAAAAAAAAAAAAAAGTATTATGAAAGCAAACAAGCCTTTCAATATTCCTCATGCAATGACCAAGAACCTCATGACTTTGACCTACACCATAATCTGCCATCTTGTAATTTTTAAGCCTGGGTACCTTGAGAGCAGATTTGGAAGGCCATCTTTCTGCTGCACGTACTGTCAGAGAGGTAACACACAGAAACAGACAGTGTGGACACTACTAGTCTGCTTCAGACCCCTTCAGTCTAGCTCAGTTTACGCTCTGTGGCAAAGCAGGGCTGTACACAACCCAGCACTAAATCAAAAGTAAGGGCAGCAATATAGGCAGATTTCTTAAAATGCAACAACTAACTTTACAAAACTGTGCTGGCTGCCTAGGACTCTTGCATCAGTATTCAGGCACTCAAATATAAGTGCCTGCTCTGCGGAGTACTGAGTTCCTCCCCTTACAAGAAGCCAGCTGTGGTAACTGCATCTTATCTGTATGCTGGGATAAAAAGTTACTACAGACACATTTAAACAGACAATTGAACTACAAATCTCCTGAGGTTCATTCCAACGTGGGTTTTTCTGTGACTCTGTGACTTGGAAGTCTAACGACAGGCACTCAGAGACATTGCCTCACTATATCAAGAGACTTGGAATATTATACCACAGCATACATCAAATACACATTGGTATACACCAAAAGAGAAAAAAAAGAGCATAAAAAGCCATAAAAAATACCACTATAAAAACAGAGTACCTTTAATTAGAAGAACAAATCTATGATTGACTACTCCTCCTGTTTTTCTACAGGTACCAAATGATTTGGATGTAAGATAAAAAAAATCATACAAATCTTCAAACTGTCCTTTCCTCCGTTATTTTAGTGGCACATATAAAGACAGAATGACTTACTTGTCATTAACAAATGAATACATCAACAAGCGTTCATCTATGAACTTCTTCCATTCTGGCTTTTCATTAGCTAGATCCCTGTAGTTATCATTAGAAACAATGATGCCGTCTGACTCAAAGGCCAACTTCACTATAAATCGGTCATCGTAGCACACCACCCTCCTCCCTTGCACCCGTCGGGATGGTGTGAACACAAGAATCTTCTCCTTTTCTAATTTACGCAAGATTTCTTGATCTACAAGGAATGAGAATCAAAAGTTAGGCAAGAAAAAAAATAGTAAAATGTGTTTGTTTAATCTCTAAAGACAGATTTGAGGAAGAAAATCCAAACATTTAGGATTTAGGACTAAAAATGTCTTAAATAGTTATAGTCCAGCAGAAGGTGTTCGATATATGGTATTTGAAGTTGGAGTCAGCAGTCAGCTGGCAACACTTTCAAAAAACCCCACAAACAAATCAAAACCTCCTGCTCCACACTATTTCTCCAAGACTAACACAGGGGATCTTGTTCACATTCCTCTCGTTTAAAAGAAATACTACTTATCAAAATGCCTGTGAAAAACTCCTCTGGTTGAAGGGGTGGTTTTAAACATCACTGAATGTTTCACTGAACAGGACTATACCCAAGCCATGGGTTTCCTGTAACTGAGCGCCTTGGTAAAGACAAACCTTTTTCATCTATCTGTGGTACCAGCAAGAAATATCTTCTGAAAGAGTTCCAGTAGCTCACATTAATGGGACTCTCTCATAAAAGTCTTTGCCCATCAAAAGAAGGGTTACTACACACAAGGACTAGAAAACCCACATTCTGTACAAGCACTCAGCTTGTACCAGGAACAGCATTCCCTCAAAAGGCTTCGGATGTTATTTTGTAACCAGCAGCAAAAGTGGTGCTGGTTTGGTTTTGGTTTTTTTTGTTAAGGCTAGTAATAGTTCAGATTGTATTTTTCCTTGAATGGTTTACACATTATTTATACAAAAGTTCTTATCAAAGCCAAACAGATTTCTTTTTAATCCTACTAAATAAGCATATTTAGCATTTTATGTCATTCCTTCTTGTTCTACACAATATGTGAGTCACATATCCAAAAGCATTTTCTCTTTGTCTGTGTGGAACCTGGAGATCCCAAGGAGCTTTGAAAGATGGACCTCAGGCTCCTAAGGAGGTTGTACCTAGCACTGGGGCACCCACCCCTACCTCCTACCTAACTCTCTCTTCAGAGCACACAAGCTATGAAAGAAAAAATACACAGAAAACTAGGCAACATCTAAAACAGCAGAAGAATACGAGTCATGGCTCTTAATAATGGTTAAGATCTCAAATAACTCAACTGTTTTGTAGCATAAGAAACTTGATGGGGAACATGTTCCATCTGGAAAAAAAAGACTCCAACATAAAGAAATACAGCATTAATATTACATATAAGCAATATATTTGATGAAAGCATTTATCTGCTTAGTAGAAAAAGCATAAGATTTTAAATTAAATACAACCTTTTTGTATTCACCCCTCCACAACGTGGTAAATGATGAATGAGACTGTGATGGAAGGTGATTTTTTTCCCCACTAAGAAAGAATAAAAAAATTCTGCCATGTGATGACTGGCAGGTACTAATAAGGAAGGTGTGGCTGTTTAGTCCAAGAGGCTTCTCATGGATACTGACAGCCTAGAACCATCCTCACGTTAGTCATCTAGGGCTTTTTCAAAATTCCAGATGGCCACTATTTCAGGTGCATGTCTCTGGAAACGGAGCATCAGCACAATGTATTCCACAAGGCAGCACACAGGCTCCCTGCATCCCGACAAGAAAACTGAGGAACCTCTGTTTTACAGAGGATACAATAATCTGCTTTGATCTTCCTACCATTTTCAGGGTCCGTGATGACACATGGCAAACTCATTTCTCATTGCTTTACAACTGGTCAATTCTACACCTTGCTACTTTCTTAAAACTCCTTCTGGGGCTTCCAGCCCTATGCACACTACTAGTTGATGTCACAATTTATTTCTAAGTAGCCAAGGATATTTGAAAATGCATGTGGCAATCAAAACATGCTTCCATATTCCTGTAGAAGCTATATCCACTACTCTCAAAAGCTTCCCCCCCTTTAAAGGTAGCCACTTTGGGCCTCCCCTCAGAAAAACCCTTTCCCTCCTTAAATTCTAAGGTGTTTTAAACCCCCAAATTCCTGTTTATTTCAACTTCAGAGCAGATGGAGAATGCTTCTTCAGCTTTCACACAGAACTTATAAGTTTGATGAAGAAATAAATCCCTCTACACATTTCTTTTTTCTAGATAAACACATTCAAAATTAAAATTTTCAAAAGTTGTCTCACTTATTAACAGCAATGATGAAAAGAAAACCACCATTCCCTTTCTCTCAGGATAATTCCTGTAACCTGAAGCACAGGCAGTGACTCACTGAAGGTGACTAGCAGACAGGCCAGCCTGGGAAAATCTGCTCACCACAAGAAAGATCACCCAGCAAATAACTAACTTCAAACCTCTTCACTGCTAATGATGCACGGGTACAGCAGATTTAAAAAGTGGCAATTACATTCTTCAAGAAATGTGTAGCAATGTTAATGGAAATTTGATCAGATGAGCAGAAAAGGAGGACTTGGAGAGGGCAATGCTTTGTCTTTTTTCTTCCTAAAGATCACAAGGTAGTTACTACCCCAAAGATGTTCTGTTAGAACCTTTTCTTTCTAAAGATTTGTTTATTTGAGCAGTAGCAGTCAAGCTGTGCAAAGCATCAAACAAACGAGCAAAGATGGAACGGAGCTTACCTGTTATAAGAGCATCAGGTCTCGACTGTTCTTTTCTCCATGCTGGCACAAACACAGTAACATCCTTGTGGCCTCTTTCCAAAAACCAGTCTACTGCCAGTTTGATTCCTCGACAAGAAAATACTTCTTTGTTCCCATGGCTGAAACACACATCCAGATTCTTTATTAGATGATTTTGGTTTTCTATGACCATAAATGGAGCTCAGCAAGAAGCCAATCTCAAAGCCACGCTCTTCGCTTGCTCCATAGTTTCTAAAGGCAGCTGGGTGTCAGTCTGAGTCCTGCTCAAACACGGCCATCACTTGCAAAATGGTGTGGGAGAGGGCTACTAAATCTGCCAAACATTTTTATCATCTGTACACGGATTTGACAAGTAAGGAAAAATAAAAGTACAGGGTGCTAAAAATCCTCACAGCCCAACCAAAAGTATGGGGTATAATAGGCAGCCCGGGGACTTGATGAGGGAAAGCAGGAGACCTGAAATACCAACATGGGAGTGAAATGTGTTTTGGAAATGCTTGCAGATGAGTACTGAGCACTGGTGCACATGGCAGGAGGGGCAGACACAGCAGACCCCTGCTGGAGGAGCTCTGTGAGCTCCCATGTGAACAGGGAAAGAGAGAGAAGGTCCTCCAAGCCCAAAGGGATGGCAGGCACTCTGCAGGACAAATTAGGCAAGCTGGAAGACTGTCCAAAACAAACATGACAAAAGTAAGAATCTGCTTAGTACTGCACTGCAGAAGGACAAATTAACACATATTAAAAAAGCTGTGGAGAGACAGTTAAGCACAAGCCGATCAGACACAAGCAAAACAAAATATGTGCGTCTGTTGTGCAACAACTGTCTGAGGTAAGGCAAGAGATGCAATTATGTCATTTTCTAAAGGCAGACGAGTCCTTGCCCGACTTTTACATCCAGTTTTGGGCACAACATATTATAAAAGACACAGATGAAATGGGAAGAATCCAAAAGTGGAATGAGACCCATGGGGAAAGGCTGAAAGAAGTACATTTAGTTAATCTGGAGACAAAAAAAAGCAGCTTGTGGAGGAATAAAATAATCTTTGATATATAGGAAGTAATTAAAATACAGGACAGCAATCAACCATTGGGTGTCCATAGAAAAGTTCTGGGAGAAGGGGGCTGCAAGGGGGTTGCTGTGAGAAGAGGTTGGGTGTGCCCCACATTGGGCATGCCCAGTTCTAGTCGGCTCCACAATGGAGAAGAGAATGAGGGAACACTAAGGCCTGAGGAGAAGGAGGTGCTTCATGAGGAGCAGGTACACCCCCAGAGGGACTTGCACACTGTGGAGAACAGGAAGAGTGCAAGTAAGGAGGAGCAGCGGAGAAAAACTGACAGCCTGATCCCAATCCCCTGCACTGCTCACGGCCACTCTGAAGGGACGGACTGTCACCTGCAGCCATGACAAAGGTGTAAGAGAGATGTCTGAGTGAGGCTGTGATGAGGTAGCACTGAGGAAACATATGTGGAGTGAAGTGAGCCTGGGAGAAGGAGAGATATTCTTCCCATGAAATATTCTAATGTTTGCCTCTTTTGTTTTATAATACCTGATTCAGAGTTAAATATTTATGTTAACTGGCTATAAATTAAGTTAAATTCCCCAAGATGAGTCTGTCTGACATAAAAAAATTACTTGGTGAGTGATCTCCCTAACATTATACTGACCCATGGTTTTTCTTGCTTCTGTTCCTCTTGTTTTCTCTCCCCCATTCTGCTGGGAAGGGGAGAGCCATAGCCAACCCACTGGATAAGGACATAAAAGTCCTTAACTAGCATAAGGAACTGTTAAGCACTGTATTAGTAAGAGCTTTCTACCTGATCTGTGGGACAGTCTGGCCATGGATTTTGAGAATTAAGTTAGACAGCTCCTCTGAAGCCGGTCTCCATGCACAGGAGGAGACAAGCAACTTTTATGAGGTCTCTCCCAGCCCCACAGCTCCCTGTAGCAGAAGAAACACAGGGGCAGGGAAACAAGCTGTCACCTTTCACTCGGCTGGCTTGTTATGTACAGCAGGTATGCCACAATCTGCTTTCCAGAGGGGTAAAAGACAATTCTTTCTCCAGGATTTGTGAAGGGGAAACATCATGGTGGATAGCCAAAGTACTTTCAAAACCTCTTTCTACATGTATGTTTTGAGGTAAATAAAACCACCAGAAAATTATTTAAAAACTTTCCCCCCCCCCTCAGTAGGGAAATTTTAAGTACCTACTATTTCCAGCTTTCTTAAACATAGCACTATTGTATGTTTCTTGATACTGAGGGAGCTTGAGTAATTGTGCAGTGGACAAAGTGCCAATGTAAAAGTGAGACAAACTTTGAAAGAATGTTCAGATTCCAGAAGACTGTGAAGGAGGTGGCATACACGTTCACCTCTGTTAAGAGAGAGAGAGAGTCATGGCTAACACCTCTCACAAAGCATCATCCTCAGCAGAGGCTGTGTTGAAGGTCACACATCCTGAACAAAAGAAAAAAAAAGGAAAAAAAGGGAAAAGGAAAAAAAAAAGACCACACTATCATTAACTGGATTTAAGTGAGGAACTCTTCTAATGATACTGGAGACAGTACCTGGAAACTTAGATACTAAGATGTTGCAGTTGTTGCCAGTCATAATAATCGTTTGTTGATTTTTGCTGACATGGGGTACTCCAAGGATAGTTTTAAGTCCATCTTCTGTGTCTACACTAGGAAGGCTGATAGGAACAATGCATCTGTGTACCACAATACCCTGTTAAGCTATGGTTATAGGCCTCTGCATTCCCTGTTTTGTATGATAATATCATGCAATGATATTATCATACAATATTATCATATTATCATGCAATCATGTAATACAGTATTACATTGTAATAATGCTGTAATAATAAAACACAGAACAATACTTTTCCTAGGCATTGTTTTATACTATATGATTATTCTTGTGCTTGTTTGGCTGTAAGAATAGTATATTTGTGTATTTCAGGAGTTATTTGAAATGGGAAATCAAACCACACAAGATGTGTCACACTTAAAATGCACATGCACATATGCACAGCAGAAATGGCCAACAGTATTTCAGCCACTAAAGTCTAATTACATCTCCCCTCCACAACACAAAATCAGGACACGTGGTGTGTATTCAATGTCCAGTAGGCAGCCATAAGGCCTCCTTTGTAGAGCTTTGTGCTATCAGCAGGTTGTGTGCAACCACAAACGTATTGTGATCCATTTTAAAACAGCCAGGAAGGGCTTGTTCCAGCTACTAAATTACACTGGAATCACTGTACTGTTATTCTCTAAACAATCTCCATGGTTTCAAATGGATAAAACCACTTTTCACTCCTGACAGTGAACAAGCGGTGTATTAGACTACATTTTAGTAACACTATGTTTCTTCCTGTAAGTCTGAGAAATCATTTCTGGAATGAAATCCTGAACTCTCTAAAAGAAATGGACATTCTTGCCTATTGCTTTCAATCTTGTTGTAATTCAGGCTGCACCTTTAAATACAGAGAGAGGACCAGGCAGTTCAGCTCCATAGTTTTCTAGGCTAATACAGACTATTAAAATTATTTCATCCAGAGCATAAATTTTAAATATATTTAAACTCTAGGAAACAGAACCAGGGAATGCATTACATTGCATACTAGCTATTCTGCACTACTGAGCAAGTGAATTTATAACTTGTATAAATCTTCACTTTTTTTTCTGCTCCTTTTCAGACACATGCCTAAGCTGGTCTCTCAGTGGATACAGATTCCAAAAAATTTAAATGATTAGTGAGAAAGTTTGTGAGAGAGATGTGTAATTAAAATTTGTTCTTTTGTTTTGTTGTCACGCAGATGTGATGCTCTTCATTTTGTGATTTTTGTGCTTCATCAGCTTTATGATACACCATATGGTGAAAAGGCTGGAATCATGCTGCTGCCTCTGACTTCCTTCTGCTTAGTTGTAAAAAAGAGGAGAAATGTTTGTACTTCTTTGCAAGGAAACTTTCTTTTAAAAATCTCTTCCCAATTACTAGGAGTATGTGAAAGCTCAGACCAGTCAGGTTGACAGCTGTAGCCCTGGGTGAGGATATTGGTGTATACTACTTTGGTTCTTCCTGACTATATTTAATCTAGAACTCTTAGTTGGATGATAAAGTAAATTCCTTCAGAAGTACCTATTTCTCTTTCATATCGTGCATGAGTGATTCTTTTTAACACAACTTTTATATTTGGCCTGTTCGTAGTTGTAGTTTTATTTTCAAACAATAACAATAAAACAGCATAATACCTCCAGGGCAAAAATCAATCAAGCATTTTCTAGGCTAGGAGAGTTAGTAGAAAGGGATAAAACATCTGACGAGAACACTTTCATTTTCTCCATTACCTTCCCAGACCCCAAACTAGATTTTCTAGTGACTGCCTTGAAAAGACTTGTGGTACACACTCCTAAGAGACTGACTAGAATACTAGCAAGACTTTTTGCTCTAATTCAATACCCAAACCAACACAGAGCTAAGATTCTGAAAGCTACAGCAAACACACATTGATGACAAAAGCCGAGGTCTACAATAATGCGTGTTGCAATATGCATACAGGTTTTTACACCTGAATGCATATGAAATCTGCACACATCAAGACACTTCCTATGCAAAAGCATATTGACTAAAAGCAAGAACAAAACTCAAACACATACCTGCCCAATATGAGTTACTACAGAGTTACCAAACTATTTTCTTCTATCGTATCATAGGAGGAAAACAGTGTTTAGTCCATAGCAGAAACACAGAAGAATTTACACCCTGTATCATATCAGTGACTCATAACCCTGGCATTCCGGCTTTGTAACTAGCCTCATCCCTTTTTATATTTTTTAAGCTCTACCAATTTCCTGATTACAGAAATCATTTGTCCCAGAGCATTTCTCAGTAAACTGGACCTTCTGTAAGTCCTGCATTTGTTTCTTGTATATATATATTTTGGTGCTGACATGAAGCAGACAGAGCAGTCCCCAAATGTTTCTTTTTTTTCTGTAGCCTGTGGCAAATTACTTCAATACTTTAAGGTCTTTGAAGGAAAAGAAGCTTTGGAAGCTGTAGGGCTTCCAGTGCTGGGGCACTTTACAGAGTACAGCAAGCGCTGTTGTCAGGCAGACACACACACAGGCGTCTGACCAAACCAGAGTCCTACACTCAGCAGTCAGAGGTCAAAACAGGCAAAGGGAAGAATTACTCAAAGCTGCCAGTGACAAGCTCCTATCCACGTGATTGTTACTTGTTGGAAAAATGTTTTTCTCTATTCCTTACAGTGACTTCCCAAAATAACCTAAAAAATAAGACAGATAGTGCTGTTGAAAGAACAACGTATCAAGATACAACTGTGTCTATCAAATTCAGCAACATAATCTGAGGAGAAGCTAATGCAACTAAACTGTTAGTTTGTTAAAATACATAAGCAATTCAATTGCCAAACAAAAACTCCACGTGACATAGATAGAACAATCAAGCCATCCTTTAGCTGGCAAAATTTGCAGTTGTGGAAAAATTTCTATGTAGGCAGGGTATCAGTAAACCTTTTATTACAACCAAATGACCTGCCTCATGGTTAATACATGGGAACAAGACTCAGTTGCCTTAACAAAGACATCTAATGCTGGTTAGGCACCTTAGTGACACCTGCTGCAGCTGACTGCCACTCCCAAATGGCACTGGGGTCTCAGTCATGACTGTCAGGCCTGGGTGTATGTTTCTGATGCCACCAAACTGAAGATCCACAGCCGGAAGGATGGCTGGGCATGAAAGCTGGAAGAAAATTGTGAAATACCTGTCAAAGTGGGAATGTATTTAACTAAAAACAAACTCCCCACATCAGCATCTTCCTCTCACATATAAAAAATAAGCACACTAGTCATCTTGTGGTGCATTTTCCCTTGTGCAATTATGTGCAATCAAGTACTATTTGAAAACACAGGCCAAGGTTTTCCAAAAAGGGTAACTGAAGTGCATCACTTCCATGGCCTTAGAATCCTAAGAGCAAAGTTTTCAGAAGAATTTAATTGCTCAAAACAACATTAATTTATTTTAATTTGCAAATCAAGATGACACATGATCAAAATACTTTGATTCTTTTGCCTACAAAATTCTAAAATTTGTTGGTTAAAAATAATAATACAGCATGTAAAATATCCAATTATTTGCTCATCAGTGTCATCTTCATATTGCACTCTTTGCAAGCACAGCAGACTTCTTTTCTGCCTATGTTTTCAACATAAAGTTTTATATATATTTGAAATATTCTTTTCACTGTTAGCAAAGAAAGTCTGAAGGCACCCAGGGTAGCCAGGGAAAACTAACAAATATGGAACAGAAGCAAATTATTAAAATAGTTACCATTTGCCCACTATATTTGTAACTAACAGCTCTGTTCCTTATTCCTTACTTCTTGGTGGCAAAAGCCTGACTTTGATTTCAGCAAAGAAAAGTATCACAGCAATAACCAATTTTAGGTCATTTTCAGCATCCCAACCTTATCCTTGAAAAGGACAAGCAAAAGCAAAGGACTGTGCAAATATGCTGTAGTATGTTTGTCTCTTCAGAAGAAACTGTCACTCTCAAACTAGCAGTAAAGGGAAGTCTTAAAACAAGGGGACAAAAGAGAACCTCAAAACTTTGCCTCTGCTCCTCATGGAGAAACAGGACCTACTCCTTCACCCAAAACTGCAGAGAAGCTGGAGAATCATGAAGGGCAGATCCAAGAATGCACTGGAGAACAGACAGAAGTAGAGATGACGACGATGAAGAGCTACAAAGTGCTGTTGTTAGATGGACAGAAATCACCTTCTTTTCCTTATCTCTATTATGTAAAGGGTAAATTTAGGGTAGGTAAAATCTCGTCACACAGGGATACAGAACTACTATTGACTGAAGTGTGTTACTCATCTAATTTCTATGCTGTGCAGTCTACACTAAGTAAGGTCCTGAGTGCGTTGGCAAATGCCTTTCTTACTCACATGGACTAAGGTTCTAAATTAACTTTTTGCACTTCAACATCATCATCTAGATGCAAATAACCAACTCACCTTATGAAGCAGGGTTAGAGCTACACAGTTCTCTGGAAAGCTGACATAGGTCACTGCTAAGCCATGGCATGACTGAATCCAGGGTCTTATTCCTTAGTACAGCCCCACTCCTTGCTGTGGGAACGGTCTATCGGAAGTTCCATAGCAGCCCTAGGGAGTTATTTAATTTGCCCTTCAGCTTTGATTTTAAGTTTATGCACACACACACAGAAAAATCAATCTCGTCCCTATAAGAGCATTCTAACAAAAGACTCGGTGTGTGTGAGACTCAAATGTGTAGGCATCTTTCCTCTTCTGGAAAAGGATTAAGCGAACACTAGGAAACCTAGAATAATGAAGGAATAAGACCAGATTTTAAATGTCCTATAGAAACTAAACAGCAATTCTTCAAATCATACCCTGCAAAAGCCATCTTTCTGATAGTTGAAAGAGGGGGTTTGCTTTGTTTTTAAAATATATTCATATTCTTTAGACCATACTGGAACTTTAAACTTGAAATACAAAAGACATATCTGATCACCAATTTTCAGTTTAAGCCACAAATGACAAGCAATGCCATCTCAAAGTATAAGAAAAGCTTTCCAAGCATTATCAAAAGGGAGGAAAATTGAGTGTTGGGTTTTTCTTAATCTAGAGTTTGCTAAAGCAGCTTGTCTGGAACAGTGGTAGTCACCAGACTAGACCAGTATATATGCTGACTCTGGCTTGGGCTATTGTGACCCAAGCCTCATTCTGTGCTGCTCTCAAGGAATTCACAAATCCACCCATCATCAACTGACTAGATGCAACCAGTTACACAAATATCCTTCCTCCTTTAAGTCAGACCTAGTTGCTCTCCCATCGACAGAAACATCAGGTTATGTTTACATGTCTAGTGGAAAAATAATCCTTTCTGATTCCCCCTCTCTGAACTGGGAAGCTGAATTAATTCATTTCACAGCCATGAAGTCACTAGATGAGATGCAAGTAGGAAAGCATTGCTGGTAGTAGGGTAGAGGCAAGGCTACAAGGAAGTCACTGTGTCACTCATTGGATGTTTTGTGAAGTTACATCCTTAATTAGTTAGGCAATGGAGTCACACGGCAGCATGTTTGATCCTTCCAGGAGAGGACAGCTATCTCATCCTACTGCTATTATTGGACATCAGTCACCTCAACCTTCTCCACGAAACTTCCCCTCCCCATTAAATACATCCTTTGAAAGAAAATTAGTAGTTCTTACGAAAAATAATTAAGTATGTGTACTACAACAACATGGGAGTAAGAACATAAATCACAGTCTAACCATTCCTGTGAGAACATGCAAGAAAGTCTCTGAGAAATGTTCTCGGAAGATATTTAGTCTTGCTTAGGGAACAATCCCATTTCCCTTTAGCAACTCCACAGTGAGCTCATTTGCCATAGCTTGGAAGAGGAAAGAAGAGACTGTGACAATTTGTAGTTACTCATAACAGGATTCTGGACATTTAGATACAGAAATCTGAACAAGACTGAACTGCAAGTGAATTCCTGTATCTCTTTCACTGCTTTAAACATTGCTCTACATGTAAAGGCTGAAATCTTTCTAGTATTTAAAATGCTTATTTACTATTGCCTATTCTTGAAAGGGGAAGGAGAGATCCAGTGGGTAAACAACTGGTTGCACAGCTAGTGTCAGCAGCTGGGACTCAACTTTTACACACAAGGGACTGGCTTCCATAACCAAGGACCAATTTCTAGTAAAAGATGCATTTGACCAAGCAGACAGCTGGTAAAGGTGCTTTTGTTCTGACTAACACAGCAAGGCACGAGCAGTGCAGGAAGCATCTTAACTTGGGTGCCTGACAGTGGGGAAAGCATTGCTTAGCATCTCCACTAATGACCTAGATAACAGGACAGAGTTCACCTTCAGCAAGTGTGTAAGTGTAGGAACACACCAGATAGACAGGCTCCCATTCAGAGGAACCCTGACTGGGGTAGAGAAAAGGGCCAACAGGTAGCTCAGTGAGTTCAACAGACGGAAATGCCAATATTGCACCTGGGGATGACTAACACGAGTCATCAGTACAGGCTGGGAGCCAACCAACTGGAAAGCAACTCTGAAGTGAAGGATGCTGAGGTTCTGGTGAACACCAAGCTGATCATGAGCCAGTAAGGTGTATTGCAGCACAGAAGGCCAACAACCTTCTGGGCTGCATTAGGAAAAGGTCAAGGAAGGTGATTCTTCCCCTCCACTCAGCCTTGGTAAGACACACCTGGAGTGCTTCGTTCAGTTGTGGGCTCCCCAGTATAAGATAAACATAGACAATACTGGAGAAAGGCCAATGAAGGACAACAAAGTTAATTCAGGGACTGCAGCACCTGTCATACAAGAAGAGGCTGAAAGATCTGGGACTGTGCAGCCTGGAGAAGAGAAGGCTTGGGGAGATTTTATCCATGTGTATAAATACCCAATGAGAAGGAATAAAGAGGACAGAAACTGACTTCTCACTGGAGTCCAGTGACAGGCCAAGAGGCAATGGGCACAAAATGGACTAGAAGAAATGTTGTTTAAACATAAAAAGAGGAGACTTTATTACACGAGGGCATTCAAACGCTGGCCCGGAGAGTATGAAGAATCTCCACCCTTGGAGACATTTGAAACTCAGCTTGACATGGCCTTAAACTGACACTGCTCTGTGTAGGGGATCTCCAGACCGATTCTGGGATTACATGTGGTAGAAAACAAGTAAAGACCTGTTAAATTTGGTTCTTGGATACAGATTTAATCTGTCTTAAGGGTCTATAGCATGCATTTGTATTTGGCTCATTTGATGGAGGTGGTCGGGAAGGTAAATTGAACATAGGAAGGCAGGTCATAAATATTTATGCAAATAGCTGAATAAACATTAAGGAAAACTGACAGATACAGAGCTAATTCTGGAATGAGTTCAATGCAGTTTGTAGAAGTTCAACATAAGTCCACCCACTAAGTCTAAGCTGTACTAACTAGCTAACACTTACACAACTGTTATAGATTTATGTGAAATACAATACAAACCAATTTTAGAAGTCTCTGGATAACGTCTTGGTTCAGTACCAGAACAGGGTTTGTTCAACTGGATATACTTCCTTTCTAGCTTAAGATGAACAAAAAGATAAGGAACAACACATCCAGCAGAAAGAACTCACAGAAATGCCCCATATTAAAAAAGTAATATCCTTCCTTTATGGGCTAACTCATCTGCTTAAATAAACAAACCCTTTTATATACTGGCACAAATAAGAGGTATATTTAATTTTAAAAAGCCTTATTTAAGAGAATTGACTTGATTAAAAACTTAAAACAAAAACCCAAACAAACAAAAACCCAAACAAACAAAAACCCCCCCACCAAATCTGGAAATGTCAGGTGTTTGGGTTTTTTAGCCCAGAAATGTTCTGCATTAACTTTTATTCCTAAGCTAACGAAAACCACATCAAATCATCAGAAGACTAATACTGACCTTCTAAACCATGGTGCTAGTAATCAGATAATCCTCATGAGTTACTCAAATAGTTACTAATCAATTTATCATTTAATCACTTATACTGCCATAAAACCCTAATCTCCCAGCATGTCTCTCTGCCATTTCCTTCTCTCTTCTATCACTGATGAAGTACAAACCTCTTGCCTTCACAGGCAAGTTCTTGATACACACCTAAATGGTTGGGATCAGGACCAGAGAATGTTGTAGGTAAATGTGTAACCTGTAGGCATTTAAGTGAAAGCCTAAAGCACACTAATTAATGGCGATAAAACCTAACTCCAAAACTGATAATTAAGACCAATTTTATGGACAGATCAGTTCTCACAGATTAGTCTACCAAGGAGAAGTATCCCTTAAGCTGTTTAATTCTACATCACTATTTTATAATCTGAAGGAATCTTACATTGGCTTTAACTTTCTTTATGTAACTGGATACAGCAACTGCGCATAGCAATGGTGCCTACCAAAAAATTAATTAAGGACTAGACTGGTGGGGAGAAGAGATTTGATAGCTGCCTACAAAGGGAGACTGACATTAACATATGGTTGCTCTAACAGTAAGCATAAACCACTGAAGCCTTACAGACTTCTAGCCTCATTATGAGATTGGCATACTGTGTGGTTGGCAAAGATGCTTGCAAGAGAACCTGCATACAGTTTTAGGCAGTTATACTGAACATCAGTGCTTGAATGGGGCAAGGCCATTCTGTTCCCATTTGAATAAAAAAGCAAAACCTCGATGATCACATACCTCATTGCAACATTGCTGCCATCAATAACTATTGGCCTCAGGTTGTCACCATTCTCTGTCATATCCTCCTGCAGTGGAGACTCTGACCTCTGAGACTCTGTGGAAGACGCTTCGCGCATTACACTAGTGTTAGCATTAGTTACAGTCTGATCAGTCTCAGTTTTATTCCCAAGTTTGACAAGTTCTCCCAAAATATCATTTATTAAAGCATCAGTACCAAGTTTATTGAGTACAAGTTGAACCTGCTCTTCAGAGTAACCCAACTTAAGTGCAAACTCCAGTTTGGTTTGATATTCTTTCACCACATCGGGGGGCTTTTTCACTTCCTTAGGTACTATCTGAGCCTCTTCTATCCTAAAGTCTTGCAAGATTTCATTTCTTTTTAGTATATGAGGCTCTAAACAAGGAGATCGGCACAGCTGTCGGTGAGTCTTAGGCAATAAATGTGACTCTGATGCAGAATTATTCAGTCTCTCTGAATCATTATCAGAATTTGTGCTTTCTTCAGAGTCACAGCTGGAGCTTCCAGAAGTCTCTTCAGATGCCTCCTTTTCTACATCTTCTTTCCTAGAATTAACCTTATCCATTGTAGGCTTCTCCGCCATTGACCAAGGTACAATTGCATTTATTTGTGTGCCAGTGCTCCCCACATAGAAGTGGCCTAAGTCATGCCCCAGGTGATCCTTCAAGCCCATGAAGCTGCTGCATGTACTTGACTCCACTTTGTTGCTTTTCTTGTATTCCTGAATATAAAGTGTTCCGTATTCCTAAAGAGAAAACAAAAATGTTGCAACTGGTTACACGCATTACTTGTTTTGTATTTTCTTGCTGCTTCCTCAGAACTGCATTTATTCTCTCCAAGCAGAGAAACAGGACCCTTTTCTTTCTCTAAACACGGACATTTTTTGTGGGAAAACCTTTTCTTAAGGAACATCCATAGGCAAGTGGATAAATAATTAACCATTCTGAGTGTATAAAATGCTTTTACTTACACTTTTCTAGAAACGGGTTTATGAAAGAATACGAAACCAAACACTGCAAGTTTACCTACTGTAGCAGAGACAGGAGTCTTGTCATGATTTAAAAACAATGAGATGTTTTGTTTAATTTAAGTCTATATTGTAACAATGAAAAAGAAAACGGGACTATAAAATACCAATAGTAGAAAAGCTTTATAAATTATCTTAAACTATGCTGAACAGAAAGAAATTAGCACAGTATTAGATTATCTGGCTTATTAGTTACAGAAAACATGATTAAATAAAAACTTATTGGCCCCAAAAAACACTATCCATTCAACTGAATACACTCAAGCTATTTCTGAATTCCCTTATAAAGTGATAATTAAGTCAAGAAAGACTAACTGCTCTCAACAGAGTGCTGTATTACTAACACATACAGCATTTAGAGACATGGATTAATCTAAGGGCCAATAAAGTCAATGGAAGTCTTTGCACTGATTGCAATGGACCATTCATCAAGTCAACAAGGCAACAAAGTTAAAAGCTAATATCAACTCTTGGACTAGATATGTACTAGCCTTTTGTTGAACGAAATCTATACACATATAGAGAGGAGTCGTTTAGGAAAAACAGAAGAAGAAAAGTTGCAGTTTTCTGGACTTCATCTGCTTGCTATATAAGTCTTTCTGAAGGAATTTTGCATAACAGTAGTTATACAGAAATTAGCCACCCAGTTCATCACAAAGATTACTTCCACAACCTACATTTAAAGGCAGATTACTACCTCTTTCCCTTACTTTGTTCTTTCAAGCAGGAATATTTGCTAACTGCTTCAATAAAGAAAGATAAATTATTTCTCATAAATAAAAATGGACCATATGGACCAATTGTACTGCAGGGTTACCATGAAAAAGAAGAATTTAAATTAAGGAAAGACCATGAAACAAAGAGTTCTTTCACATTTCCATCTTGCAAGGCAGAATATAAAACAAGATATAGAGGCAAAAGACTTCACTTGAACTTGACAGATACGCTACAGACACAAACTTCATCAAGAAGGATATATTAGGAAAAAACGCCGAACAGAATCTCTTTATCTAAACTAATACAAATTACAGGTATATCTCATGAACAGCCAAAATACGTTAACTCTTCCATCCCCTTACAGGTGAGCATTTAAGAATGACCCAGTATTTTTAAAATACAGTGTACTCTGCTCTTCTTGTGATAAAGATTTGAGGGTGTTCACCGGAGAAAATTATCCAGGCTTAACATTAGAGAGAAATCAAAAAAACCCAATCCAATCCATGGTTCAGTAAACGCAGACTCTAGAGGCACTGAGTGCCAAGACATCTCTACTCTGGTGGAGCTTTTTGGTTAGGAGGCACAAAAACTTACTTTACCTAAGCATTTCTAGCTAAAACAAATAAATCTATCATCAGTGTTTTCATCCCCAACACCCTAATCCAGGAAAGACTAATAGGAAGGAAAACAAAGTTTTATTTATTTCTTATCTTGTTAAAAGACTGCAATTCTCAGGCAGTGTATTAATGAATATTGCCTTCTCTTAACTCAAAGCTTTAGGATTTCAAGTGACACCACAGATTAAATACAACAAAAATTTAGGAAATGAACCTTTTCACATGTTGATTTATTAACTAAGATAATACACTCGATAGCTCAGAGTTAGTAACAAATCACAATATCCCAATAAAAGGATACAGTTACAAAACCAACACTGTGGCCTTTACAGAACTGACACCACCAAAAAAAAAAAAAAAAATTAAAACAAATCGCAAACAAGCAGCCCCTATTGGAAGCCAGGCTGCTTAGCAACTGGCCTGCAGTTGCTAGGATGCACTCCTTTAACATACCATCATGAATACTAGCACAGCGAAAGAATAATTTGGTATGAACAAAAGCCCATGAAAGAGAGCGGGACTTAAGTGCGTCTGGTTTCCCCTCCGAGAACAATGCAGCTGCCAAACCAATCTGGAAGCCCCGACATCATTGTTCCACCAACCCCACAATCTGCTCTGACTCGAGGAAGTCTAGTTAATAGGCAACACTTTTAAGCTGGACTGAAAAGTTGAGCTGGCTCATGTACTGCTGCTGCAGAATACAGGGAGATAATGGGTCACTGCCTAAATCCGTGTACTGTGAAATGTCATTTTAGTATTGAACTAAAAGTGGAGGGAGGGGGTTTTTTGGAAGGGAGGGAGGGGGTGGAAGAGGAGGTTGCATATTAACAGCATCAAATAATGAAAGTCTGAAGTGCATAGATTAGAAAGAGGATTATTTTTTTTTTTTTTACTGTTAGTTAAAATAATACTTAAGTCATTCTCCCAATCGCTTCTTTCTTGAAGTTTAAGTGCTTTACAGCAACTACAATAATAACACCCTCCAGTGGGATTCAAAGAAGTCACTAGCATATGAATGTGTCTGAAGTTCAGGCATTATATAAAACATACTTTAGATGATTTGCACATCAACTGCGTATGAAAAATGACCATAGACTGAGCTTGGTCCATTGTTAGGAATATATACATAATCAGCCTCACATCTATCTGCTTTAAGTCTCCCGTCAATCTCCAATATACAATTGTTTATTTTGCACAGAACTCTACTGCTTTTCAGAAACTATTTAATGAATAGAATAATAAAAGCAGCAGCTTTAACATCTCCCACAGACAGTATATAGTCACTATGCTATTGCTTTAAAAGGGTAGTTAAAATTATGTTTGTACTGTAAACCCAAAGCTAAAGATTTTTGAAATAGTTACACTATTCCTGGCATTTGGCCTAAACCCTGCAAGCAAACTGCATTTATTTTCAGACAAATTTTTACAATGCCTGTGAACTTGTATATCATATTTGTGGTCAGTAGCATTTCTTGGAAACATTACACTTTGGAGCTCCCATCATGATGCCCTTTATGAGATTCATGGATTAGAACCATGAAAATCAGACGTCACTTTTGAATGTTGCCAATTATTTAATCTTGATTTGGTTAGTGAAGAGCAACATGCCAGCCAGTCAATTTGAATGAATTTGTATTCCAAATAAACACTAGTGTACCTCTATACAGGACAATGAGGCTTGTGAAAACCAGACAAGGTCACATTTATCCAAAGAGTAACATCAGCTAAGAGCTCCTTTATCTAGAATGAACTCTCATTACACGCACATGGTTTTAAAGTATGCTTTCTGATCAATGCAATATAGCTAAGAAAAGTATCTGCTATGCATTCTGACTCAAATGAGAGCTAAACAAAAAAACAAAAATAATAAAAAATTTCCTGTCAAGAAAGTCTTCAACTTTTGGTTATGCTCATCACAGCTTAGTAAAAATTGTATTTATGAAAAAGTTAATAAATGGGCAACTCCCAATTTAGGCACAGCTACGACAACATAAGTTTCAAACTGTAGCCTGTTTAGAAGTACAGTATCACACATTAGGTTCACTGTTAAAGGCCCAAAATACTGCGTCAAAGACATTTATTGAGTATAAATGTAATAATCCAGATGAGCACTGTGCTATTACATTGTAGAAGTGTAATCCTTTCCCATTTCTTAGATAGTTGTCACTATTTTCCACTAACCATCAACAATCAGCCCACTGGTCCACCTTCACACAAAAGAGAAATATTTCTCAAAGGAATGTGGGCAAGTAGATAATCTAATCTTTTACTGTATATTCAGAATATTTTCCATTTATTGTTGAGCGCAAGAGAAGCAATTTAATGCAAATTTAGTTCACAGAGGAAAATAACAAGGAGTAAAATAGTGTGTCACGTGGCACAGCATAAGAGAAATTGTGTATTCTCAAAAGACCATCAAAAAGTTTCTGAAGATACACTCTACAAGGAAATAGTTCAACATATTTTCACACAGGCAGACTTTTTCTCAGTCCTCTATACACGAAATGGAAAATATTGAAATCAGTTAACTGAAACACTCATTACTTGCACAAACAGAAATGCAGAGCTGAGCAGAAAAGAAAAAAGAGAATGTATCCAAATGATAAAGATACTGCAACAATGCAAATAAAATAATGAATATGTAATAAATACCTACTGCTGTAGTTTCCATGTATTTAATTACCATTGTATTTCAGAGAGTGCTGTTGTCTGCATCATTCTATCCAACAAAGGAGGGATGTCCCATTGAACAGATTGGTTAATGCTCTGGGGCAACAGATGTCTACTGGAACTGCAGGAGACCAGCAACTGGTGGCCTGCCCATCTTCTGAAAACTTCAATAGACTCATGCATATGTTCACACAATAGGGCATGTGGTAGAAATGCAAACCTCTTTTTAACCCTTTTATATGCTCTCTCTCCCTCCCAACTGATATATGAAGGTCTTTTTTTTTTGTTTGTTTGTTTGTTTTTTTTTTCCTTTAGAGGATCCTTGGAACACAAGCTCATGGAGTACATTGTGTTTGTTCTTCAGTTTAACATCTGAACTCAAAACATAAACTAAAGCAGATTAGCAACTTTATAAGAACAGCCAGGCTAGATCTGACATACTGATAACTAGCTTTCAAAGCACAAAACCTTTGACTGGAACATGTTCCTATCTGAGAGCGTCCTAATGCTCTACCTTACACTCTGGTTATCTTCAGATAGCTCACAATGAAACTCCTTCTGTTTTCAAAAAACGGAAATTTCACCCATTTTATGGTATAATGGAAAAGGTGCTTGATTTTTTTTTTCTTAAAAGCTTTTTCTACTAGTTACAATTTAAATAATAGCTTATTTGCAGAAAAGGAAAAAAAAAGGCAAATACCTGTAACTTAAAGTTGAAACCTCTTCATCTGCCCAGCAGGTTAGAGAGAATTTGTTCTGTTGATGGCTACTGCCAACCATTTTCAAATTCTGGGAAACACACCATTACCAATGCTTTTGAAAGTTCCTTAATAGAACGCACTGGGCGAGATCACTGCTCTTTAATATACTTAGTCTTAGGACATAACTGGTTTTGTTACCCTCTTTTTCCAAGAGACACACGAAGTGTGCAAATCTCAGCTGACACACACACTAGCTTATTGTCCAAAAGCAAACTGATAACATTGAAACACCTGAAAGGTGAAACATCCCATTTGTCCAGAGAGAAGCCCATATACTTACATTCACTGGAAAACACACAGACATTGGTTTCTCGTAGCTGTTCCAGAAGCAACTCCTTAACACGATTTCAGCTGCAGACTTCAGGCAAGCAAGCAGAACAATGAATGGACGAACAGATGGACCCGCGATGTCTTTGCTTAACCTATTACTGAGCGGCCACGGAGCCAATCACGACCCGCGGAGCTCACAATTAGTTGGCCGGGCAGATGCAAGGCAACCTCCCCACCCTGCATCAGGTTCGGAGGTTTCTAAGATAAGCAAGTTGATGTCATTCTCAGGGTCTGCCCCGGGCAGCATGTGTATTAACGAGGGGTGTGCAGCAACAATAGGCCATACAAAAGAGACTAGCAGGCAGCTGCTGTATGAGAGCCAGAGTCATTAGGGAGCAGGCTGCCAACAAGAAACACCTGGCTTGGGCAGACTTCAGCTTCTCCTCATTGTTTCTAATTCATGAAACAAAGAAAAGAATTATTTTTTAAGTAGTAAAAATTGTGAGTCTCTATTAAAATATATCAGTCTAAAGTAATATAATCCCCTCTATTATGGAAACAAAAAGTTCTTTGTCAGGAAAAATATTAAAGAGAAATAAATCTATCAGTAACTATTGTAGTCCCCTTTTCTTGTTAGCAAAATTAATCATAGTGGTATAAAGCGCAAGGAGGTATGAAAGGAGCCCACACTAGGCAGTGAAATGTATTCAGAAACAGCTTTCTGAATTTTCTGACACTTTTGTACATTAGTCAATAATTGAAACAATCTTGCATTTACACACTACCCTTAGAGTACTTGTGCGTAATTTCAATGGAAGGTGAAAATGATTAAACTAAAACTACATAATATTAATATGTGGAATAATGGATATTTTTAAGCAATAGAAACATTAGAGCACTTGACAGAAAGGAACTATGAACTACTCTTTTCTTCTCTAGTCACTCATATTTGTTTGCAACAGAACTTTTCCTTTTTTCCCCCCACCCCTTCATAGATCCGTTCTAGACACCAAGATCTTTCCGTCTCTTCACAACGACAGAATATTTGAACAAAAGTCTGGAGGTAGGTTATAGCCAACTTTTAACTGTTTTTATTTTTAATTGAAGTAAGCCACATAGAAACACAAACTCCAGTCCACCTCTCCCCTCACTGTCCACTTTCCACTGCCCAACACTGATAACATAACAGTAGCAACATAACAGTAGCAAGCTTTGATGCTTGATAAAAAATGATGGAGCACTGTGGACTTTCAAGTAAGAAGCTGCCACTGCTGATAACTTCAGTGAAGATAGATCAACTTCAGTGAAGATAGATCAACGCACAGAAGGAAGCAATCCTACATTTCCAAATGTTCATCTGAATGACTACTAGAAAAGTGTATTTCCTGAACTTCAGCATCATTACATTACTAAAAGCAATACTGAGATCCACACAGGCAGCTGTCCTCCTCTGCTTGCGAGGACAGGCAAACTGCTGGGAAATATCTACAGTGATTCAAAAGAAGGAAAGAATGAGAACAGGTTTATTAGAACAGTTTTGAGTAACTTCCCAAGCTTTATGTGGATATTAAAACAACTCAACAGAATAAATGAAATTACATACCATCATGCTATTACACTGATGCATTTATTATGTGCCCAGATATTAAGCTGCAAAGAAATCCCAACTATCGTTTCTCTGCACTGTGCATTAAACACTCCTACAAACAACTGCTAACACCACAATTTTTGAGCTTTTAAGTTGAAGGCAGGAGGAGACTCCTCACTAATTTCTGCCACTGTGAACACAAAGAGTGAGAGAAAGCTACCCACGAGCACAGTGGGATGCCTGATCTCCAGCACTGGATTAAGCCTCTTTGCAAACAGCGAATAAAAGCAGTGATCTGAAAAAGCTAATCAGTCCCTGCTGTGGTATTTAGACTACCTCAGTTGCCAGTATTGGATAATGTTAAGCATATTGAAACTTCTGTAAGCAAAATAGGAAACTGGTCCAGTTCACCTATGTCCAAGAACTGCCCTTAAACTCAAGCAAGATCACTTGGCTAGTCATTCCTGGAGTATCTCCCTGATTAGAGCCAGGCACTGTTTGCAATACCAGGGATGCTTGCTTTGCAGAGGACACATATGATACCCTTTATAGACATCTGTAACAAACTGAGAATTCTGTAGCACAGAAGTGGTGTACTTAGGGCTCTACAAGCACATCTAGGGCAAGTGTATGATTTGGTTAAGAAATCTGTCTTAAAAATAATGTTGTAAAAAGTTTACTTACAAAGACCTATGTCTATTACAGTAACAATAGGAATACTGTCTTGCCCCACGTTCCTCCCAACTCTCCATACTCCAAGTGCACGTCTTCAGGGAACCAGGGCTAAACTGTAGTTGCAGATTAATGTTCATGCAAACACCATAATGCAGCACTATGACCAAAGTAAGAACAAATACAATCTGAAAACATAACATTATATTGCTCAATTTACTAAAATAGCAAACTGTAGTTGCATGAATTAAGAAGACATTTTCTAATTCTACCTTGTGCACAACATCAGTTGCTTAAGCCAGCTGCCTGTTCTGAAAGCATCTTTTCAGATCTTCCCTTAAACAAGTTGGGCTGTCCAAAGTTTACAAGGTATCAGATAGTCCCATTATATCAGGCTTGTGATGATAGAAAAGCATTCCTATTAAGATTTAACCAGTACATGAAGCTTCCTTCTGTGAACTATGAGCTCACCAGAGACACCTTAGCACAAAACAGCATAGCTCTCTCATCACATCAGTGAAAGGCTGTTAGAGCATCACTAGAAGGCGTACAGCACAAGTTCTCCTTCTTGTGCTGAAACCTTCAAATCCAGTAACTACTTCAACAATTTCCTATTACTATACACAAAACACAAAGAGTCAGTAAGTTAAATGTGGTCACCAAAACAAACGCAAACCTAACAGCTCCTTCTATTATCTGGTCTTCCAGGATGAGTAAGCTATAAAAACTTCTTTTTGTGGCTGCCAGGTATTGGACATTTTGTACAGTGCTCACCAGGTTCCTAATGCCACTTGATTAAACAACAAGCCTGCACAAAATCTTGAATTGCCTGGAGGTGATGGGCCTGGGGAGCCCATGGCAGATTTCCAAGTGGCACACAGCAAGGTGATGGGATGCTGCATAGAGACATCGACCAGGGTGAATCTCTCGGTTTGGATGAGAGGTGGGAAAGATAGCATCCCCCTGCTTCCACTGCCCAGTTTGGTATGAAAAACCTGCATGGAAGGATCAGAAAGACCAAAGGAGGAAGACCGGGAGCACTAGGGAAATTCAGGCAGCACAGGCTGAAGATATTAAGAAAGCACTACTATGAAGGGGAGAAAAGTACCAAAAAACCAAACCAAACCCAAAACAAAACAAACAAAAAACCAAACAAAGAGCCAAACAAAAACAACCCCCCCCAAAAAAAAAAAGCCCCCAGCAGCTCCTAGTTCCAGCCAATTCTTGTTGTTTCAAGCACATTGAAAACAAAGCCTTACTTAAAAAGAAACTGTTTTATGCCAGCATACAAAATGGTCATTCTGCAACTCAAGTGGTATTATTGCAGCAATTAGAAAGACAACTTGTCCCATTAAAGTATTTAATTGTCTTTTATTGTGGAACTTTATGCTAAGCCTGCAGTAATAAATGATGCTGTTGCAAGAATACACTGCACAAGTTAAAACTATCATGTACCACTGCATTTAGGAAACAGAAATGAAGGTTGTATGCTACAGACAAAACTTACCACTGTGCCACTGCAAAATATCCTACATTTAATGCTGGACTTGGGAGCTGCAGGGGAGATGCCTATCTTTAAAATTTCAAGGTGAAAATACAGCAGAAATTTTTTTCCAGTTAGTATGTGAAGAGATGCAAACTATCTTAAGCAGAATGCTTGAAAGAAGTTTACCTAGTTTTGAGGAATGGTAAGTGGTGCTCTAAACTGTATCTACATACAGTCATAAAAACAAAACCCACCACCACCCTGCAGCCATACAGAAGAGTGAATTAAATGACCAGCAAAAAGTGCTTAAAATTCAGAAAAAGAACCGATATTATGACAAAGATGAGTAATGTTTTGCCTAGAGAATAACTATCCTTAAAAAAAATTGTGTTTTAAAATAAGGATCAAGTGTATTTTCAAATGCAGTGTAAATGTTTGTAGATAAATATGCACTTTCAAATGCATTAAAATGGAGTGGTAAAGAGTTCCTTCACTCTTTGAAACAAGACTCATCTCTCTCTAGTTATCCTTAAAATTTTAAAAAAGAGCAGAAATGCATTTTCCATCTGAGTATCATCTTAAAAGAAGGTCAGAATGTCCACAATTTCTAGTATAATCCCACTAGACCATCAGTATTGACTGCATGCAAAACTTGAGCAAACACTGCAACATTTATCATGACGTCCTCTAATGTTTTGAAGGGAAGATTAAAACTCTAAGTTTTATCACAAGCAGTGATTACTTTTTTGCTATCCAAGGGTAAAACAGACCCACTCTTTCCTCGTCTGTCAGTAGACAAAGGCAGTGACCATGAGCTGCTCATCATGAGATGACAAGGTGCCTGCCTGCAGCTGCACAGCTTCCCTGCATTAGGAGCCCAACAGGCTTGAGCCACACCAGCCAACTACACAGAAAGCATAAAGCAGAACTCTGCAACAGCAAAAACACTGGCATCAGCCCTCACTACCACACTGAGAAGTAGCTCCTGAAATACATTTTCTGAAGTAGATTTTCATTTTGAAAGTAAAGAGTTTTTATATATTTTTAAATTTCTTTTTACCTAAGAGGATGGTGAAAGTCATTGCCTCAGCACCATAACTTCAGATATTCATTGCAGGCACAGATCCCTAAGCTATGCTTCTTCCACAGCATCACAGAACCACTTAGGCTGGAAGAGACCTCTGTAAGTCATCTGGTCCAGCTTCCCTGCTCCAGCAGGGCCACCAAGACCCAGTTACTGAGCCCCTGTCCAGAGAGCACCTGAATATCTCTAAAGATGGAGATACCACAACCTCCCCAGGCAGCCTGTGCCAGTGCTTGGTCCTCCTCACAGAAAAGAATGCATTTCCTGATGTTCAGAGGGAACAGTCTGTGCCTATTGCTTCTGGTCCTCACCATGGGCACTACTGGGCTCTGTCTGCTTTGCACACACCCTTTGGGTATTTATACACATTACTAGGAAGCCCATGAGCCTTCTCCAGGCAGAACAGACCCAGTTCTCTCAGGCTTTCCTCCTAGGAGAGATGCTCTAGTCCCTTCAGCATCTTTCTGGTCCTTTATTAGAGTCACTGCAGTTTGTTCATGTTCTCTTGTACTGGGGAGCCTGGCACTGGACACAACACTCCAGGTTTGTCTCATCAGTGCTGAGCAGAGGGGAAGGATTCCCTCCCTTGAGCTGCAGCACCACCCCTCCTAACACAGCCCAGGACACTGCTGGTTACCTCTACCATGATGACACATCCCAGCCTCAAGGATTTTCCCATCTGTAAGTGGATGCTCCGACTCAAATGTGGTTAAAATCTAGCACATGCATACATGACACTATAACCACACCTGTACAAGTATACCAGGGTACACACAGGTACCATGATCACAGAAGTCTTGTTTCCAAGGACAGTACGTCACACAGCCAGAAATTCTTGGGATTTTGGGGAAACAAACACAAGACCACTGCATCAAAAATGTCAGGAAAATGTACTCCTTTGCTTGGCACATTAAGAGTGTGACCATTTCCACAGTTTGTCTGGTAAAGGTTTGTTTTTGCAACTCTGCCTGTGCTCACAGTGGTAGATCCCTTCATCCCCACTTCTGATACAGCCACATGTAAGACCCACCCCATTTGGTAAAGTCTTCCACTAGGACTGAGCCCTCAGCTACCATTTCCTGTCCAAAATCCCCCCACTTTTTTACTGTATTTTAAAATGCAAATATAAGGGAAAAATACAAAAGTTGCCACTAGCACCATGAGGCACGTCTAATGGGTTTTTTAGCTTTAAAACGGCACTTAATATCTTGTGCTTATTTCTGTCCTTTTTAGGGATGCAAAAGTATAGAACATCTCAGGTTTGCAAGAAAATTACCCAAATTAAAAATTCTTAAAATAAAATAAACCAAAATCATCTTCCAGTTTTTCAAATTCCAGTCTATAGACACCGAAGGGCCTATCCTGTTTTACACACTTTGCCAAAGAAGCCCAAGGAAATCCAACCTGCAGCTTAGCTACTTTGATGCTGGGCCTTCCAGCTCTTCTAGGAAGTATCCAGGGGCTTGCAAACCAGCAAGCACTGAAACCCCCTTCCATGCACTATGATGGCTGCTGAGCAACTGCTCTCATCAACACCAGGGCAGTGCAGAACGTGCTGTACATTTCTGTATCAAATGGCAGAACACTGCTTATTTTAAATTTATAATTAAAGGCCACTCTGTTTAACTTATTTTATTATTTATGAATTGCAGCAGACACTGAGATACAAAATATATTAGGGGGAAAAATAAATAAAAAAAAAAAAAAAAAAGGAGTTTCCAGCAATATGTACATGTTATATTCGATCTCCCCCCACTTCCAGAAAGAGTCACACTGTCTGGATCCTTTCTGAGCATGAAAATTTGAACTGTCTAATTAACTTTCCCTGTGACAATCCTGGGCAGCCAAACAATGCCTACAACTGTACATAGTGTACACCATTATGCTTAGCAAAGTACCTTTATTCAAATTTGTTCTGTCAGAAGAAAATCCTCTAACAAAACTAACATGGTTATGTGAAAAAAAAAAAAAGTATTCTCTTCATTTAAATGCAAGTTTAAGAGATTTAGTAGTCAACCTAACATCTTTTATCTGTGCCACAGACTATTATTAAGAGTTTGAAAGGCTCGTCAGAGGAAAATAGGCCTCTCAAACAGTCTAGAGACATTGCCAGGTTGTGTTTCATGCCATGCTGCTGGCAACAGAGCTCCATAATCTCCAGGGTTCCTGGAGAGAGTTCAAGGTGTTAGTCGGACTCTGTGTTGCCCTAAATGGCTTCACAGTGTTATACATATTTGAGAGACAATTCCTGTGCCTGTACCACACGGCTGCAGTTGTCCTTTTGGACTGGAGCCTTCTGTGAGAAAGCTGCCAGCACTGGATTTTCTGCAAGACTTTCAGCCTTGCCATTTACTCTCTGTTGGGATGAAAGAGTCAGAGAACACGTTAAGATTCATTTTTTTTTACCCCAATTTAGTAAGTTAAAAATCAGGGAACAGAGAGATGATAATGTGGTTTGTCAAGACACACTTAGTACATAATTGCTTCTTACTTTCTGCGCAAGCTTTTAATAGACCTGGCAAGTAGCAACAATAGCCAGATCTTACACAAAGTGGGTTACTGTAGCTGCAAGTCCAAGTTGAAACAGAAATATAAAGAAAATAGCTACAGAGAAGTGTATCTTACTTCCTGTTATTTAAGTATAGCTTTTCTTCAGATTTACTGTATCCCTGAAGTCAGAAGAGATCACCAGAAGTCCCCAGAGTTACATATACCAGGCTTTGAAATCCTAATATTTTACATATTAATAAAACAGCTTGCTCACTTTTGTTTAATAACCTAATACATCAAAAAGAGATTAACCATGTTAGTGATTTCACATGATTTTTCTAGGTCTTCATAATCTCAGAGTAATTTTGTTTTGAGCTCAGAACTCTGTAACTTTTAAAGTAGAAATTTATTCTGCAGGCCAAATTTTCTTACAGTTAGTTGGAAAGTCAGCTAGATTTCCAATCTGTAAATTCATACAGAGATTTCTTCATTGAGACTAATATTTCGAGCCCTTTTGGGCCCCCAGAGCTCACACCTTGCTTTTCAGAGTTGCATCTTGTCATGAAGTCAGATCTGATAATAACAGACGAAAATGCAATTACTTCATTCAGAACTGGTGATTTGATTAATACTACATATTAAATAATTTAGTTTGGAAGGGATCTCTGCAGGTCAGCTAGCCCAATAACCCTGACTTAGCACAGGGTCAACTACACTAGGTTCCCCTGTGTCTTTTCCAAGTCAATTTCTGAGTATCTCCAAGGCTGCAGACTCCACAATCTCCCCAAATACCTGCCCCAATATTTAAGTATCCTCATGGTGACATTTTTCTTCATCTCATGCCAGGATTTCTTTGCTGTAACTTGCAACTGCTGTCTCTTGTCCTTTTGCTACGTGCCTCCAAATAGAGTATTTTGACTTCTCCATACCCTCAAATTATGCAGCTGAAGAGAGCAATAAAATCCCCCTTAATCTTCTCTGAAATAAGGCTGAACAAATTCAGCTCTGCCAGTGTCTCTCCTTGTACACAATGTACTTCAGTCCCCTAATCATCCTGGTAGCTGTCTGCTAGACTTGCCCAGCAAGTCAGTGTCTTCTCCTGTCCTTCAGTGACCAAAACTGGATACAGTGCTCCAAGTGCAATCTCATCAGTGCCAAAAAGAGATAAATGATCACTCCGCTTGACCCGATGACTACACTCTTGCTAATACAGCCTATTTGGCCTTATTACCTATTTCTGCAACATCATCTTGCACTTATCAAGGGATGAGGCTTTACTTTCCACAAAAGGATTCCATGTCAGCAGATGAACTAAACCCTATTTACAATGCCCACTGGAGGCATCTGTTTTCAGTCTGCCTGCTACAAACATTTTCTCATCAGAGCTCCCACAGGCATACCAATGAGTGTATCCAAGCTGCAGAAGAACAAACGGAAGTGCTCACAGAAGTATGCATCAAGAAAGATCAGCCTTAAGATGATGATGTTTGTTCCACATTAATGAGTTCACTTATCTGAGGTCTCTCTTGCAACAACTATATATATCAAAAAGGAGGTGATTTGTAACATACTAATGTTCAAAATGTAGCAATATGTCCCACCTGAACTACAAGCTGCTACCAAGCCTCACAAAACTTTGGAGCTGCCAGTTTTGAGACAAATCAGATGGAAGACCATCACCAAATATGGAACAATACCTTATGGAGAGACCATGAATGGTACCAACACAGTTAAACTTACCAAAGTCAAAGGACAAATATTCTCAATCCTGAAAAAGACTGGCTGCATAATTACACAATGCAAACATGCGCTAAATCTCTGAGATTTGTAGTTTAGTTTCTCCTTATTTATCAGGCAAGGGTGGTTTACCAAGTTTCACCTATAAGTGATGGCCAATTCAATTTCTCACAAGAAAGTAAGTCACAATTTTGAATGAGCCCTGGGAATAAAGTCAAACTCCAGCAAGTGGGCAGTACCTAAACACATTTATGAACCATGCTATCTTTTGCTGGAACCAGATGAAAGTTGCATCAATGTACACAGGATACCAGACATTTTCTTCCACACAACACCTATACTAAAAAGCTGCTAAAAGACAAGTGAGCAAGTGGCTGGGGAACCAGAATCTGAAGCAGAAAATCCTGATTTTAGTCTCATCAAAAATAATGGCCTGTAGATCAACAACAACTTCAAGACACCCAGACTGTAATCCCAACAGTGACAGTGACTCTAATGAGTCCAATTCACAGCTTGGCAAGAGCGACAAAAGTCCAATTGGCAGCCCAGCAAGAACAGCAGCACAAATCCCAGAAGCAGCTGCTACAGAGACTTGTGAACCCAGGTGCACAGCCCTGAGCACTTGTACATCACAGCGCTTCCCTAGCCAGAACAAACCATTTCCAGAGGTGTATCTGGCATTACAAATAGCATGTATTGGAATTATTGCTGAGGTTTTCAAATTAGTTTAATGTTTTAAGGTGGAAAGGCCCTCGGGGATGCTGCTGCAAACTATGAGGCTCTAAGACTTTCCACTAAGATGAAGTGGAGATCTCCATGAAAGTGTTCATAGCACTTTATATAAGAGAACTGTCTCTCATCAAGAATGAGGCCATGTATTGAATCTGAAAAGATTAGATAACACATTGATTCAAGGATTAGCTTTACAGATGACAAAGGATTGAAGAGACCTGTTGAGAGTCAGGGCACCAAGTATAATGGTAACTAGGAAAGCACAGAGATGAAGACTTGGATACCAGCTACTTACATTAACTGTTTAAAGAACAAAAGGAGACCAGGGAAGTAGCTTCTGTTAAAGGAAAGCAGCCGTCTGCCTAAGGAGATGCAATCTGTCTCTTTTCTAGGCAATCTCTGCCAAACCACCAAATTTCATTAATCCTAAGATAAAAGGTCTAAGCCATAGCAAAAGAGAAATTTTCAGTTCATCACAAAACTTCAGTTTGATGGGACTGATTTATTGATTTCACAACTTAACACATTACTTTCTACAGCTCATAAGGGAGCACGGCTCACATGAATGGTCATTTAGAAATTATCATGGAAGTTTCTGTCTATTAACAAAGGGCTCAAGGATTTTACTCTTTAAGATGCTTCCCAGCCTCTGCGCTTTACCTACTTGCAGCAAACAGAGTACTTTTCAGGTATTTGCAATAACCTGTGTCACATTTACTGAACACTTCCAGCTTCACTGATTCTCCAGTCCCTGGCACTCCCCTGAAACTTTCAACCACCTCCCAAGGCATTCCTTTCATACCAGAAGAAATTACTGCATTTCTTCCATTGGGAGGATTAATAACATCTATTAAACTTTCCTGTACTCCCAAGCACTGAATGTCTTACTTGCCTCTCCCTCCTCTCTCCCCTTTTTTTTTTTCTCAAAATACCAACTTGCTATAAAGTAAAATCCTTTCTCCCAAATAAAGCTTTAAATACTATAAGATGGAATACATTTTCAATACTTTGTATAATCCTGCAGAAATTTTATGCAAAGGACACCTTTATCCTGAATGAACTTAGAACCAAATCACTCTGGTCTAAACCAGAGGTATTGGGAGCTGTCTTTGTAAGCACATATGAGGTTTCTACACTCAAAGGATAGCAGATCCTGGGATGGTCTGTGTCCATCCACCCATACACACACGCACATATAAATATATTAACAGACATCTACCTTCCCAGGGAGGAGGATGACGTATGTCCAATTTTAAAGTGTTACATTGGTATCATAAATCAAACACACACAACCTTAAAATGGCCAAGCCGACAGGAGAGGTAGTCTGGCACATGCTGTGAGGTAAGCCTGAAAGAATGATGAATCTCACAGTTGCAGAGGATGAGCTTCATTATTCTCCAGGGCAAACTTTGAAAACGCCTTGTCTGGACCTTTCCAGTCAGGACAGCAGAAGTACAAGTCTTAAAATTAAGGTATGCTTTCAAAACATTCTCATTCTGAAGCTATGACTCAAAAATGAATGGAGCTTGAGTACCAAAAAGCTAAAATAATTCTTTAACTGGATTAAACACCATCCTTGCAGAATGCAAAAGTCAGTGTCAAGTGTCAAGCCCAACACTTCATACTCAGTGAAACACAATTTTGATTTTTGGTAGCACAAGCTCAGCCTTTTAGACAAGAAATGTGATCTAACCTGAAGTAATCGATCCTGATAGGTAAAAGAGAAATGCCTAGTTCATCTAAACAGAAAGCCCCAAGGTTATGAAAATCTCTGTCAATTTCTGCTCATCACTAACAACTTGGTAAGGAACATGCTTTTTGACAGAGCCTCAAGCTGTTATACAGAAACATTTAAAGATGCAGAACTTTACCATGAAAAATCTCCTCTAACTCTGGAGATCTGCCTGTTCCACAAGGCATACAGAGGAGAAACATATAGTGAGAAAAAAATAATGAAAGAAAAAAAATACTAAAGGCAAGGGGTGGGCACAGGGAAGAGATAAGAGCAGGTGAAGGGCCTCATAACTCTACCAGGAAGGCAATTATGAGCAGATTACAATTGATTTTCTATCTATTTGCTAACTTGAAATAACTACAGTTTGAGACCAGGAGGTAAAAAAAATGACTGCTTCTTGTTACCCTGTGTCACCTCTGCTTCTGTTATATTCTACCTTTAACATAAAATGTAGTAATTAAAATAAAGTGTCAATTCTTTCAAGCATAAAAACATGGGTTCGTTCAATTAATGGGTTTCTTGCTTCAAACATATGGCAGAAGTAGTACATTTATTGTAAATATTTAGCAAGCTTGGAGATGTGTAGCATTTTAAACACAACTCTACCTAATAAGAGTTATAAAGAATCACTATACAACAACTTCAGTCCAAGGACAGAAACATTTCAGTCTCTTCATAGACAAAACACACTGCAGTCTTTGTGCAACATCTGGTTTTCACAGTACCTACCACAAGTCAAAAAACAAAGTGTAATCACCTTGACCACTAATAAGGCTGCCGGCTAGATGCCCTGGCAACAAACACTGTGGAAATGAGTGAATGCTGCAATATCTCTTGAATAACTTAAAAAAACTCTTATCCGTGACTACCTAGCTACATGTGGGACACTGCTTCACAGAGCAGCAAAAGCAGCAGAATAATATTTAAAGAAGAGGAAAAGAAGTTTTACATCACACATTTTCTACCCCCCCTCCCCCTTCCTTACTACTGTCACCCTCCCTGAAGCACTTCAATTTCTAAGGATTATTTAAAATACAGACTATGAAGATATTGATGACTGCAAGCTGAGGCTAGCAAAGTCCAGATTATGATCTATTTTATTTAAAAAGTAAAGCGCAACCAGGGGAAAAAAACTACACAGACACTAAGTTTTTAAGGGCAGATTTTTACATTTTTTTTTAATTTTTTACATTTTTTTTTAATTACTAGTTCAAGATAGAAGTTACAAATCTGATGCAGAAAATACCAAACAATATTTCATGACTTCTGTAATGAAAGCAGTCAAACTAAGTCACACATCTCCTTTTTACTGAAAGGGGTTACTTAGCCGTAGCCATTTCTGAGTGCAACAAAAACTGACCTGAGCCAAACAAGTTCCTCATTTCACTTCACACTGACTTGAAACTGCATTTTTTCCATCTTGTTTAAAGAGTATTTTCAACTGCACATTGAATGTATAAAGTCTCACAAAAGAAAAATCTCATAAGGTTTTCAACTTACCTATGTAAAATTGAACAGTAAATACGTTTCATCAAATGAACCTGAATCTCCAGTCTTTTAAAGTCTCACCGATTGCAAGACTAGTTTCCTTCAAAAACAGGAACAGCTCTGGAACACCAATAATGTTTTTAAAGGTTGGTACAACCCAGAGGAGCAGGCAGTGAAATCACTCCAGTAGAGTGTTGCTCAGCTCAGCAGTCAGCCTGAAATGCACAATCTACACAGATGAGTCAAGTCTGGATAATCCCTTCATGCTCTGTCAGGTTAGGAGTATGGGGTTTGTTTTGAAATGGCATACCTTCAATAAACTCCACTTTTCTCCATTTACATTATCAGGTGACAGTTTTTGAAGAGTGTTTTGATTTGCAGATGTGTAAAAATGTTGTCAGTGGAGTTCTGTCTATCAGGACCTCATAAACAATAATTTCCTTTTTAACAGGATTGAAAATGATAGCGTTAATTATAACACCACCAAGTGACTGCTGCCCTATGGAGGTCCAGTGTAGTAATAAAGGTGTAACAACCATGGCAAGGTTTGTAGAGAGATGAAATACCTTGAATTGTTTCGACTACCTCCACTAGGAAAAAACAAAACAGTTTTTGAATTCTCAAGACTAAGTGGCCTAATTAATAAAAAAGAATGGGGAGCAGGAAGAGAGAAAACAGATTTTCCTCTATTTCCCCAAAATAGTTGCAAACGTGTTTTCCATTGACATAACAAATTCTCTTTAAAATGACAACATGCTTGAATCCAAATCCATTCATGACAGATCACACTCTGTTGAAGTGTAATCTCACCCTGAAGCACCACCAGATAGAAAACTTATTTCACAAAGATATATCTCATACAATCTTGGAAAAAGTCTTTTTGTCAGCTTGCTGGGTTGCTATATGGGCAAGTGCTACATAGTAAGGAGCCAGTGGAAGAAGAGGAAATATCCTGCCAGTTTGAAAACCCAGACATACCTGAATGATTTATTTTCCTTCCAGATCAAAAGAGTATGCTACTGCTATCTTAAGTATGTCATTAATTGCATAACCCTAAGAGTCACAATTACGAATTATGTCTCTGCTTTGCAAACACAGATCAAGAGGACAAGACACAGTAAACAAGACGTTTCAATACATCTCTTGTTGAAGAAGTGTGGTCCGCTGTTCAGCAGGATGGGTTTACTTAACCCAAGTTTCGGCAACACCATTGCTTAAGGGCTGTTTAGCCCTGTCAGAGCTCCCAAACGAGAGCCTGGCACGGGAGTGTCAGCCGGGGCCAGGTCCGGCTGCAGAAGGTGCTGCACAAGCACAGCCCGGCGGAGTTTCCTGCCCGGGGGCATTACAGAAATCACGTCACCGCTCCACGAACACAGCCCTGCATGCCCGGCGTTACTCGGGCATGCCTGTGGGATTAGGGCCAAAACACACAGGTGACTGAAAACTAATTTTTAGGAGAAATTAAAACTCAAAAGCCACAGCCACATCTGAGAAACTGGTGAAGCCAAACACTTACCACGGCTCTGTTAAACAGAGCAAAGCCAACTTATGCAGCCCAAAGCACCAGGAGCAAACCTCCACTTTCTCACAGAAGTATCACAAGACAACCCGCAGAACCCACCCCAAAAGCCAGAAGCAGGGGGACAGCGGGGGGCAGAGTACCTGAGGCAACTTTTAAATCCCTGCTCGGGCCGCCGTCGCCCGCGGGTGCCCGAGGCAGCCGGGCGGGCCAGCGCGGCGCTGTGGGGAGCGGGGCACGGCCCGGCCCGGCCCGGCCCAGCGCTGCCGCCGGGGGCACGGGCCCTGCCGGCCGGCCGCGGGGAGAGCCTCCCTGCACGGGGAGCGCCGCGGCCTCCCTGCTTCCCTCCCTCCCTCCTCCCGTCCCTGCCGGCCGGCCGGCCGACCTCCGGCGAGCGACCTCGGGGAGGGGCCGGGGGCAGGGCGGGCGCCGCGGCCCCGTGCGGACACACGCGCCGGTGGGCGGCGCCGAGCGGGGCGGCCGCGGCCCGGCACTACCCCCGCTGCTCCGCCTGCCACCACCGCCACCGCCGGGCCCCGCTCCATCCCGCCC
>JAWWMP010000001.1:43435464-43539424 GCA_035047865.1 Dendrocincla tyrannina | reverse complement strand
CCCACCCACCCACCTGCAGCCCCCGCCGCAAGGTCGCCTTCCCCTGGCCCGCCTCCCCCCGGGCCGCCCCTTCCCCTGGCCCGCCTCCCCCCGGGCCGGGCCGGGGACACCTGCACCCGGGGCACCGCCGGGGACCCGCCCGGCCCGGCCCGGCCCCCCTTGGCATGGCAGGGGCGGCGCGGTGCCCCTTCCCGGGAGAGCGCGGCGTTACCGGCGGGCAGGGCCTGGGCGGCGCTGGTCCTGCGGCCCCGCGGAGGGCCCGCCGCCATCGGAGAGCTGATCCTGCCCTGCCCTGCCCCGCTGCCCCGGCTCGGCAGGGCGGGCAAGGACGGCCCCGGAGCTTTTCGCCGAGGGTACCCAACTCCGTCTGCGGCAGAGTTGGTAGAGACCTTAATTTCCGTCCCGCGTTCTAATTACGAGATGTTTCCTCCCACCCCGCAGTTACTTTTATGCAGATGAAGTAATCTACCTCTCACCATCCCACCCTGCCTTCTGTGCTCCTGCCGAGGCGGCTGAGCGCCAGGAGCTGCTTAGAAGATATGAATGAAAGTCTGGTGGTGTGATTACGGCTTGTAGCTGAGGGAGCGTATCGTATACAAGATAACACATACAGCTATTGCTACTCACCGGCTGCAACTGTGGATATACATATATATATATATATATATATATATATATAACTGTTACCCACTCCTGTTCTACTATTGGAGTTTATAAAAACCTCTACCGGTACCCAGCAGAAAATGGGCTCAATTTTTTAAGTTTTGCATCCAGTTTACGCAAATCCTACACAGAAATAGGAGCCTGAAGAGCCACTTTGCAGGGGTTATTTTTTCAATAAAATGTAATAGGTTTCCCTGGAAAAAACATCATGGAGACACATACTTTCCTATATGTGTTTCCATAAACCCTCCCTCTTAGAGCCCATATAGTCTGTAGAGCGATGGCATGATTTTGTTCATTTGACTCATTCATTACAAGGTCTGTTGAATTTTTCAGTGTGTCTCATCCCTGTCCTAGGCACGAGTTTGGAGGGTTCGGTTCACAGTGCAAGAGATTTCCTCTCTCCCCTGGTTAGTTACTTAGGTGTGCAGAAGGAAATTCAGGCCTCTGCTTAAAAAATAAAAGCCTTATTTCTTCAGTTCCACGTGCGGATGCTTTTTCAGAGCCAAGTGGTGTCCAAATGTGACTATGAATATTAATTTAGTAAAGGAAATTGGTGAAAGCAAGACTGAAGAATAAGACACTTGCAGTCCTATTTCGCTACTTATTATGGAAGCCTTTGCCGGCGATTGAGGAGCATATGAGTCAGTTAAAAGCACTGCAGTGCTGGAGAAAATTATTCTCAATTATCAGAATAAGAAAGAACAGAATAATATGGAATTAATTTTGAAACTACTTAAAGTCACAGGAGGTTCACGTTACCTTTTTTCTTGGTATACCATAGTTCCTGATGAGTTTGTCTAAGGGATCTTTTTGACCACATATGTTTTGAAGAGACTGCAGTTCTGTAAACCTGCATTATCTTATGAATGATTAAAAAATGCCACCCATAAGCATGAGTTACGCCTGCTCAAATGTGAGGTTTACTCAAAATGAAGTGAGCTGCTTGGTGTCATTGCACTGCTCACTGCTAAGACCTCATTTCCTCCCCATTGCCTTAGGAAGCAATGTGCTTCCCAGTTAAAATAGACACTTGGGAGTCAGAATCCAGGGTTTTTCTCTTAATGATGCCTTAAGATTTTTAATAGATTTGTAGATTTTAATATAGCTGTATAGTTTCTCACACTAGAGGTAGCAGCCAACAGTTTCTAAACCTTTTTCTCACAGTTTGTGCCACGTTCTTGAACTTCTGTTTAACTGTCTTTTCAAGGAAAAAGGTTTGAGCAAGGATCACAAACCTGAAATACAGCAGTGGTACCTTGGAAGGAAGGGTTGTAAGTGTTAAAAGGCTTTCTCATGGTAGGACAGTCAGGGGCTGGGGATTCATATACCTTCGGAGCTTCCCACAGCTCTCTCTTCCTTCCCCATTGTATGTCCCCAGTCTTTCCCACATCACCGTTCTTCAGGCTTTGCTGAAACTCAGTATTTCCATAGCTTCTTTGGGACTTTCTCGTGTTTCACAACATTTTCCTGGTCAAGTAATGGAAGAAAAAGTTATTGTTAGTAAGTTAGAACACATTGGGGGTTAATGACTACTTAAAAGCTAAAAAAGGGAAAATGGGACCTGCTACCGTGTTTGGAAACCAGAACCTCTGTTTCCAGTATCTATATTGACCTAACTGCAATATAACAATGCAGAATAGCAGAAGTTCTAAAGAATACTTTTTCTGTAAAACTGGTCTCCTGTACATGGTAACTCTGAATTCCCTTCTGTCTTTTTTATGAATCTCAGTCAAGTCAAACTTTCTTTATCAGCTTTGCATCAGTTTCTTAGTATAAAAAATGCACATTCATATTTTCAGAATTTCTTTACCTTCTCAATTATGCTGTGCATTTAATCTGCCATTTCCGCTCTCCCCTTATGAGCAACAGCTGTTTTCCAGGACTTGAATATTTTCTGCTTCTGACATAGAGAATGCCCCTTTAATCCCTGCATTTGTCCAGAGAGCTGCCCACCTCCTGTAATTGAACCTACTCTTTGCCCTCTTGGTCTAGCAAACCTGCATTTGTGCCTCCATCCACAACAACCAGCTTCTTAGATAAACCCTGCTCAAACCCTCTTGATCCAGCTTGTGCTTGAGATTATGAGATGTGGCAGAGCAGAAAACAGATTTCAGCAGAATGTCATAGTATTAGTACCCGTTGCTTTTGTCTCTTAAATAACTGCTGTTTTACTTGAAGATCTTGAATATTAAGACCATTTCTTGCCGACTTTCTGCTTCAGTCATTTAAATACCTCTTACAGGTAGATGCTTATCCTTTTATTCCTTTTAACCACAGTTGTGGTCCTTGGTTTTAAACTGATATCTGTGAAATGTCTAGATGATATGCCAGCTCTTTGTTTAGCCCCCACCTGGCATCATTTTACCTTTTCAGCCATCACATTTTGTCCAGATACTTTTTCATCTGAGAGTCTTGTGCAGCTTCTGCCATTATTTGCGTAGAAAAGCCTGCAAGCTTATATGACAAAGCTGCTACAACAATGTCCATTTTGTTAATTTATGTTACCACAGCAACTGAATCACACAGAAATGTAGTGTTCCATTGTTTGGTATTGCACCTTCATATTCTGATGAAAAACTGGGAAAATGTAGCCTGTGTGGAGCTGCTATGGAGCTGGGGCTTAACCAGATAGATACCTGTGCCTATGGAGTAGGTATCAATGGCTGGTGTCAAAATGGGTTTGCCAGCAGGGATCCTCTAGGAATCTAAATCCAGTTCTGTTAAGTTCTGTGAGGAATTGCAGGCATGCTGGAGGAGAGGATTAGGATCTTGACATTTAGAAAACTGGTCTAGAAAACATAAGGCATAGGCTAGGGGCACAAAAGCAAGCTGCTGAGCCTGGGCAGGTATAACAAATTGCACAAATTCAGGAAAGGAACAATTGGTGAAAAAGTAATGTACCAGAAAGGAATATGAAGTCTACCAAGAGTCACTAACTGAACATGAGTCAGCAATGTGTTTTCATGGCAAAAGTAGTAAACATTCCAGGAAGATGTATGTGTGGGAAGCAATCTGTGGGTTCTGTGCTGTATTGGTAGGACATCAGTGGAAGGAGTATTTTTTTACACCACAGCTCAAGAAGTATATGAAACCATCAGGAGTCAGGGCAGGTGGCAGCAAGGATGATCATGGGATTGGGAAGACTGAAGGAGCTGGAGTTGTTTAGGCTGGAGAAGAGAAGGCAGAAGACACATGCTAGGAGTGTTCATATACTTAAAAGGCCATTGCAAAGAGAAGGGGAATAATCTATTCCTGGTAGGTAGGGTAAGGTGTAATGGACTTAAATTGCATCAAGGAGGAAAAGCTTTTCTAATGGTAACATTAGTGAGGCACAGCTTTATATCACAGAGGGTATAATAGCGTCTCTGTTACTGGATGTCTTTTAGTATGTACTGGACAAATAGTAAGTACTATTGATCTGGCATTGAAATTGGAGGATGGACTAGGTGACTAATCATGGTCTGTTACAGACCTATTTTCCTGTGATTACATATAATCTGAGGCTTCTCATTAATCATCATTTCTTTATCCAGTCCCATTGTACATTTTGTTTTCTTTTCAAGTCAGATCCCTTGTCATTTCTGGGTTCTTTGGAGGACAAAAAAGTGTTTTGTCCCATTTTTCTCTGTGTGTAGTCAAAGACCAAAGCCTTTCTCATTTTTTCTGGCAGCCCACAACAGACACAGACTGAGTTGTACTTCATTTTACTGCTGAGATAACTATTACCACTGCACATGAGTCAAATATGCAATAAAAATTATTTAGATGACAGTTGTCTGTCTATTCAGACACATTCTACATAAAACGTACATAATGTTAACATAAATGTGAGACTCTTTAGTCATATACTAGACAAAATTACTCAATTCATAAAATGTTGCTGTATTACAGACCTACCCAATGCACATAATCCCAAATTCTCTGATCTTCACTGCCAGGATCCCATAGAAGTTTTTAATGTGAATTAAAACTATGTTATCTATTTTTTCAGCATAATTTGATTTTGCAAAATCTTGTATGTTTAAAAAAACCCCATCCACTTCTACATTTCAATATAAAATAAATGCCTTATACTAGGTACAATTGGCATTTATTTTCTTGGCAGGTCTGATTAACAGACAGCATTTCTGAAAGGTTTTCTGAGAGGTTTTTTTCCAACCATGCCATCTAATGTCATTCTAATTAGGTTATTACTTCTTTCTACAAACATTTGCTGTTATGACTTTAAATCAGTATGTCTGTGAGAGCAGACCCATACACATTTTGGGCACCCTTGAATAAAAAGCTATTGCAATAATTGTCAATGCTGAATACATTATTTGCTGAGCTTTTAAAGAGAATGTACATCAGGAGCTTAAACCTACTCTTTTTCCTCATATGGACAACTTTGGGAAACTGTACAGTCATTTTATCCTTTCTGAAAATGATTTTTTTTTCTGTAATGATTTCTTATTACAGATTAATAGTGTAGTTTTTTACACAGAACATGTATTGCCCATGTACCTGTGCCAATCAACATATTCATACGTGATGGGGAAAAAGAGATGGGGCACAAAGGAGCAAACTATAGTATTGGATTTCTCAGGGTCATAAAAACTAAAATCCATCAATTAAGAACCATCAACTTCATGTGATGTGAAGGATACTAGAATTGTAATGGAAATGTCAGTGTACAGCTGTGGCTGAACGAAATGCATACTAAGTAAAGAATAGGAAACATAAAGCATCATTATGCTACTGTTTATGGTACTCCAGTTTTTAGATGCCCGAAGCAGGTCTTGTCTTCATATTTCAAAAGAGTTACAACAGAACTAGAAAAGAGTATTATGAATGATCAGGAGTATGGGACAGCTTTTCCATGAGGTGTGGCTGAATAGATATATTCTTTAGCATGAAAAGGACACAGCCAAGAGAGGGATGAGAGGGATCTGTAAATCATGAATGGCACAAACCCCATGAATAGAGTACATGTCTTTCTTAATACAGGAATTGCAGAGCATTGGATAAAATTGTTGTCAGTATTCAGAGAGCCAAAGATGAGAAATTCACTGAAACTATCCATGTTTTCAGAAAGAAAGTGGATATGTTCATGGAAAAAAATTCCATCTGGAGCTGTTAAAAGCTGAAGTGTAGAGTTCTCTATTTCAGCAAGTCCCTAAGACAGCCCCAAGTTCCAGCCCTGTTGGAGCCTGTATACATCTGTTTAATTCTTGTGTTTGGCAGAAGACGCCTTCAGCTGGTCACTGTCAGATCCTGGGCTGGACAGAGGCACATGTCCCAGCGTGAGCATTCTTTGTTGTTTATTTGCCTGCTGACTGAGAAGTCTCTGACACCCTTTGACTTGTACGGGTCTGTGCTTCTGCAACCTTACAGCACTGTGGGGGACAGAGCCTGGGAAATGATCAAAAGAATAAGCAGGATACAGAAATCTGCCTTTGATAAGTAATTTTTAATTTTTTTTTCAATTAAAAAAAAAAAGAGATTGCCTCCCACATCCCTGGACACAGTCAAGCATGGGCAGGTGCCTGACTCTATTATAATCTTCTCCCGCACCATGGTGAAGCCAAGCAAAATCCCAAGGCACTTCAAGGCCACAAAAGGAGTCAGTAATGCTGGGAATGGGGGGGAAAAAGTGAAGAAATTCCCTTGCTGTGCCTGCCAGAGAGTGAATCAAGTGGATGCAAACTTCCTTTCTACAGCTGGGGGACATCACTTGTGGCATCCCTGAAGCAGGTCAGGTCAGGGGTCATGCTCACTGTTCTCAACATTTCCAGGGCATTAGCAGGGAGGAGAATTATCCATTGTCAACACATCCAGAACTATGATTGAAAACTAGCACGGGAATTTTCTTTGCTGCAGAACACAAGAAAGCATGAATTTTAGGTTTGAAAAAGTCTGACTGACAGTAATATTAAACAGGCTTTCAATTAGTAGAATGCATACGTGTTGGCTTCTGGAGACCAGGAAGGGTAGAAGCCACCTCAAGCAGCAGCCTATTGGAAAACTGAGCTAATGTACAGCCAGAGTAAGAAGGTCAGTGCTGAGGCATTCTTCACATCTGTGATCCCCTTTACGCTGTGGAGAGCACTGGTAGAGGGTGAAACCCAATGGTAGCTTAAGAAAAACAATTTTGTCCCTGTCTTTATTTACCCTATATATTCATCCATTGTGACTGCTGTGCTGCAGTTTAGTGAATAAAGAGAGAAAGATATGGAAGTGTAAAATCATCCCATGTATTTACTATAGGGTATTTGTATTTTGAAGCAATGAAAATTTAAACAAAAGTAGTTGCTATAACATTTCAAATTTTGAATCCAAAACCTTTAAACACTGAGCACTTTGGAATTCATACATTTTACAGAATTTTTCTTAAGTAAAATTATTTGTGTTTCCATCTTTAGCTGGGTTTTTGATTCCTTGATTAGGAAGAAATTTTCACAATTAAATTTCCTGTAGTTTATCTGAAAATATTTTAAATGCCGAAAATTCAAATGAAAGACCACTTGGGTGATAATTTTCAGTTACGCAAATATTTTATTTTCTTCACAGCTGGTGAAAATTGGCAGACCATTACAGAGGAACAAGCTTTTTTCTGTTCTTCTGCAGCCAATGTGACGCTTAGTCATATTCTGCTGTTTCACTTGATGGTATTTTTTATTATAAGTTTTATAGCTCTGTACTGTGGGTAGTCAGTACTTTTGTAAGGTGAAGTGATACCATTTTGATTTCCTTCATTTTGGAGAAGTTTAATCCTAGTGATGCACAAAGAAAAAAAAAAAAGGAAAAAAAAATGAACAAAATGAATACTTGTGCTTTTTTCCCCCCACCCTGGAGGGGGAGTGGTGTTATTTGGCATACAGTTCTGTTTCATGATGGTGCAGAAGTGCACAACAGTTACCACAAATGAACAAAATGGCTTTGGTTGCAATGAGAATTCACTGTGCAATTTGCCCAAAAGCTGTTAACAACATGCTACCATTTTCTCAGTGGTTTTGCATATCATTCATGAGATAGTAGTAATATCTTCTCTCCTAATGATTGCTGTTCTTTATACCACATCTTCCTGGAGATGAGAATCTCTATTTTCTTTGTTCCTTCCATTTATACAATTTTTCTGCTCTCTTTTTTTGAACAAAGTCCTGAAAGCGATCAAGCATTGAATTGATTCAGTATTTATTTTTTCATTCCATTTGAGATGGAAATGCTATGATAGTTGGGACTGAGCATCCATGTTCTTCAACTTTGTTTCACTTTGATTTCTTTACCAATTTTGGAACCACCAGAACAGTTTCCTGTCTGTAGTTTAGTTGCGAGGCAATAATGACTTTAGACACTCATCTTCACTCTGCTCCAGTCTTTGAGTCTCTTGGAGCCTATTTCTCCTATTCCTGGCTACCTTTGTATGTCCTTTACTGTGAGGGTGGTGACTCACTGGAACAGGTTGCCTGGAGAAGTTGTGGATGCCCCAGACCTGAAAGTGTTTGAGGTCAGGTTCAATGGAACTCTGAGCAAACTTGCCTAGTGAAACTAGTCCCTGTCCATTCTAGGTGGGTTGGAACTAGATGATTTTAAGGTCCCTTCCAACCCAAACCATTCTGTGATTTTATGATTAAAAGCAGAACCATAGAAGTCATAGAAAATAGTATGAGAAAAGACATTATTTGGCTCATCATTCTTCTTCACAGCAGGAGATCTTCTCCATGTAAATTAGTCCTGAATGTGTTCATTCTGCTTCTTGAGAATGCCTATTGATGGAGGCATCATATACTTTGGAGGCAAAATTCTTCAGTACTGACTGGTCTGTACTGTTTAATTTCTGTGCTGTTTATTTACTGAATGATTTCCCTGTGAAATAGTTTTCAAATAGTCTTGGTGGGATTAAATCTCTAATCATACATGTCTACAGGTATGAATCTACTAAAACTATAGGTTTCTAAGTTACTGCTAGAAGAAGTGGAGATCTGGATCTTCCTTCAGTTGTCTACAGATAGGTGTTCTGAGCTGGAAAGTACACCCCCTAATATCTACCCTATACTGAAAGCCATTTTGCATTGTCTCATCTGTAAGACAAGGATGGAGTGCAATTTGTTCCTTTCCTTTTTATTGTACCCTTTACCCTTATTTTTCATGTTGCTTCTCATCTTCTAAGGGCTAAACCAGTCTCTATTTCTTTAAACACTGTTTATTCTGAAGTCATCCTTTTTTTTCCTCTTTTGACTCCTTTCAGCTGGTTCACGTAGTTCTCATAATAAGGAACTTGAAACTAAGCACATGGTGGAAGAGAGACTGCATGGCATTAAGCGTACTCTGCATGAACCCCAGCTTATCTTTCAGGACAGTGGGTGGAGAACCTAATCAGAGGAAGAGCTCTCTTCCATTACATCACCATTGAAGCAAAAGCAGTACATGCAGCTCTGAATTCCTCGCTTCAGGCTATGCTTACTGTAAAGCTGAGCACTGGATACCAGTGAGCCACAAGGCCTGTAGAAGAGTATCAAAATCAGCAAGCATAACAACAGCAAAATAGTGCTGACTGTTTCTTGATGGTTTATGTCTACAATGCTTTAAAAAAGACACTTGCAAAACCAAGATGCCAGAAGTGCTCTTTTATTATCTCTATTACAGGTTTAAGAAGGTATTGCCTTCATTCTTGAAGTTGTGGAGTAAATTTTCAAGTTAACATGTGAAGGAGGAATACTGAGAGGATTTTTTGCATATATCTAAAAAGCACGTTGATCTAAAAATATGTTCCATTGTAGTTCAGTGTTCAGAAATATTACTCTTTTCAGTTCTATTTTTATAAACAGCTTAAATAATAGTTCCTTAAAAAAATTTCTTATTACTATAGTACATCTTATGATGGAGGATAATTATTTCTGAATCTTCTGATTGTTCATCTGTCAATCAATCTATATGAAACTCAGAACAGTTTTGTGAGGATAACAGAAAAAACTTCAAGTAGAATGAATTGCCTGAGGGCAGAGGAAATAAAAAGAAAATACAAGGGACCAGATTCATGTTAGGACTGTGGGAGAATGTGTGAGTATTTGCAAAGAGTGTTTGTGGCAAATCCATACCACTTTGATCATACCTTGATTTTAATAGTATTATGGTACTAGTAATGACCATAATGCACCTGTAACCTTGGATTCTGCATTTTACATTACTATCATTTGTTTAGAGAAATCATCACAGTTTCAAACCAAGACTGAAGATAGAAAATTTACTTCATGTGCTGTTGCCAGTGTTTGTTCATATAGAAACAGTAAGGTTTATACTGTATAGCAGAAGATTTGTTATTATACCTGGGCACACTGTTGTGGGGTAAAATCTCACCAACTATTTCAAAGCGGAGGTGTGAAAAGATTAACAACTTAGATAGGCATAATTGTCTCCGATTGGATATTTTGGTATGTCCTATTGCAGAATTTCATTTGATTTCTCTGTGTGCAATTTGTCAACATTACTTATGCAAAGCATGATTTGAAAGGGTGGCATCTTAGGCAGAGGTAAAAAGACAATTTAGAAATCCTTTCCTAACTCAAATATACTTGCCCCATATTAGACCTGCTCTAAAAATGGATGATTAATCTTCTATATGTCTTGAAGTCCCCAAAAGTATTCCTTCATGTCACTGTGTATGGCATATATTAACTACAATATATTTTGATAACCTCCCTGGTTCAAATAAAAATAATACTGCAATTGTTTCTTGCAATCCAGAATTAAATTAGCACAGATCTAGAGGAATGTACCTAATGCTGTATGGAAAACTGCTCCTCTGAAAACCCCCAGCATGTGGGTTTTCAGTAAATGAGGACATCTGGTGAAGTTTCAGCTTTCACAGATGAAAGGTAAGAAAGATTTACATTTATACATAAACATGCACAGCATGGGGGAGCCTCGTCTGCCTCACAGCTTGCAGCAACTGTTCAAATGAAAATCAACACTTCTTAGGAGTACCATTCTGGGAAGCGCTAAGAGTCCATGCTGCTCATTGCACCAATGGCCCCAAGAACAGTACACCTTAGATATATGCCACAACACGATTGGGCTAACAAGTGTATCCCCAGCTTCAAAGGGTTGTGGAGTTCAATGAATTTTTTATTGATCATACATGAAAGAGCTCAGCAGCTAGTGGTGGAGGTTCCACCATATACCAGAAACATCCAGACTGTGTCCTAGGGAGAGACACAGGTTGGTAATGAAACAACATTACTACAATTACTAACCCAGCAGGAGGTGGGGAGATGGGGAGAGTCTGGGCTGTGTATCTGCCTTGGTAGAGCACTTGTATTTCTGCTTTTAATGAAATAATGACTGATTTGGGACAGGCTCCTGTTGCAAAATTCTCAGTGGACTTGTCTTACTGGAGGTGAATCTGCCTTGATGTTTTTTGAAGGGATGAGCACAGAGCCACTCTGTTCCTGGGATAGATGGGAGAAATGGTATTCCAGATTCATGGGATGCTGTATAATCCTCTTATTGGGGATGGCAGGGAATTTCTTGATGGCAACATTAATCACCTTTGATTTTAGCTTATGTCCATTGGTGAGTTTTGCTCCTGCTAACAGTCCTGCTTCATGGGTGTGTTCGGGGTTCTGACACCTAGGTGTTTGGCATGTGGTTTACGTTGACTTTGAATCCGTGGGTAAATTTTCGTTGGCAAAGAACCGAAATCTGCCTGTTGGTTGAGCAGATGAATGAATCCCTACCAGGGAAAAAACCAAATCCCCAGGCTGCTTCTTAGAGCCACAACTTGTTAGAGGCCGGGCTAGATGTTCCTGGGACAATCTGATGCCATGTTAGAGGAAACCAAGAGAGTACTAGAAAGAAATCACAAACTACTGTCTTTCTTTCACAGAATCACAGAATCAGCTAGGTTGGAAAAGACCTTTGAGATCATCAAGTCCGGCCTTTGACCCAACACCACCTTATCAACTAGACTATGGCATCTTAAGGTCTTACTCAAAAGGGAATCACTTGGTCTCATATTTGCTGCTTTTTAGTAGGTAGCAGTGAGACTTTAAAGAGACCTGACATCATCTGCAAGGGTCATTGCTGACCAAAGATTAGAATCTTGCAGCTCAGGCTTGGCTTAACAATCTTTATAACTGTTTATAGGTGTCTTGCCAAAAAAAGAGCATAATATGTACCAGGACTGGCTCTAGGCATATTGCTGCATGAAGGAAGCCTCTTTGTATGCTTCTCGAAGCATGCTGCTGAAGGCTACAGTTGCAGGAGGATGATACTCTAGTAATGGTTTACATGAGGCTGTTTGTACCCTAATATCTGAACAAAGCTTGCAGCAAGATTGAGTGAAACCTGCTTTTCTTGCCTCATTTTCTGTTAAAACATTTCCAGATAATCTTCTAGAATTGCTGCATGTGTATTTGCATCACACTTAATCAGTGTGATTAATCTGCCATTTTTTCACAGGTGACAATTTCTGTATTAGGAAAATGCCAGGTCCTTGCCTTAGATGTCACAACAATTCTTCTCCTATCAGTCCTTATTTTGAGGATTAATTAAATTTGATTGAAATGATGTCATACCCTGAAATTAACATTCTTTTTATTTGAGAGTAGATAAATATTTCCTTCTTTAATGTGATAAATTATTGGGCTGAGTGAGAGTTCTGTGCCTGGAAGAAGGTTAAAGTTTAAAACAAGTAAATATTCAGCTTTCTGCTCAATTGCTTCTTGTCCATATAGGGCAGAAATTTGTAAGGATTAAGACCATGTCTTCACTGTAGCTACTAGTAGGGTGTCTGAGCAGGTTTAAAACTAGCTTGCTTAAGTACTAGTGGCAGTTTCAACATGCCAGCATGGTACCCCAGTTGTGTATCCTGGTGGCATGACTTTGGTTACGTTCTAGTGACTCAGAGTTTCCCCACTGCTCTGTTGCGTGCCGACACTCAGTGTCAGTCAGACTGCTCATGTATGTTTCTCATCCCACTCCTAGATACCTGGACTATCTACTAGGCCTCCAAGGAGTCTGACAGGGAGTCTGTTGTCTTTGGGGTCACCCCTAATTCGGGTGTATGTTAGTCTCTACTTTTCTTCCAACTACCCTAGAATCACACAGAAATAAATGAGGTTCTTTTGTTTTTGTTCACCTACAAAGCTTTCAACTTGCTCACTGGATCAAGCTCTTCATCGACTCTTACTCTCACATTTGCCTGTCTTGAAATGGATTTTGATTTGGGTTCAAACTTATGTCACTGTTTTTCTCCAGAAGCCTTCAAGGAGGAGTTCAAGGAAGCCCTCAAGTGACCCTCTGTAAAGCTCTTTGTGGACTTCTGGAGTACAGTTTATAACTGTAAAATGTAGCCACTGAAAATGAAATTTTATGTGAATGTATTATTTGAGTATCCTGAGACAGAATGTTTGTTTGGTTTGGGTTTTTGTTTGGTTTTTTTTTGGTTATTTTTAAATTCCATTATTGTAAACTGCAATAACTCCAGCTGGTGCTGGAGTAAAGATACCTTACATGTGCTCATGTATTTTTAAGAGCTCCAGCTATTGCTTGCAGGAGGTTTTATACACACACACACACACATGTACATAAATATAAATTTAAATGCTTTCTGCATTTTCATCTGTGAACTCCTAACTTTATTCATGGAGTAGCAATCAAATGAGTATGTTTTAAAATGTCTTTTTTTTTTTCCCCCTTCACTGGGCCCTGACATCCATATAGTATCAGGGAGGGTGGCATTTCTAACCCATACCGTGTGATGTTCTGCACCTGTTGCTTGTGCTGTTTTTTACTTTTGATTATCAAGAAGTTCAGTACTTCACAGATATCTTGAAAAAATTGTTTTACCTTGCCAGATTTTTTTTCCTCTTAGAGGAATATGATTTCACCAGGAAAGATTTTGATAGAGGGTTATCTTTCCCCTCTGCTCAGCAACTTTGTGCCAGGCTTTATGAAATGCTGATCTGTTTTCTGTCCAGAGAAAGCACTGAATGATGGTATTAACATTTAAGGGAAAAATGATTGATCAGAGGATACACACCAGTGGCTACGGGAAGAGCTCAGTTCACTTCAAATGCAACTGCTAATGGGTTTTGCATTAAACTAATACAAAGTTGTCACAGGCTTATTGCAGCAACTTGCAAACCAGCCAGGGTCATGTTTCTGTTAATTCTGCTCACGCACTCTTTGCAGAAGACTGTTGCTATAACCTGTCAGATGGTGTTGATCGCAGGAGCTCCGATGTGTGTCACTCTTAGATAAACTGTCCTCAACTGCTGTCACTTTTGGTGGTGTTGCTGTCTGCAAACGATCACTCCAAGCAGTCACTGCACAGAGTTTCTGCTACGTGGTTCCATCTGCAGCCCTGACTAGGAAAGTGGGTACTCCAAGGGGCAGCTCAGGGTGCTCAAAGTGACTGTCCCACCATCACCTCCATTTGTGCCAAACTCGTAGAACGCTTCCCCACATTGTTTTGATCTGGGCTAGCTGTTGCTGTGTCTGACAAAGCCTGGTTTAGCACAGTCCTACGATTATTAGGGACATGGTTTAGTGGTGTACTTGGCAGTGCTTAGTTAACAGTCGGACTTGATGATCTTAATTGTCTTTTCCAGCCTAAATGATTCTATGATTCTATAACACTGCTCCCTGCAGTTTGGATGAGGCAACACAGTTTTAGTGCATAGATGGAGGAGAGTATATGCATGGATATAGACCATCCTGAGCCAGTTGGTCAGATAAGAGTCCCTTTTTTATTTATGTGTACAGACGTGCTGTAATGGGTAGCCTCACGATCTGTATTTTAATTATTTCTGTCACACAAGTTCAGATAATATTACAGAAGTGCTGTGAGATAAAGCATACTTTGAGAAAAGACTGTGAGATCCTCAGAAAATGTGGCTACTGGACTACTTAAGCATTCACTGTTGCTTAACTGGAGCATGGTATTTAATGAATCTCTGCCATTTCTTTTCCTATTTTAATGTTTTACCATACTCAGCATATATGACATGCACAAAACATAGAGAAGTAAGTGAATATAAGCCATCCTCTGCAAAGTAAATGATAGGAGCAAAATAGCCATGCCATCAAGGGCAGGAATTACTCTACTGCAAAGCATGTGAATGTTTCAGTTGCCGTAGGACAAAGCCTCTTGTTCCTACCCATTATTACTCTTTGTTACTCTGTTTGACATAAGAAAAAGCATTTATAAGGCACTCTTAAAAAATTAGGCAGTGTACTACCATCCAAAAAGCAACTGTCTCTGCATACAAGGAGTCCTTTTGGTTTCTTCTGCAGTACTTTTGGCACATAGCCTGACTTGAATACAGTGTGCTGTTTCATCCCCGCTGTCCCAAAAGCTGTCTCTGATCAGGTAGCCACAGCCTGAACTGTGATGTGCCATATGCCATAACTCTTACCTAGGTCTCAGCCAACTTAAAACCCACAACACTTGACCGTGCCAAGTGATAACATGTTTGCTTTGGGACTGTGTTCTGTTTTGTATTGTCTGCTCTCCTAGTACCGTGCCTGGTCCATGGACACTGTCCCTTGGAAGTCCTTTATGACCTTGGCATGAGCCTCCCTCCTGGGCCCCTGTTGCTCTTGGGGTAGTGTATGATGGAAGATGATGTCCTCTTCTGGAGGACATTCTGGACTTGTTCCCTAGCTAAGCATACTCCAGCTCCATCAAGGTCAAAGGCAATGCCTTTTTTAAAATTTTTTTTTTTTTAAAGCCCTGAGTGTGCTGGAACTTATTTAGTATCAGAGGAACTCACACATACTAGCAGCTAAATAAATACCAAACTGCAGACTCACAAACATGGAAAGCCCTTCCAAGCTGAGCTTTTAGTTAGGAATCAGTACCCCAAAAATATCCATCTAGTTTGTCCCATGGGTCACCCTAGCTATCTACTGTATTAATGAGACCAGGAATCACTTTCTCTTCCAAGTGAAAATATGTGTCAGGCATCAGCATCCTTTTCAAGGTAGAAGGCCAGGCCGAACGTTTCCATTGCAAATTAGAGGTCAGATGTGCCAGAAAAGAATTGCAGCAGCCAGCCACTAATCAGATATTTGAAGCATCTTGGCTCAGGGTGAAGCATGGGATGGGGGAACAGGGATCTGAAGTCCTTATCTCTCCTGTCCCTCAAGATGTCATGGTCCTGAGCTCCAGCTCTCTGTGTGCCATGTGTGCTCTGCATGTCAGCTTCCATGTTCTCTGTACAGCAGGTTGCTCATCCCTCCTACTCAGCAGAGACTAGCACGTAGTAGCCCTTTTAAAGTGATTATTTTGAAGGGCAGCAACTCAAGGGAGGTGGGGTGGGGTTAAGAATTGTAAAGATGTTTGCAAAATTACCAGAATCAATTGTTCAAAAGTTGTGACTCAGATTCCCACACCCCACAGACCCACCCTCCACTCCAAGTTGCTGCTTTTTATCTTTAAAACTGATTTATTTTTTTCTTCTGGCCCTCCCTCCCCAGCACCTGCTCATGCCTCTATACTTTATTTCTCCACAACAAGAGTTAGAAATGGGATCAATTTGCACTAAAGGCCAAACTCCTTACATGACTGCTGGCACTGGGCTTTGAGCTGGAAATGGGCAGAAGTTCATATAATAGCCTGGAAGCTGAAACCAGGGACTTCAGCCACAACTGAGGGTGAAGATCCCACTCCCAGACCCTAGACAAATTCAGAGGGCAGAGGGAAAAAGCAAAAACAGGCAATAAAGTGTATTTTGTCAGGGTCAGATGAGCAGGGCTGAGGGACTCAAGGAGCAATTTTGTAGTTCTTTGCAAATCTGAGGAGATATTAAGGAGCAGCATCAAGGTGTTTGTGATATCTCTGCCTTCCTGACTCACTAGTGGGATTGCCTTTTGCAAGTGTTCATGTTACTTTAATATTGGGATTTTTTTCCCCTGAGAGTAATTAAGATACACAGAAATATATGCTTTTCCTTATGTCTTTGCTGGTGACTGCCTGTTGCAGTCATTTTGGATTAGACCTGCTGTTAGTTGGGGTCCTGCATGGACTTGCTCTGAGTCCATTTTATGGACCACATCCTGCTAGCTAGACCTGAAAGACCATTCAGATAAACTCCAAATGAATTTAAGAGAGTGCAGTGCCTTGAAGGGGACACTGGTAGTTGAGGCCAAAGATGTCAGGATGTTTCTTTTCCACTAACTATTAGTGCATAAAACCATTGCTCATCACTCATCTTCTGCAAAATAGGTCCCTTAAATATGTCAAAAATTGGCACATACAATAACATTTTTAAAAATTATACTATCATGTACTATTCATTTAAGTTTTTTGGCTAAGAGGATTGTGAAAAAGAAATGGAAAATGGGTGAGCCTTAAAGATGGAATACAAATATTTTTTCCCTGTTATGAAACATAACTTTTCCATAAGCTAAACTCCTTTCCTGGTGGGTCAATTCCAGCAGCAGGGCTGAACTCTCCTTGCATTTAACACCTCTGAACACTCCTGTGGTCATTACTTGCAGTGATACCCAGAACTAATTTGTAGAAACAATAGGCAAGAGAGGGGAAATTCAGTTTGAACATTTTGTCCTTGAAATTACAGGCACAAAGTTAATAACATAGCTAAACCCCTAATTAATGTTATTTTTAATCTTCTTTCTGAACCAGAACTACTGACATCTCTGGTGTAATCTTCTGAATGCAACCCCCTAAAAACCTTTGTTCGCATACGCCATTGTAGGAACAGGAGCACCTGAACACCTCCTTGTTTGTTGTCCTGTTCAATCAACCTTATGTACCAGCAGCTTCGCCTCAGCAGCAGTGCCTTGGGCACGATTCCTCATGCTCTGTGCACTGACTCAGTACCCTGCACTTTGCTGTGAATCTAACCTTCACTTTTCTTTCCTCAAAGCCCTTGAGGGCAAAAAACAATTTTCTGGTAATAGTTCTGCTTTTTCTTTTTATGGATGGAGAAAATATTCTATTTATTTGTGGAGATGTACATTCACCTTTCATGTCCTTTTCTTTTTCTTGTTAGCTAAAAAGCTATTGCAAGAGTTTCTTTTTCCCTTGCTGGATTTTTCCACATAATTAGTGAGAAATGGCAATTGCAGTGTTCACCATGTACCTGTGCTATGGACAAATCACATTCAAGCGCTGTGAAAAATGTAGTGTCATTTCCCACCAAACTTAATGAACAGTATTGTGTCACCTACTGAGTGGCAATCTGTAAAGCACTGCCTGCTCAGAAGTTGATGCAGAATGGTAATTTAGTGGCTGATGTTCTCTGTTTACTTACAAAGCCTACGTAATATAAATTTGTAGTCCACAAGATTATGTATAGCACATAATTTTTATTTCACAGAGCCCTTTCTGGAGGGGCTGTCATAGTTTAGGTCTGTCCAAAAGATTGTCTATCAGCCTCAGGAGTAAGGGTCGTACAGGGCAAACATGTGGGCTAGCTTTAGCCAGCCATCTCAGGCACTGGTAGCAGGATAGCAGTGATTCTCATCTTGTGCTACCCAGTTGCCCTTTGTCTCAGCCTTCTGATTGAAGCTGGCAGTTTTTGGAGGGCAGATAAATTCCCATTAATAGTGGAACTGGGATCAGAAACCTAGTAATTTCTAAAATTACTTCAGCTTGAGAGGATTGAGGTAAATCGGCATCTTGAAGGATAAAACATCCTCAACCCCTTCAGTTAAGCCTTCCAGAAAACCCACTTAGGTTTTTGTCGAAATGAAGCAGAGAAACACTCGCTGCCCTGTTCATTGTCTCCCCATGCCAATCAGGTAAAGCTGAGGACTCAGAGTAAAGGAAGGTCATTAAGTATCATACAAAATCCTGGTCCCTCCACTGAGTATAGTGTCCCCTAAACAAAGCAACACTTCATTGCTGCTACGCCATGCAACAGGTCCTCATCCAATTGGTGTGCAAGGGCAGATGCTGCATAGCTGGAACAAAACAGGACACAAAGGTGAAAAAAAATATCCCAGACGTTTACAGTTGCCTATTAACCCTAACAATAATAATTTAATAAATATTTCAATATTTTTTTTAAACAGGAGACAGTAAAAGGTCAGTTCTTCACTCTTAAGAGAATAAGACTTATATTTCAGGTGTCCAGGGTGCTGTACATGTAATATGTGCAACATCCTGAGGATAAACTCTGAGTTTAACTCTTCTGGATGGATTCTGACTCAGAAAGAGTATAAAGGCCTGATACCATGGTCCTTCAAGAACAAGGAAAGTACTCGGGTAGACTTCCATCTAATACAGTTAATGTTCTATCTTTAACCTCTGTTGAAGTTAGTGAAATTGCTCAATATTTACCTGGGTATAGCAGAATAGGAGATCCAGAAGGTTATTTTTGCAGTGAACCTTAGCTGTGAAATCTGCAAACTCTCTGCCTGGTCACAGGAGATGACCACTGCTGTGTGCAACAGAGCTGGCTTGCTACTCATGTCTTTCATTGTAAATTGACTGTAATATTTAACAGCTTTCAGGCAAAGAAAACTTTCACACCTTTACTGAAGAAGCCACTTTAACAATTACTTGTTAGGTCACGTGGAAGAGCACAGGAAACCAACTACTATTTGTTTTAAATGGAATCAGAATCAGGATCCTTTTAAATAGATGTTTTTCCTAGCAGTGTCAAAGCTGCGGATGTAGTGGGGGGCATGCTATACTCCTAATTATGGGATGGGAACCCAGGTGTGATACTGGACACACTGGCCCCTTTTCTTGTTCCAGTTTCCTATGTAGCTGAGAATTATAGCTGGAAAAAACAGTGCTGGATGGCTCCTTACAGGTCACCTACTTGTCCTTTTGCACAAGGGAAAATGAGCTGTAACTATGCCATCCCTGAAACATGTTTGTCCAATATGTTCTTAAGGACGAGGGGGATGAACAGGTCTCAGCTGAGGCCTCACCTGCTCTGATCTAGTTCTGAGTATCTTCCCCAGGTTTCCTCCTGGCTCACCTTCAGTTTATTCACTCATGAGATGATTCATGTAATTTTGAATGAAATTGACTTCTCTTCATCCCAAACTTCTCTCTAGTTTTACCCTTTTCTGAGCAGTGCTTCATCCTTCTGTCTGTATATTGTGTCTGTAAATGGGAATTATGGATGTATGGAAGCATAAATATTATGCTAAGGAAAACAAAAATGTTTTTCTGATTCTGTTGGTTTGGGGTTTTTTTTTGTTTTCTTTTTGTTTTGTTTTGATTTTTGGGGTGTTTTCTGTGTTTTTTTTTTTGTTTGCTTTGTTTTTGTTTTGCTGTTTCTCTTGTTGTTGTCTTTGTTGAAATGTGTTTCAGCACAGGAGGCTGGGAAAAAAGGGCAGTGCTACTCATCTTGGTTTGGCTCACTCAGAGCAAAGTTCCCAGCTGTATTAATTCAGAGCCATTATCACACCTCTCGATTGCCTGGATAATACAAATTAGCTGGATGCATTGTGAGTGGATGCATCAACTACCATGTCTACCCGTGGTAGGAGGAAAATGGAAAGTGACTTACTTTTTTACTCAGATATAAGCCTGGTCCAACCACCCTAGTTTTGAAATAAGAAGAGAAAGTGTTACTTGAAGCTGGTTCAATAGGTTAATGAAGAATTTTAGTATTTGTAGCTAAAATTCAACATGGTCAGCTTGCATCAGAGAAAATGGTATTATTTATAGGAAAGTATCACAGGTGGAACAGATTAACCAAGATCACTGATTTTTAAAATTCAGAAGTAGATCTACATTTCAAGAGGTAGTTCCTTTCTGTTTTCTCTCAGCTTAATTTCAGCAGAGCTAAATTCCTCTTTTCATACTGATTTGCACAGATGGATTATCTGGCAGAACATAATACAGATGCCTGAAGAATCAGATTTCTGTTGCTGGTTGTCATAATTCACAGCATATTTGAAGATGTAAAATTTTGCAGCAGAGAGTAAATAAATAAAAAAAATGGGAAGCAGAATAAATTATGCCAAAGTCATTTCAAGATCATTAAAGTCATGGAATGGAGATTCATTGATTTCTATGGCCTTTGGTTTGGGCCCATAGGAGAGCACCAGGGCATTGAGGTGAGTTTGTCTCTGCAGTTTATTACAGGTAGCAGGATTACTGCAAGAGCGAATTTGATGGAGTCATCAATCTCTCAAACAACTCTTCAACACGATTCCCCTTCCCTCCTTCTATTTTGCTGTTCCTCCTCAGCACCTTGATTTTGCAGCATGTGGAGTAAGAGGCAGATGCCTTTCAGGTGAGACTGAGCTGGGCTATTGAAGACCCATCTGATTAATGTGCTATGGAAAAGAAGGGTATGTCAGGGGAAGAGAGGTGACATCAGGAAAAGTTTACCTACAGGTCCTGTGCTTGAGAGCTGTAAACACCATCAGCTTGTCCCGGTGTTCCCTGTACCTGTGAACAGCATGGAAAAGAGAGTAACTGCAGACCTTTTGGACACATGAGTATTGATAAACCCTTGAGAAACAAAGCTCCCCAGATGCCACTTCAGCTTATTCTGCAAGACAGTAGAAGACAAGACACAATTGTTCAGCATTCAGGGTAGGACTCAGTCTGAAATTATGAAACCTCAGTGTAGGGGAACAAGAGCTGCAGTGCCAAGAATCCCACCTCAGGTAATTGCATCCCAGCTGAGACATCCCTGGAGTGGAGTGAGCTGCTCAGTGGCCAGGTACTAGAGACCTGCATGTCTGGCTGGGTGCAGGCACACAGTATCATTTAAGTTGCCTGGCCTCCAGCAGGACATGGTCCCTCCTAGGTCATGGGAAGTGCTGCCAGACATGCGTGGATGTCCTGGTGTCTCATAGCATCCCAAAGAGCACTAAATCCTTGTGTATGGAGAACTGAGCCAAGCAATAGGCAAATATGTCAGGGTGAACTGAATTATTCTCTGGGGCCTGATGGCTGTGCTTCCTCAGAATTCAATCCAGTTGTCTGCATATGGGACCCTACTGCTGATCAAGATGTCCTTGAATATCCAAGACATCCATGTGGGCTGATACACATGGTGTGGCAGCTCATAGGAGATTAATGACCTACGTAGCAGCAGCTGGGGACCAGAGGTGTCACACAGCACTGAATACCCAATCTGAACTGAGTTCTGTATCTCTGCTGACAGCAGTGGGCCCTCAGAGCCTAACTCACACGTGAACTCTCAGCATACGCCTAAATGTACATGTATGCTCTGCAGCTGCTGCCTGCCCTGGGTTAGCTACCCTTAACTCCTTTGCTAACCATACCTTGGGACAGAGGCATCCGCTGATAAACCCAAAAGGCATTTTCACTAATTAAACACTGTTGTGACTGTAGACTACATCCTTACATCTAACAAATGAGGCAAAAATAGTGGAATATGAACCAGAAGTTTTATTCTCTACTTAGGCAAAACAACATTCAGAGTTGTTGGCAGTGCTGGTGAGGAGCATTACTTCACATGGAATAATTATTTAATACAGTGTAGTCACTCTAAGATATTGCAGTAATTTCCCAGGAATTAATCTCTAACCACAGAAAATGATAAATTGACTGACATCCATTGATTTGTTTATGACAGCAGTTGAAAAGTAGAAGTTATCAAAGCACTGTTTTGAGCAACATGACTTCAGTGATTATATATTTCATTTATCTTGCTAGGTTGATTTCTCTCTATATTATTAACTCTGAAACTTGGCTTCTTCTAGCAAAGAGTTATTTCTAAATCCAGTATTTCCATTACACACTTCATTTAATCTGTTGTTTGCACATGTGCTAGTTACAGTTGAAAAGTCAGTGTTGGCAACATGGTGTTATGTGAAGTGTCAAATATAGGAGATGAGGTACCCCAAAATGCTGACTGATTAGTGACAGACTCCCTTCATATACTGCAAATATGCTGGAGAAATCAATGTCACCAGGACACCACATCACCTGGGAAATTTTCTTCACACTTCCAAGACTCCCTGTGTGGGGTCTGTATCTGTGGGATACTGAAGTCATGGCTGGCAGACTTCACCTAACTCCAGTCACCCAGAAATAAGGTCCAAGCTAAACTTTTGAAATAGCCTCCATCAATGGCCAGAGAGGCAGAGAAAGACATTTCAAAGAGTGATTCACTTCCCCCTTGACTAGAGAGGGAACTTAATCTTTAACTGCGGCTGGATACCTGACTTTTAGACAGCTGAAGTTATGTGACACGAATACCTCCAAAGTCCAAAATCTGTAGGAACATTTGCAACAGCTCTGGAGCCTTTTGCCCTGTACTTAGAAAATTGCTGTGTCTGCTGTGATTTTGAGTAAAGGCCTATTGTCAGTAACACTGAGTCTTCAAATAATAGGCCTGACATTTAAAGTTGTCTTAATGAATTGAAAGACCTGGAAAGACTTTTAAAGTTCTCTGTCTTTCTATCTGTGCACTGAGTGGTTTGGTTACTAATTTCTGCATAGTGTAGCAGGTTACTCAGCCTATTATCTTACTCATTTCATCTAGAGCAGAATTTGAGACTGACAAGTACCACTGTGCATAATATTATCAATCACTGCCACTCTTTCTGCAGTTGCCTTAATTGGTCTTCATTGTTTGTACCAATATCTTGTATTCCAGAACTTTGAATAAAATTATCTTAGTTTTAAAGGTGCTAGTGGAGAGGCTGGTTTGGACTTTGGCATCTCTGGAGAGTATTTAACAGTGAAAAGAGTTTGCCAAAATGCAGAAAACTTAAAATTTTTCTTCTATCTCATATTAGCTTTCCTCTGAGCATGATTTCAACATTTATTTTTGATTTCAATTATGTCATTGATGGATTGTATTTTGATGATCATCTCTGATTTTAGAGTGCAATTTTAATGTCCTGAAAGGACCTTGATTTTCAGTTGTAGGAGCCTACAGCTTCTTTTTCATGGCACAAAAAACTTTGTTTTTCCACTTTGGGTTCCCTTTTACAAATCCAGGGTTATAGTTTTAAATAACAAAACATAACAGAAGTACTAATAAATGGGGAATTGTTTCCAACTGCACCCTACATTTCACTGTGGTTGCAAAGCATTTTAGAAGCCACTGGAATGATCAAATACTAAATTGCAGATCTTGGCCAGTGCCCTTCAAAGCTGACAAACCACTGGAGACATCATATTTCCCAAGTACACACTTTGACACCTTGACAAAAATTGTTGGATTTAACAAATGTGCCAGCTCCCAACCCCTAAAAATCAATTCCTTTCATTCAGTTGAACTAAAATTCCAGAAACATTGACCACTAAATGTACTGATGTTATATTTAAGAAGAAAAAAGCACATTCTTCCTTCCCAAGCTATTTTTTCAATCAATCAGATTAATGAGAATTCTTGGCTTTGATAGAGATTTTCTGTACAAGTTTTCTTTTGACCTTGAATATTAAACTTGGCTCTGGCAAGCAACACTGTTAAGAATTTAAATATACATACTTGGGATTTCAGGGTTTGTTTTTATATTTGTCTCCTTTATCTGGTGCCAAGTAGCCTTTTATTGCAGAATTATTTCTCAGCTCCTTTTCAATGAATATGTAAAATTCTACCTATGGCAGAGAACTATATCCCTTTTGATAAGTATGTTTGCAATATTTTTTTCCCACTTCCCTCTCACATACCAATTCTCGTGACAAAATTCACAGTTATGATCAACAACAAAAATAATTCAGTTTTCCAAATGCCTCGTTGAGAAGTCTGCTTATCTGAAAACAGAAGCAACAGGAGGGTTGTATTTACAAACTGTGTGTTATCAATACAGGGAATAGAGTTATGATATGAAGTTGATTAAGGCTGCATATGATACAATCTCATATCTAAGGCTTAAAATTTTCTTTAATGAGGAAGAAACCCATTGCCTCTGACTCCAAAGAGTATGTCTTATACAGAAGGACATATAGCCTATTATTTAGTCTTCTTATTTTGATGTGTAAGTCTGAGAGCTCCATCAGACACTGCTTCTTTTCAAAGCCTCTTTTTCTTTCCCTATTGCTTCTAGTAGCTGATGGGAACTTCACCTTTCCAGTGCCAGGCTCAGTTTTTGGTGAGAGAGCTTTTTTCTCCTTTGATTGTAGGTCAGTTCCAGACACCTCAGGACTCGGCCAGCTTGCTGTCTTGTCTGTCTCAAAGCCTATAGATAGGCACTACTCCTATAACACTGAAAGCTGCAGCATTCACATTAAATGCCATTCCCTTGCATACCTGAGATGATGGCTTAAGGGCCTATTTGGTGCAGAACAGTGTGGAGGAGAGGGTAGATGTGGAAATCTTCTTGCCCTCAGATATGCAGAGACTCTCCTGTCTCCTGAGTGAGCAGAAATTGAAAGGGTTGATAAGATTTGGAAGATTCTGAGAGACTGAGATGGGCCATAGGCAAAAGCAGGCCACTATCTCCACTTGAGCTTTCCTGTTTTTTCCCACTTTCCTGTAACCCACCCTGGAATAAAAGTGACAATGCAGGAACAGTCAGAAACAACTATTCTTGGATTAGACTTCCATCAAAAAAGTCAAGAATTTGTCTGATTTCTGGAGTATGAGGTTCTGCACCATCTGCAAATCAGATCCTGTATCCAGCTTCAGGTCAATCTCAGGCTGGCGTCAGACACTGAGGTCACCAGAACTAGCAATAGCTTTTTAAAATGTGGACATTAATCCCAAATGCTTCACACTGAGATCAGAGTATGCACAATTGAGATTCAGTGGAAGATAGATGATTATTAAGAGATTAGGAGATGATTTAGTGGATTTGTCTGCTCCTACTCAGAGTGCATTACTTATGTGGTCCTAAAGTTTCATCTTACTTGTGGAATTTGCATTGTGATGTGAATGACGAGGTCACAGAAATCATTTGCCAGACATTTCAATGAGCACATCTCTTGGAAGCACATGTGCAGGAATTGATTCATTGACTCATTGGATTAAATCATGTTTTAAGTATTAAACTGGCAGCTGCTAAGCAATTAAAGGGTATGCCTATTTCAAATGATGGTATAAAGAATTCAGTCAACATCTTTAAAAAAGTTTACCATTACAGCATACTTAGTGACAGGTTTCAGTCTCTTACACTCCATGAATTATTAGTGAGTTTGACAGTGCAGGAAGACTTTGATCAAGCCAGTCCAGGGCTTCAACATTTCCCAAAATGGCAGAGAGGAATTCCTGGAGAAAAATGAAAAGAACTTTCCGCCCTGCTTTGGGCTGCAGTTGGGAGGCGTGTAATTGCCATTCCAACATTTTCAGCAATTTTCTATTTGTAAATAGAACTTTTTATTATTATTATTTTTTAAATCCCATGTAGCCAGTACTATAAAGAGGGAATAAATTGTTTATAGGCATACCTAAAGCCAGTGCAAAGCCTCCCACTGAGTTTGTTGTCCCACACTGGCACACAAGCCTCAGCACAGTGTGGGGGTGATGCCTTGCTAGCATTCACCCACCGGAGCATAATAGCTTTTTGGTTATCAGAGACTTGGGCTGTGGGGATGAACTTCCCAAACTCAACACATGCTGACAGCATCTTGACAAGATGCTGGGTCTGTCTGCCTGTTAGGTTCAAAATATGTTTTTTGTATTAATTTTCACAATTCTTTTCAGTAACTGTGTCTCTTCCCTTCTCTCCCCTGACATTTCTTTGGTGAAATAAAAGAGTCTGTAGCTGTTTGTTTGAAGAAAACCCCTTCTCTTCTTCTGAAGACAAGCAGACAGCACTTTTGGTATGTTTCCGGTGTTAAACCCTAGTTTGAAGAAGCTTATGATTCACAGGACACGTATAAATGCTATCTACCCACTGCTCACCACCTCTCGCTGTTACACAATCTCTCAAATCTGATAAACACTTCTAGGGCTTTGTCATATTCTCTTTGTTCAAGTACATGAACAGTGTTCTGTAGGATAACACATAATTGATATAGTTTGACTTTCATTGTACTGCAGATTTAAATCCCTATGGAGGATCCCAGTTTATCAGAGGAGAGAAGTCTTCTGTTTGGGAAAAAAAGGACTCAGTTTGGTATAAGCTTCTCTCTAGTGAGGCTAAAGGGAAAATAAAGAAAACTATTTTAGTGAAAAACTAAAGCTGGGAATAAAGGAAAAGGTTCATCATCAAGACTTTGAGGCAAATAATAGAAAAATCTCACCTCTAGGCCGGCTACACAGACTGTTGCAGGAGAAAACACTCTGATGGCAGAAAGGCAGCAAGCTGCCAGAGAGAGGGAAATTATCCAGCTGGTAGGTCCCTTCTGCCCAGTGAGGACTCCATACTGGAGATACTCCCTTTGGAAGTGCCATGGGAAATTTCTCCCCATGGATGGGAAGAGGCAAGTTAAAACAGAAGATACTTTGGTTGTCAAGCATGTGATGTCAGCTGAATGTAACAGTGGAAGATCTTGTAGATCTCTACATAAACTTATCAGGAGTAGCTGGACAATGGTCTGCCTTTTCCCATGGCAGTGTTTGCTGAAATAGTCCCAGTGACGGCAGCACAGAGAGACTGCAAATCAATCTCAAGTTGTGATTTAGGAAATGAGGAAAAGAAATCGTGCAGAGTTCACACCAGTGGGAAGCTTTTGAAAATGTGGATTCTATATTTAGAAATTATAGAAGTAGAAAGTGGCATCACTTTTTTCATGGAAAAATTATATGGGAGATTAATAAAGAACTGTGAGAAAGCCAAGAGCTTGTGAAAGGCATGCCCTCTGGCATGAAAACCAAGATCTTCAGATGAGTGGTAGTACAGAGACTGATAACCCAGAAAAGAAATAGTGAAGAATAGTCTGAAGAAAACATTCCTATTTAAACAAGCTGCATGATCATGTGACTATGCACACAGACACACAGAGATGCACAGAGGTGACCCTATCAAGGGGTGTGTGCTTCCACTGAAATACTAGAAGTCTGAGCTTGAATGAGGAAACAGGTATGTTTGCTTTTAAATTTGAAAGCTGACATAGTAGACACCTCAGAACTGGAAAGGAAAACAATAATCATTGGGATACTGTAACAAACAGGAAAAAAGTATTAAAAAAAAACCCAAAACCCAACCCAAAACACTGGCTGCCCAGCTCTAACAGTGCTACTGTATGTTAAAGAAAACATGCAGACAGTTCAGATAGATAGTTTAAATTATTGACTCAAAACACAAAGTCACCAGAACTAAACAGCAAATATGCAGTGTTAAGATTATACTCTGGCCCAGGATGAATGGATAGAATGACTACAATGATGACAAATGCAGAAAACCCAATAAGAATGAGGTAGGTGAGTTGCTTTATGTAAATAAAGTACCTCCAGTATGATTGCAAGGTGATGCCTGGAATACATTTGTAGGCTGTACCATAGAGAAGCTAGTCAGAGAAAAGGCAGGTGGAGCAGCAACTCTCCACTGAATCTGGAGCTGTGCTGAGGCCTGGGTTTAAAATCTTACTGTCAAAGCCACAATGTTCAATTAAAAAAAGCCCAAAGCAACTAAAATCAACAAACAAAAATATAAATACAGTTATATTTGGAAGGAAAGGGATGAAAGGGTGAAGTGTTCACAGGTGACATAAGAATTGTCTGGAAATACCACAGATTTGAACAAATGCATGATCCTGCTCAACAGAATCTGTAGGAAGGCCAACAAAAAAATCCACCATCAAACTACTGTGGTTCAAGTTTGAAGGTAGACCATCCTTACCAAATTAGCACGAGAGCTAAGACATTCTGGTTCATGTACTTGGGTTTCTAGAAGGCTTTCAGGAAGATCCAACACTAAAGACTCTTCAAAGATAATAAGTTGCCAAGAATCAAAGAACATATTTGCTCATGGATTAATAACTCATTTAAAAATAGGTAAAAATGAAGACATGGATATAGATGTATTCAAAGACTTTTGAATCTTTGTGGGAGTTATTAAACCTCTTACTGGAGGTGGGTAAGGTATTTTGAGGAAGGTCATAGCTGTACTTTCATTTCCTTCTAGAGTGACATGTGATAAATGAAACAAATGTCTCTTAGTTGCATAAATGTCTCTTAGTAGACATGAAGTCTTCAGAGGAGTTCATTCAATTTCTTCTTTTCCTGGCAAGTCTTTCAGCGGCAGTGATTCTGCACTGTGAAGACTGGTATTCCTAGTATTTTCCTTTTCCTTTTTTTTTTTTTTAATTTTAATGTATTTGGCTGAAAAAGAAACTTTCTTCAGAATCCATAGACTCATTCAGGTTGGAAAAGACCTTTAAGATCATCAAGTCCAACCATAAAATTAACACTGCCGAGGCCTGCACTAAACCATGTCCCCAAGTGCCACATCTACACATCTTTTAAATACCTCCAGGGATGGTGACTCCACCACTTCCCTGGGGAACCTCTTCCAATGCTTGACAACCCTTTCCATAAACAAATTTTCCTTAATATCCAATCTAAAGCTTCCCTTGTACAACTTGAGGCCATTTCCTCTTGTCCAATCGCTTGTGACTTGTGAGAAGAGACCAACCCCCACCCACCTGGCTACAACTTCCTTTCACGCAGTTACAGAGAGTGATGAGGTCTCTCCTGAGCTTCCTTTCCTTCCAGCTGAACACCCCCAGTTCTCTCATGCACTCCTCAGAGGATTTGTGCTCCAGACCCTTCCCCAGCTCCGTTGCCCTTCTCTGGACATACTCCAGTACTGCAACAGCCTTCTTGTAGTGGGGGCTGAAAACTGGACACAGGATTTGAAGTGCAGCCTCACCAGTGCCAAGTACAGGGGGACAAATCACTGCCCTGGACCTGCAGGCCTCATTATTGCTGATACAGGCCAGGATGCCACTGGCCTTCTTGGACACCTGGGAACTCTTCTAGCTCATGTTCATCTGCTGTTGACCAACACCCCCTGATCTGTTTCCACTAGGCACCTTTCCAGCCACTCTTCCTGCAGCCTGTAGTGCTGCCTGTGGTTGTTGTGACCCAAGTGCAGGACCCACCACTTTGCTTTGTTGAATCTCATACAATTGGCCTTGGCTCATGAGCCTAGCTTGTCCAGATCCCTCTGCAGAGCCTTCCTGCCCTCCAGCAGATCAGCACTCCAACCCAACTTGGTGTCATCTGCAAACTGACAGAGTGTACTCAATCCCTTGGTCCAGGTCGTCAAACAGGGCTGGCTGCAAAGCTGTGCCCTGGGGAAAACCACTAGTGATTGGTCCCCAGCTGGATGTAACTCCATTTCACCACCACTCTATGGGCCATCCTGACAGTTTTTTACCCAGTGAACAATGCACCTGTCCAAGCCATGAGCAGGCAGTCTCTCCAGGAGAAAGCTGCGAGAAATGGTGGCAAAGGCTTTACTAAAGTCCAGGTAGAGAATAACCACAGCTTTTCACTCATCTGCGAAGCAGGTTACCTTGCAATAGAAGTTTATTCAAGGACGACTTGCCTTTCGCAAACCCATGCTGTCTAGGCTTGATCCCCTGGTTGTCCTGAACCTGATGTGTGATGGCAGTCAGGATGATCTGCTCCGTGTTCTACCTCAGTACTGAGGTCAGGCTGACAGGCATATAGTTCCCCAGATCCTCCCTTTGACCCTTGATATCAGTGAGTGTCACATTTGCCAACTATCAGTCACTTGGGACCTCCCTGGTTAGCCAGGACTGCTGATAAATTGTTTGGCTTCTTTTTAGGTTCCTGAAGGTAAATACAATAATTCTAAAAGTTGACCTGTCCAGGCATCTCATTAAGAAGTGTGCATTGATATGTCCCATATCTCAGGACAGGAAAGTATCCTGCAGGAGAGCCTCTGGAACTGTAGAGCTCCACCATCTCTGCAACTCTGCTCAAGACAGAGGTCTGTGCTGCCACCTCTGGTGGCCTGTAGCCCCCTGAATGAAGGGTCCCTGGGTCATGATGTCTCTCAAGGCTCATTTTGATCTCCCAGAGATAGTGTGTCCAATGTGTTGGCGTACATGGGGTGCAGAGGTGGCTGTGACGAGCATCCTGCTGTGAAGGCTCCTTTTGGGTAGGTGTTGTCCCGTGGTCCAGTCATGCCTCAGGCACTATGGTGCAGAGGCTCCAGCACTGAGGTCCGATAGAACATATCCTGATGGCACAGGGCCCATAGGACAAGCACTCATGTGTGGACCCAAGCTGTTCTTCAGCTGCAGGAGGAGTGGCAGGAAGCCACTGATTTGGATATTTGAGACCCATTGGACTGGGTGGTGTGATGCTCAGAAATACTGTTTGGGTCTCTTCCATGATTTGTGGCAGGGGTTTCCAACTCTGCTTTGGGTCCAGAAAAGATGGGTGCAGGGACCAAATTTATCTCCTCAGTGCTGAGAAGAATGCAGTGGGAGGCAGAATAGCTGAGGCTTCATTGACTTTTCGCTGTGAGCTACAATGAATGCAAACCAATCATCTGCCAATGAAAATTTAAAGAATTATAAAAAAAATCCCAGATACTTGTTTTGTTATTAAAATAAACCCATGAAAAAAATAAAATAGGTTGTGATGAGAACTTTCAAAATGTGTTCTCTTATTTTGTGCATCATACATCACAGAGCTAAAAATGATACTTACGTTTCAGTGTTGCTGTGGTTACTGATACTATTCTTCTGAGTCTTCAGAGGAAATGAATCGATCGTGTTAAGAAGGAGGCTGTGTACAGGAGATAACCTTGGACCTTCATGATGGTTTAATTTTTACTGGTCTAATTTCAAACTTCCATGGCCTAAGCTACACTTACGAAAGGAGCCATAGTTTAATTTTTCTAGTTTTGTACAGAAAAGTTAAAACTCTAACAGACAAGGTTGAAAGTTTTGGCCTGAACTCCCAGAAAACAAAATTTGTTGTTCATTTACTATTGCTTCCCAAAGCACTCCATGAGAGAAACACTTTGTCGAATGTCTGGGTAGACTTTCCCATTTAATTTGATGAATTCCATGTATTTAAGAATAGATAAGGTACTTTTTTGTATTAAGGATAACCTGGCAACCAAAAATATTTGTTCTTTGAAGCCTTTTCCATCCCCTTTCTCTCAAACTCACTTGGACTCCATGTACTATTTGCTGTGAATCACAGTACAGCTCAGGCTGGGTGGGAGTTTAGGAGGTCTCTGCCCCAACCTCCTGCTCGCAGCAAGTTGGCTCTGAGGTCAGACCAGGCTGCTCAGGCTTTCATCCGTTTGAGGCTTGAAAACCTCTCAGAATGAAGTGTTGGCTCCTGCCCCAAAATGTTTGTCTCACATATGGGACAAAAAAAAAGGTAGAAGAGGAGCTAAGTCATAGAAGAGGAGCCAAGCCACAGGAGGGGATTAGGACCATACAGAGGGTTGGTGACAGAGCCAGCAGCAAAGGCCTGATCCCTGGTACTCAAGTTAAGTCAACAAAAGCCAGCAAATTGTTCTGCAAACACTGATTTTATGTAGATCCCAATTTCTCCAGCAGCAGCACAGCTATGCAGCCCTTCACTGTAGGCAGACCTCTCCCTGGGACATGCGGTCTTACGATGGTTAAGAAGACAATCTCATAGCTTTGGTGCCAAAACCACTCAGGTACATTTAGCTTGTGGCTGTGCTGGGAGAAGCTGAGTACATTAAAGCAGACATGGTTCTGCATTCATCTTCCTACCTGGTTGTGCTGGATGAAGTGGCTTATGGCTGTCAGCATGTGATGGTGTAGCGATGCCCCAGGGGAGGAAAGATAAGAGGTGCTGCTGCTTTATGATAATGCCTTTCAGCAATGAACTGCAAGTGGTTTGAGGATGTGGATGATTTAAAATCAGGAAACATGCAGAACTGGCCTTGTTCTCAGTACCTTTGTGCTGTAGGCACGTTGTGCTGATGACACTCATCTTACATTAACGCATTATCTGCGTTCAGAGCCTACTCACGGCAGCTTAGAGCTAATGCATGTCTCATCCTACAGTCTCACTTACTAATGAGACCGTTTGTTTCTCGGCTGGAGAAGGTGAAAGCATATGCAGTGATTTACGACTAACACAATATTATAGAGACAGTTTAACTTTGTTTAAACCCAGTTTAGCTTAAATCAATTGGGTGGTTTTTGCATTCACACACTCAATGCTTGTATTGTTTTCATTAGCAGTGTTTGGAAATCACTCTAGCTAAATCAGGGCATCCCCTGGTGTGATATAATGAGGTCTCTCTTCAGATGAGTTGCACTGATATAAAGAAGCTATACAGAAATGGTCAATGCAGCACAAAACTGTCTGTAAATAAGCCTTAAGGCACAGCATATTTAGATGGCCTACTCAAGCATTTGCACTGGTTTAATTAATTTGGTTTGTTAATTGAATTCCATTAAATTACAGAAAGTTTTGATTTTAGACAAAGCCTCAGGCTCTGATCTTCCATTTGGACCTGTCTGTAGCACTGGCTCAACTGCTTTTGGTGAATGCTTCATTTGCAACAGCGCAGTGTTGGTCATCACCAGACTATTAGTGAGTATGACCCAATTTGCAAAATGATTTCCCTGAAAGGCAGATTTGCAGCTGATGATGAGGTGATTTCTTATTTACAATCTCTGAGCTCACTAGCTATGGCAGAACTCAGGGTAAAACCCAAGTTCGCTTCAAATCTTCTGTCCAAGAGGATGTGAACTGATAGCTCCTTGGCTGAGAATAAAAGTTTTCTTTCTCCTCTGCCTTGAGAGATGTGTGCCCTGCAATGCCATTTCTTGTAGGGTTGGTTTGCACAGCTGCCTGGAACATCCTGGCTGTCGTCGCTCTGAGACCAAGGAAAATTAGCAGGAAAGAATGGAAAGCAAGAGGAACATACTGGCTGAAGTTAGGAAACACAGCCTTGTCAATGCCCCATTTGTGAACTGTGTTAGTTTTGTGGCTGTGCCTTGTCTGAACAAAAGCTTTGGGCTGTGCTGCCTTCTCCTCAGACATGGGGTGACACTAACCTGTACTGGAAGAAACTTGAAAGGGGTTTTCTCTTGAAACTACTGCGAAGATCTGGTACGGAGGTTGAACCCCATGTTCTAGCTCATTGGGTCATTGTGTTTCCACCTTGGTTGGCTTGCGGCATGTTAAAAGTAAGCAATAAAATAAACAAGCAAACAAACTTCTAGGAGTTTTGGACAAGAGGGTGAGTCAGTGTAGCTGGGATGGGAATGTGTTATAGAGCATGATAGTTATTTCTGTGAATTGCATACTTATAAAAATGCAGGAAAGTACCTTCACTCCATGTAAAAGCATACAAATGTAATGTAGCTTGATTAAGCTTCCTGTGAATGATGAATATTTCCTTAGAGTATCAAATAAGAGCAAAAAGAGGCAATCCAATGAGTAAACTGCACCATTTCCTTGGAAATGATCCCCTAACTCCTGCTCTGGGAGATTTCACTGGCAGCGATGATGATGATGCATCTTCTGAGGGTCTAGAAATTACCTGCGTCATGGGAGAAGCAATTTGTGTTATTAACCCTTTCATTTTCCTCCTCAGGTGTGATGTCTGGCTAAGTGACACCTTCTTAGGGCAGCACATATCTTGGCATCCCAGGATCCCTAGGCCTGCTGTGACATTCCTGCAGTGGTGCCTGTGACTGGACAGGTCTCACGGGTGGGTGTTTGGGTAGGGATCTCCGTGCAGAGGGTCGCCAGGGTGGGTCCTCCTGCGGCCCCGGGCGCTGCTCTCGCGGCACAGCGGCGGGTCCCCTGTGCTCATGTAGAACATTTTCCAGAAAAAAAAAAAAAGCAAAGCTGGAGTCTTAACAGGGTTTTTTACGCCTTTAGGACGGCACCGTCTAGCGGGCTGTGTGAGTACTGCTGACCGTCTGAGGAGCTCCCGTCCCAGCGTATCCTCTCCCTGCCCGTGGCAGCGCTGCAGCATCCCCGGCCCGGGGGAGTGCTGCGGTCAGACCCCGGAGTCGGACCGGATGGATTTTCATCATTCAGACTGGATTTAGACTACAATAATACTGCTCCCCAGATAACCTGAGACTGATTTTTTCCCCCCGCCTTGTGGCTTTCTAGTGCTACTCCTTGCTCATCTCAGCCTCATACAGTGTTTTGCTCAGGTTTTTAAGCTCTCTTTAGTTCCCAGAAAGCATGGAGAAGAGAGAATAGGGAAAGGGAGAGGGGGATGGGGAGGGAGAAGGAGAGAGAGGAGCTGAAATTGTTGAGATGTGCCAATGCAGATGCTGCAGATGGAGGGGAGGGAGAGTGCTGAAGCCCACAGAACTGTGCAGTGCTCCTTTGCCTGCAGAGGCATTAGGCAAGATCTGGAATAGTAATTTCAGGGTCAGAGGACAGAAGAGACAAAAATTACTCACAGAAAAATCAAACTCAGAAAGCCCTGAGCCACCTAATGCTATTTTGAAGTTGTCTCTGCTTTGAATGGACACATAACTAGCAGAGATGCACTGCAGTCTAAATTATTTTGTGATTCTAGTTTTGCTCTTTGTATTTTAAAACAACAAAATTCTCTCTTGATGATGTATGGCCCTTTGGGAATCATGTTACTGGCATTAGCCTCAAAAAACCAACCAGTTCCTTCTCTAAAGTAGTGACACATCTGTCTGCAGCACAGGCACATTTCGAATGTTACTGGGGTCATCTCTCTTCCTTAGAATTACAGGACATTTTCTGACAGCTTTTGAAATGAAAGACTACATTGCAGGGTCCAGCTGTCAAATTAGGGATTTGAACACTGAACATTTGAACTGCATTCCTGAAACTATATTTTAAGAAACAGAAAAATGTATTTGCTGATCACAAAGTGACCCCACCTGGGGCAGAAATGGAACAATTTAAATTTGAGGGAGAAAGAAACAATGAATTTCCTGGCTCTGCAGAGTTCATAGCTATTCCACACAGGCAAAATGTACAGAAAGACAGTAAGTGCATGTTCCAGGAACACTTACAGTGAATAATAGTTGAGTTTCTGAAGAAAAGCCACAAGGTCAGTTAGAACCTTCTGTTAACGTAAGCAGTAGGTAGAGGGAAGTCTTAGTTTTTGAGATTAGTTGGACTTGAGAACATGAAGTGGGAGTGGTATTGTTTGTTTCCTCTCCCTGCCGGAGAAGTGATCCTGCCAGTGATTTAGTCCCCTGGCAGGGGTTCAGGGTTACACATGGCTATTTGAGGGTGCCATGACTGAGCAGTGATCAGTGGAAGCAGATGAGAACGAATTGCAACAGAGCTGGACTGTGTCACACAGGCCAGGGTGCCCTGCTCAGTCCCGCTCTCCTCCCCTGTGCCCACGGTGGCTATGGGGTTTATCACTTTCCCCACATTTCACCAGATGATTTGGAATAGGTGCATATGCTTAAGTTTATGGAGGTATCAGAAATAAAACCGGTTGTGATTATTCTGCATTACCAAGGTACATGAGGCAGGGAGAGTGGAAAAGAAACCCAGAGAGGAAGGCCACTTCTATAGCTGTCTGCAGCATTACACAGCCATGGTGCTACCTATTCACTAAAAGCACATTTGCTCTTCAGTAGTTTCCACATTATTAATGCTTAGGAAGAAAAAGAGGACCTCTGCAGAGACCCATGTGGTGTGGGGCATGGCAGATGCCCAGTTCTGAAGCCCACACCAAGAATCAAGGCAGGACCAAACTGGGCTTTTGGCCCTGCTGGCTCTGCCCCATCTCCAGAAGCTGGATTTTCTCTGGGGTGACATATGTCACATATTCCACTGTGTGCCCCCTAGGGCAAAGTAGCCTCCTGAAGGGTGTCAGGGAAGCAACTGGTATGAGATGGCAGCCAGTACCCGGTTCCCAGTGCCAATGGCAGAGCTGGACCTGGTGCCACACAGGCCATGGCCCTTCACCCTGTGTGAGCTGCTGAACTGAAAGCTTGAGCTTAAACAAAATAACTGAATTTTAAAAAAGAAATCCCCTCAGAAGCAATATAAAGAATAGGATTTGCGCTCCCCTGTGCCTTCTAATATAACCAAGAAGCAGAGCAATTTTATGTATTTATACTCTTATTCTACAGGCACCTGCTGAATATTTAGTATAGTAATGTCTCTTGTGCCTTTGTCTGTTCATAAACAGCTCAATACCAGTGATTTGAGCATTCATCGCTTTAAACTGAAGTCAATAGTTACTGAAAGAAAGTGCTTATTCCACACAAGTTCCACACATCTTCTGCAGAAAAGGTGATTAAGGGACAACTGTAACTCTATGATAATGATGCCTTGCTTTTGGGAATGAGCCATAATTAGTTACCTGCCTTGGAGTGATTTGATTCTTGATGGCAGGCTTCAGACAAGTCAGTTCCCAGGTGCAGATCTCCTTTTCCTTGTAAGAGGGGAATCATCTGTGGTGTTGAACTCAGCATTTGACAGCTGTGAGTTCTAGCTCTCTGACAGTCTGTATGGTGTCAATAATGCTCTCTAAGTTAAGAACATGTTTGCACGGAGGAAGGAAAGAAACCAAGTGAGTGGTGGTGAGCCACAACTGGTGTTCCCCAGGGCTCAGTGTTGGGGCCAGTCCTGTTTAACATCTTTACAGACAATCTGAACTAGGCAATTGAGTGTGCTCTCAGAAAAAACTTGGTTTTCAGACAACACCAAGTTGGATGGGAGTGTCGATCTGCTAGAGGTCAGGAAGGCTCTGCAGAGGGATATGGAAAAGGCTGGATCCATGGGCCAAGGCCCATTGTATGAGGTTCAACAGGACCAAGTGCTGAGTCCTGCACTTGGGTCACAAAAACCCCAGGCAGTGCTACAGTCTGTGGAATGAGTGGCTGTAAAGCTGCCCAGTGGAAAGGACCTGGGGATCCTGGTCAACAGCAGCTGAACGTGAGCCAGCAGTGTGCACAGATGGCCAAGAAGGCCAGTGACATCCTGGCCTGTATCAGCAACAGAGTGGCCAGCAGGACCAGGGCAGTGATTTTCCCCTGTACTCAGCACTGGTGAGGCCACTCTTCAGTTTTGGGCACCTCACTACAAGAAAGACATTGAGGTGCTGGAGTGTGTCCAGAGAAGGGCAGTGGAGCTGGGGAAGGATTTAGAGATTAAGTCATATGGGGTGCAGCTGAGGGAGCTGGGGTTGTTGAGCTTGGAGAAAAGGAGGCTCAAGGGGGCACCTTATCACTCTCTGCAACTACATGAAAGGAGGTTGTAGCCAGGTGGGGGGCAGTCCTTTCTCCCAGTCAAGTGATAGGACAAGAAGAAATGGCCTCACATTGCATCAAGGGAGGTTCAGGCTGGATATCAGGAAAAATTTCTCTGTTCAAAGAATGGTTAAGCATTGGAACAGGCTGCCCAGTGAAGTGGCTGTGGAAGTGTTCAAAAATCTAGTAGCTGGGGCATTTTGTGATATGGTTTGGTGGGCATGATGGTATTTGGTCAAAGGTTAGACTTCATCATCCTGGAAGTCTTTTCAAACCTTAATGATTCTGTGAGTCTACAAAAATTAGTAAATAAACATTCAAAGCTGAAGTTTTACTTTTCTAGATTTTTTATTGGAAGTGAGAACTACACAAAAAGGTCTATTATTTTTCCCCAAAAAGTAGCAGCTGGCCTTGATGGAAAAAAACTTTATGCTCACTCCTTTCCTTGGACTTCACAGTTTTGTGAGCATGCTTCATTAAGTCCTTCTCATTCAGATCTGCAGAATGGGGGATGGCAATGAAGACATCAGACCAGGGAGCATGTGTTTAGAGCTGAAACTGACCTGGATACCTGCCCTGAGTTCCTGCTGATTGCTGGGGGCAGTGCTGAGGTGAGGTGACCATGGGAGTACACCCTGCACTGGTTCCTACTGGCAGAGCTCTTTCAGGATACTCGTCCTGATTACTCATCAGAGCTGTGACCTGCATTAGTATGGCATCTATACTGCAAAAAAAATCACCGTCTTTCTTGGCCAAATTTCTGCCTTCTCATAATGTATTTGGCTTTTCTTTTGGGGTTATTTTACTGGTTTTGCTTGTGTTTTTGTTTTAATACAGGATGGTAAGAGGAGGATTGGTGTAGGAGATAAGGTCCATAAATCCACACCAAGACTATGACTGGCTTTGGCTTTCTATTCAGACAAACTATTCACTGTTTCTTGGCTTATTTTTCTCAGGAAGTGAGGCTTATGGGATTGTCATTGTGCTCTCCCTCTGTTCTTCTCCCACTAGTTTCAATCACATAGAACAGGAACATAGATACATCAAATAATCAAAAATGTCAGAACATTTTTGGTGAGCATAGATGGAGAAGCTTGGTTTCTCATGGAGGGAGAAAACAAGGAGGTCCTGTCTTATCAGACACCAGAGAACCCAGCCTCAGTGGCTGGGAGCAGAAGGGAAATACTGGATGCTGGGACATCCTGGTTCTGCTGCTCACATAGCAGTGAGAGTCTGTGAGTCAGTTAACACTAGGGTAAGTCAGTTCAGCAGTGGAGAGACACAACCGAGACCACCTCCAGTCACTTGCCAGCAAGGCACTGCTCTGAGGACGAAGCCCTGATCTCTGCTGCGATTTGTGGATATGTGTACGGGTTTAGAGGAAAGTCTGGCCCCATGGAACAGTGGTGGTCCATGACTGAACCAATAATGCCTTCAGTGGAAGAGACTGCTCACAAGGTGGCTGCATGGTGCAGACTTGGTGCAGACACCTCCCCACAGATGTCGTCAATAGTGGTGACATGGCACAAATATTGGCTTTACCCATTTTTTTTAGAAGGGGGATGAGGGCAAGAGGGGGCAGAGTGTCTTTCTGTGCTCTAGATAGGATCATCATTTGGTGGGACTCAGAATGTGCCATTGCAGGAAGGGAAATAGTGCACCAAGCTGTTAATCCTATCACCCTGTTCAGAAAAATGGGACAGAGTTTAAATATGATGTTCACCTTCTTTTTCCCCAAGCCAAGTGCAGAACTAAGACAGATGGGTGCAGTCTGTATTGACAAGGGCACTCGCTTTCTAAGAAAGAGTTTCGTTCATCTATCCATCTGCTTTGTATCCATGCGACAGTGAAATGGAGCAGCTTTTGCATATTTATACCCTTGTTCAGCCTGCGGCATTATGAGAGCCAAATGACATGATCACAGGGGCATTTGCCCACTTAGAAACACTCCAGCAACCATAGCAGAATAAATGTGAACTGAATGTTATAATTTAATTTTTGTTAATCAATAGTGGAGCTTGGCAAATTCTGCAAAGAAGTATTCATCGGTGCTCACTCAAACAAAAATTGTTCTTTTGCTTTGGTATTCACTCCCCTTTCTAGAGGCCATTTAGAATGTGAATACAAATGATTTGTGCTCAGCTGGATACATGTGGTGCAGAGAGGTCATTCCCCAGAAGGTAGGGCAGTCTTGTGGTCTAAGTACCAGGAGCAGGGGATAGGTACCTACTGCTGTTGCAAGCTTTCTTTGTGACCTTGAGCAAGTAATTTCAGGGAACTATTTTGGAGCACATATTGTATCAGGCCCTTGACTATCAGAATTTGGGTGCTGGACTCTTGAGAAATTTTGCCCTATATATATCTAAATAGCTTCAATTCCCCATGTGCAAAATTTGGATAATTGTATTCCCTTCTTGTCATCTGTAATTTGTCTTGTCTTCTTACAGCACAAACTGTTGCAGGCAGGGGCTGTCCTTAGCTGTGTGCTACTGGGGCTCACAGAACAACTCTCAGATCTCTGGAACCACTGCTGCAGAAATAAATGAGCAGAACAAAAACCTTTCCAAGGTTCCTGAAATGGCCATCTTCAAACTTCTTTATTTCCTTCTAGCCATGTATCATTCTAGGCAGGGAGCAGAAAGCACAGGAGCATGCAGGGGCCAGATCTCTGTGATCCCTTTTGGTTCCTCCTGGGCTGCAGCATCTCAGACATTACTTCCAGGCTATGCATCCACAATGGGTATAAGGTCTGAGATCCTGGAAGTCCAGAAAGATCAAAGCATCTGGCACCGAAATTTTTTACCCCACTTTGATACACGAAGTGGTTCACACACCATATTGAAAAGAAAGTACAAGACCTTCTGCCAGCATTTATGCTTTTCTATTTTTCTTCAGTCCTCAGCTCCATGATCTGCTGAAATTCCCTCTTCTGTCTTCATCTCCAGTGCTCTAGCAAAATTTCTGACCTTTGCCTCAACTTTGAAATACTGCGTTTCTCCATTAACCTTCTTTTCTATGGAGCAAACGATTAGTGGCATTGCTACTGCTTGAACTATTTCACAGACCCTTTTCTTTCTCTTTATATCTTCTATCTATCTGTGGTTGGTAAAAGTGTTCTGCCTGAATGACTTTTCTGTTAAGCTAGAGCTGAGTCAAGCACTGTTGATTTACAGGTTCAGTAATTGCCCTAGCAGTTGGTACCAATCCATCCATCTTTGCAGGTTTAATTTTGAACCTCAGCATTATGTTGCTGTATTGGTCCCTCCTGCATAAAATCTGCTCTTGTATTCAGTACCTGCCTTCTTTATTAAAAAAACACAAAACAACTTCTGGTCCTTTCTCTGCTTTCTCTTCTTCCAAACTGTACAACTACACCATGGTTAGGGAGAGCAGCAGTTCCTCTGCAGTCCTCTGCAGTGGGCTCTGGTGTTCTCCCACAGCTTCTTCCCCCAGTGCTGCTGGCACTAGGATGAGACTTGAGAGCACTGTGGCTGGGGTTAAGATCACAGCTGTTCCTGGGGCTCCTGTGAGTCCCACCACCCCTGTGCAGCAGTATCCACACAGGGTCCCAGCAGCCATCACACAGCTCTGGCTTGTTCGAGGCACTGACTCAGGTCTGGGTCAAACCTGCTACTGCATCTCTTCAGCAGCAGCTCTGTGCCAGCAGTGATAGGAGATATGAGAAGGGCCAGGCCTCCAGCACTTTGTTGAGGAGAGGAGAGAGGGGAAGGAATAACCTGGTGACTGCATATGAGCCAGCCTAGGATCACACCACATATCTCCCTCCCTTGTCCAGGGGGGAATATCCCCTTAGAATCCATCTCAGAGAGCTGCAGCCACAACCTGCACAGCTCTTCCAAAGACTTAGTCATCCCCTGGCAAATCAAAGCTTCAAATCTATGCTGCTGAGTCTCTCTTGCCATTGTCCTCACAGGGTGTTGCCAAACTGGATCCTGATCTCAAGTTTCTGCTTTATTAACTTTTGTAAGTCATCTATCACATCCTCCCCGGCCTTGCTCCGCCACTGGAGCAGATGAGGACCTCTGCTACAGTGGCATCTGTGGTTCTGCTTCAATTCCTTCAGCAATTCAGTCTCTTATTTAAAATCCATCTTTTTCCTTTCTACACCTGCAATTTTCTCTCCAAGCCCTCCCTCTACCACTTTTAGTAATCAATATAGCTGCAACTTTCTTTCCACAAAACCCATTGCCAACAACTTTAATAAGTCCGGAATTTAGTGCTCTCCTGGCAGACTGCAAACGCTTTTGCTGCTTCCCCTGGAGCATTTTCACCCGTGCAGTTCACCAGCTGCTGTGGCTAGGCTCATACTGCATGACTCAGATCCTAAACTTCACTGTGGATGGAGAGTCTGTCTTTCATGCCATGAGCAGCCTTGTTTGTATCTGGTTTGTGGTGTTTAGTACAGGAACCCCAGCGAGATTTGAGCCCCACCCTGGTGTCACTCTGGGTACTCTTCAGCACGTGCAAGGACATATGGCAGGCAGGACACACACAGCTCTGAAGAACAAAGCTTGTATTCACTAGTGAACACACAGAGGATAGCTGGGGCTAAACAAGCTATCCAGTTGAGCACAGGATACTCCCAATCCCCATACAGCACCCACTACCTTTCCTGCTGCACAGGCACCACCACAGGGGAAATGAGTTGGTCTCTGCAGCCCCAGGGCACATCCTCAGTGGTGCTGAGTTTCCTTATTTCACCTCCCCGTTTGCTTCTTGAGGGTCTTATACCTTCCCATGATGGGGCTTTTCTCATTAACCCTTTAACTGGTAGTGATGTCATCTCAGCCTCCCTATGTACCTGTAGTGACACCTTTGTGGCCTTTCCTGGCTCTGTTTTGCAGATGTCCTAAGGCTTCCTGATAACTGTAAGACTCACAGCAGCCTAAGCCACAGCCTCACAGCCATAAGGGCTGTAAAAGGGCCAAAGCTGGGCTCTGGGGCCTTGGGCATAGGCAATGGGCACGGAGGAATTGAGAGGTTCGTATTCCCAGCTGCTGCTGGAGGTGGTGCAGCAGCTGCAGCAGAGGGAACTCTGGTGACCCCTCTGATCAGCTCCCATAAAGAAACGGGTGCTGTTGGTACCAGGTCTCCAGGACCACAAAATCTCCTCCCTGATTTCAGCAAGAGCAGTTTTGGGACAGCCGCAACCTGTAAGACACAGAGCAGAGACCTGCACTGGTGAGCAATAGGAATATCATTAAGATTTTTTCCTCCTCCACAGAACAGAAAGTTTTTCTGAGCAAAAGAACTGGCAGTAATTGGGGTGTATCAGCAGGATGTTTGAGCAGCAGTGATTATAGGAGTGTGGTAAATAACAGGACTGAGCTGCAATGGTGCAGAGAGAACTAGAAGTTATATGTTTTGTCTGTGTATGTAGGCTGGCACATTACTTTTATAGCCACATATCAAACCCATCTATATGATTTACCTTCTCCTCCTACCATCTCCCTTTATTATGTTAAATCAATCATCCCACTGCTCTGTGATTTATGGCTTAATGTTTTGCTGGGAATATGTCACAAAGTAAAAAGTGGAAGTTTTGATGTATTAGTAAAACCAAATGTATCTGCATAGGGTGAGATTGGAAGAATTTAGTTTCCTCTTGGGTAAATTCTGACAGATTATATACATTTCCATCCTCCCATTTTCTTTCTTCTCCTCCTCCTTCTCAACCCACACCTGGTTACAAAGAAAGGCCTTGGAAAAGGTGATGGCCAAGACTCAGCCGTTTCCCAATCTGTCAGCCTGTCCTAGCACACCTGAACCTACATCCTGCAATACCTGTGATGTGTTATCTCTCTGTGGCAGCTCTGCATGAAGCCATGGGTGGGGAATAGATAAAGCTGAAGAACTCAGCCCCATCCCAGTCTGCCCTGATGGCCTCCAACAGCTGAGTGTGACTGGCATCAGGCATGACCAACTGAGCATTCAATGACTCCAAGGATGGAGATGTCATCAGCTAGCTATTTGAGCAACAGTACATGGTATGGTCAGTCTTTGTCTTCGCCAGGTTCATTCAAAAGAAAAAGGGCTCAACCTAAGAAAATATGACCAATGCAGGGGACTTGGTGATGGGAGGGAATGGAAAAGGAATTTCCCATTGAAGTGGAGGGGGAAATGGCTGGTCAAACACCAAGGTCACAGCCTGTGGAGCACTGCAGTGCAGACATGCTGGCTTACCCACCCCCCCATGGGGGTCTCCACTCCAAACCTGGACATAGTGTTTTATTTTTGTGCTGGAGGAAAAGGCAAGAGGAGCAGGTATATCCCTACTATGGCACTGCTCTCCCTTTCAGAAATGGAGACCTTGTCTCTCCCTATCACATCCCTTTAACTGTGCTGAGCAGCTTCTATCACTCCTATTCTCTCTGGTATGCCATGGGGTATGTGTGGCCACAGGCCCTTAGAAGCCACATAGGAATGTGAAGGATTTACACCTCCCTAAACCTACTAAAAGCCCTTTTTGTTTTTGCAGAGGGAATGTCTACTGTGTGTCTAAATCATATCTCCTTGCCTCCTGTCCTTCCCAAGGGCTGAAAGCAGCTGCTCCCCAAGTCCAAGTCTCCCCAAGTCTTCTCCTTTCAACTGGAGGCTTGAGAGCTAGTGGACTGACAGCCTTGGACAGCATAGCAATGAGACTGCTGTCTTAGATGGCTGGGGAGAGACATACCAGTGAGCCAAGGAGATGTGTAAGCAGGGTCAAAAGGACTGCAGTCCCTGGGCAAACCCTAACTGTCAACACTTTCCTGCTCACACAGTAACACAGACATTGAGCTGTTGAACAGTGATTTCTTCCCTGTTGCAGCCTTATCCAGCCCCAGTGGAAAGGCAAGATGCCACAGCCCCCAGCTCAGCTCATGCTTCACTCCAGAGCACCGACAGCCTGCACTGAGTTGGTCTCCAAACTGTGCTCCTCAGGCTTTGCCCACAGCCTGGAGTTCTCCACTGCACCTCCAAGTTTCATACCTACGTGTAGGGTGGCCAGTGCCCAGCTCCAGGCCTACAGATGGTGGAAGACACATGCAGATCTGGCTAGTGAGACCCACTCCTGGTCCCAGGAGTCACAGCTGCCCTCAGGCAGAACAATGACTGCTTCTGATACCTTCTGTCAGAATGGGATCTGATGCACCCGCCAGCCAAACTCAGAGAAAAGGCATCCTTAGGCCCCTTAGGAAAAGCATAGAGGAGCTGCCAGTCTGTCACTGAAAACACCTTATAAGAAACAGAGTTGAAAAGCTACCAGCATTGACTTTTTTTCCATATTTGCTACTTTATACAACTGCAAGTGTGAGAAAGGAAGAATGCTGAGCTTGAAGCAAAACCGGAGCATTATCATGTCCTCTTTGAACATATGTCTGTATTACTCTACTGAAGCACTTGCTTGGTTTACCTTTTAGGGTTGAAATTTTCTAAACCTTGTATTTAAGCCTCATTCTTTCAATTTCATTTTTTTTTTTAAGAAGCCAACCAATCAGATCATCAAAAGAAGACACTGGAAAATAAAATTTCCCTGTGGAGTTTTCACTGTTTGAAGCCCTAAATCCTGCTAAGAACCACAGATATCAGAATTACAATACATAATTTTAAATAAGCTCTTTGCATCAAAGGATTCTTCAAACAGAATAGCACATATTATTAGATATGTTTTGCCAGTTTCTTTATCAAAAAGAAAATATAAAGCCTGGTTCTGTAACATAAACTACACTATCTAGGAGACTATTGTTTCTGTTGACATTAAACTGACATTTGCCTTATCACATTAATGTTATTTCATCACTGTACCAAATCTTAAGACTAGGGCACAAGCATTTCAGTGGAATGAACTGTCAGCGTTATGTAATTTACATTTTCTTGAATCATTCTTGCCTAAATAATCTTTTGTGCACGTGTACGTGGCAATGGTCAAGTAGGAAGAACTCTTCTGCTGGGGTTTTCAAGTAGCAAAGTTATTTAGTCCTGGTGATGGACTACAATAAGTACTTAACAAAAAGTCTCAGCCCCCTGTGCTAAAAGAGATTATGTGGTTTGATATTTTTTCTTCTGATCTTTTTAGAAACTGCCACTGTATCTTACCACCAAAGCAACACTGTGGAGAATGATTTGTGTGGCAACATGTTATGGTTTAACCCAGACAGCAACTAAGCGCCACAAAACCACTCACTGACTTCCTCACCTCAGGATTTGAGAGAGAATTGGAAATGTGAGAAAGCTCATGGGCTGAGATAAAGACAGTTGAATAGGTAAAGCAAAAGCCATGCGTGTGAGAAAACCAAAGCCAGGAAATCATTCACCGCTTCTCATGGGCCGGCAGTTGTTCAGCCATCTCCAGGAAAGCAAGTCTCCACCACACATAATGATGACTTGGGGAGACAAATCCTATCACTCCAAACATCTCCTCCCTCTTCCCCCAGCTTTATATGCTAAGCATGATGCCATATGGGATTGGTCATTTGGGGTCAGCTGTCCTGGCTCTGTCTCCTCCCAATTCATTGTGCACTCCCAGACTCCTCACTGGTGGGGTGAGAGACAGAAAACACCCTGACTTTGCTGTAAGCTTTGCTCAGCAGTAACTAAGACATCCTAGTATTATCAACTCTGCTTCCAGCACAAATCCAAAACATAGCCCCATACTAGCTACTGTGGAAAAAAGTAACTCTATCCCAGCCAAAATCAGCATATTCTCTACCACTTACTTCATACCCTTTATGTCATGCTCAGGTTCCACACTATCCAATACATCCTCAGTAACAACCCTGCTGCCTTTCCGTCTGTTGCTACACAGATATCATTCCCCTAGCCTATGGACAACTCCTGCAAGTAAATGCATGTAAAGTGTTCACAAATGCCCACTGAGTTAATTCAGTCCATGACTTTGGGCTCCATCTGTTATGGTGGTTGCTGAGGACAGGTGAGGTGGGCTGTTGCATGGAATTACTGGGCACCAAAGCCAGCTCAGGCTGGGTCACTGCTGCACTTGCACTGCTCCTTGCAAGGCTTGTCCTGTACTGGTTTGAATGGTTCCTACTGATAGTAAGCAGTACAGCACTGCAGTGAACAGCTAAAGCAAAACATCAGCCACTAATGAGCACTGAGCTCCAATATACAGTGAGGCAAGGGAGCCCCATGGCAAGTACAGGAGCCTGACAATTAATAGCTAGACAGCAGAATAGCTCTGAATTAGATCTGGCACATTTCAATCTGTGATGATCTTGAACGCTTTGAGCCCCACATGGGGAGTCAAAAAGGACTGTACAGGTTTAATCCTTGTTGGCAACAGCACCACCCAGCTGCTCACTCACTCCCCCATGTCATGATGGGGGAGAGAATTGGAAGAGTGAAAGTGAAGAAAACTCCTGAGTTCAGACAAGGGCAGCTTAATAGGTGAAACAAAAATTAACTCTATCCCAGCCAAACCCAACGCACAATTATTGATTAACTGACTGAAATAATGGAGTTTCTTGAAATGGGGTCATTGGAGGTGTCAGCCCTTAAAAGGTTTCCAGCTTTGCAGAAGTCCAAGTGGAAGAAACCAGCTGTTTGCAAGGCCCATATCATTCAATGTAAGTGAATGATCTGTGAATATGCAGAGCTAGCTCTTTACAAAGAAAAGATTACAGTGATTTTACTTGTTAGAAAAATATCCATCTTGAATTCATGGCATTTCTGTAAAGCCACAATGCTTGGGCTTACTCAGGAAGATCGCTTTGGTTAACAACCAAGTGTAAGCTTTAAGCTGTAAAGTAATACTATTATAATGTCAAAAAGTGCTGAAGCTGGTATGATGTATGTGAGAGACATACATGTGAGATTAGCCTGTAAAATTCAGATGCTGTGGTGCATAAAGAAAAACTAGATCAGGGAAGTCTTGGGAAAAAAAAAGAAAAAGAATAGGTAAAGGTGAAAGTTTATGTGTAGAAAGTATATATATGTTTTGATATGTATCCATATCTTCCCTTTAGCTTGCTACTGCAGTTAACATCTTACTTTGCTATGCCACATTAGAAACCCAAAGAGTATTAGAGTGCCATGACAAGTCATGAGCTAAAGTTGGTCTTGTGGCTATGTTTTGTCCCCCTGATGCAGAGTAACTGCTTTTACTTAGTAATGAAGAGGTGTTACCTCATATCAGTGTTCGCTTTTTGTTGTGTGAACATAGGACCTCCCAAAGGAAAATCTGAGCGTTTGACAGGACAGAAAAAAGTTTACCCTTTGCTCTTTTGAATAACCCAGCTCTTGCTCTATGCACCACAGACATCTTAATATTCCTTATCCTCGCCAGTCAGGAGGTGGGTTTAGAAAACACAATTCTCAGGCCCAAATCCCCGTATGTCTCTTGGAAAATGAACTTTCAAATTCACAGAATCAGAATGTTCAAAACATTGAAATATGCAGCAGGATAACACTCTATTTTCCTCATAAAAACCAGCAAATCCTTCTTGATGGAAGTATAGACTTCAAAATCACTGTGCTTTAAATCATGAGTTTGCATGTCAGGAAAATCTGATGTTCTTTTTTGTTTCACTATGAGGTGGTAGATTTTGTTCCTCTTCTTGCCTTCTTTTATTTTCTTATTTTCCGCCTTCTTAATCAGAGAGCCTTAGTCCTATTGCATTTTGTGGGGAGTGAATGTTAATGTGTGTACCAAAGCTTAAGTCAACCCAAACATTTGCATCTGAGATGTATGAGGTTCCTGATCTAGGTACCATTTTAATCATGGTGCTGCTTTCACAATCATTTTACAAAACCACTAAGTGAGAGAAAAGAATCATTAGGAATGACTCTCAGGAATCTGGAAAAAAACCCACCCTAAAACATTCTGCAAGGCACAACATTTGTTTTAAGTAAAGGGAAATCCTACCATAGCAATACTGTGATTACTATGCCATGAAAAGGCCTAAATAAACATCAGAGACATCATGGGTGTCTCTTGCTTTAATGACCACTGATTAATTATCATGTGGTGCTTATGCTGAATGTTTTTTGGACAAATTAGAAATTCTGCCTCAGGCCACCAGACACTTCACTCCCAGTACAGCACAAAATGGATGTGTGCTGAACAATGACAGGATTTGGTTCAAAATGCTGAATGCAAGCCAGAGCAACTTAGATGCTTGCTCTGTAAATTGTCCCAAGGGCATCATCTGCAGGAGGAAGCTCCAGGTTTTCAATTGCCCCACAGCACAGCTGTACTGGTGGGTTGTGTGAGAGTCACATGGTAGGCATAAAAGACACATTTTAATTCCAGTCTCTTGCTTCCTTTGGATAATGTCAGAGGATGGAGCTAAACATCCCTGCCCACATTTGTGGCACCTTGCTTTTGAGAGATTGACAGCACATGCACGTAATACAGTAGTACATACATTCATGTGCACTAAGGCATTTCTCAAGCAGCAGAAGGGCTCAGAGAGGCTTAGATGCTGTTCCTGAAAGATCTTGTGCAGTCTGTGATACAAAATCTTCATACCTTGTTCTGAATCTTATTTAGTTGTTAGTATTTTCTCTCCTGATTTTTCGCTGGCATTGTGCTTTGCACCACTACCTAAAACTTTACAAAATATTCAGAATGAAATCAGCAAAATGCATATGACAAATTGAGATATTAATCTGATAAACTGTGGATGCAACTTATTTACACATCCAGAGACAAAAGAGTTGGGCTTAGTCTTTAGCCATGCAGATTTTTCCTCACTCCCATAAAACTTAAAGAAGTCTCAAGTTCTAATTCTTCAAGCCATCTTTTTCCCTGTGAATATCAACATAAGTTTTTTCTGTTTTCTTACCATGCAGCTATAATACACAATAATCTTTAATGGGCAATAAACTTATAACCTTTAATTTTCAATGGGCAGAGTTCAAACTGTAGTTCTGTTCTCACAAGTATTTTAGCAAAGGTTACTGTCTTAGTGTGGCATGCTCCCCTGGCTGCATCTCCTCAGTAATCTTTCTTTCTTAAGGAAGAGAAATAAGGCCTTAAGTGCTTCATGCAACTAAAGCCTCTGTTAAATCGTCTTGACATATTAGGAATACATCAGGAGAAAAGGGGAACTTTTCTTCCCCTCTGTTATAATCTGAGTTCTTCTATCTTTACACTTACCGTTGATCAGTGATCCTTTTCCTTCCCTTAAGGCGTTTTCAGTGATGATCTTTTTCTGGTGACAAAAAGCAATACCTTTTCAAAGAGCAGGTTCCTTTGAGGGTACACAGGCTATGTTTATGTTATTAATACTTGACCACGTGTTCCTTCTGTCACTGGGATTTACAGCACAGCTAATATTTCTCCATGTTTAGTCTTAAGTGACTGCATACCACTTTCCTCCGAAGGTGAGAATATGTGGTTCCTGCTGGGGCTGCCCAGCTCAGGTGCTTCCAGATGGCGTTAATCAGAGCTACACAGCTGGTCCATAGGTAGCTTGGGACATGCTGAGCTACCCAGTGGCTTCAGAATGAGCAAGTGCAACATTTTGTGAGCCTAAAAGCTCAGTGTGTTTTTCTGCTGGAGACATTAGCCGGCACAGACACAGACAGATCTGTCTCCCTCCTGCAGGTTGCCAAAAGCAAGCATGTGCTTGCTGGCCAAGGATAGCAGGCAACTTCTCAGTTACTCAGTAAGGACCAAAACTTTCCTCATATGAAAACTTGAGAATTTTCATGCAAACACCTTATTGAAATGTCATCACTGCTTCAGCTGAAAACACCTCTTTTGTTTGCATATCAGTCTGATGTACAGGCACAGGTTAACAGGGTAAGAACTTACTCACAAGCAACAGTCACAGTCCAGCACACCCTTATTTAATGTCGGAGTTCCCAGTCACCTCAATTAATTTAATGTGTCTCATTGAAGGTTATTTGTCACTTAGAGCAATTTATCCTCAGGTGCTTTGCAGGTCTATTCCAGTAATTTGCTGTTAATTAGCTGTTTAGTTATATAATGTTGCTAATAAAGGGAAAGCGGGAGTAATCCCATTTAGGTTAAAAAAGCCAGCTCTAACGCCATATTTAATCTGTTTTCATAGCTATGGAGCTATTAAGGGCTTTGGCTATTGCTACAGTATTTTTCATTAAAAGGTTTAACAAGGTAACAAAAAGAGGTACTGAGCACTCCTGGTGTGCTGGTTTTAGCTCATAAATCATAGAATGGTTTGGGTTGGAAGGGCCCTTAGAGATCATCTAGTTCTAACATTCCTGCCATGGGACAGCAACACATTCCACCAGACCAAGTTGCTCAAAGCCCCATCCAGCCTCGCCTTGAACACTTCCAAAGATGGGGCATCCACAACTTCTCCGGGCAATTGTGCCTGTGTCTCACCACCTAGACAGTGAATAATTTCATTCTAATATCTAATCTCTAATCTAAACCTATGGTGTTTCAGATTAGAGCCATTGCCCCTTGTCCTACCACTACATGTCTTTGCAAAAAGTACCCCTCCAGCTCTCTTTTAAGCCCCCTTTAGGTACTAGAAGTCTGCTAGACAGTCTCCCTGAAGCCTTTTCTTCTTCAGGCTGAATGGCATCAACTCTCTCAGCCTTTTCTCATAGGAGATGAGTTCAATTCATTCTGATAATTTTTGTGTCCATCCTCTGGACTCACTCCAACAGGTCCATGTTCCTCTTACGCTGGGGGTCCCAGAGCTGGATACAGTACTCCAGGTGGGGTCTCATGAAAGCAGACTTGTTGAGGGGAATCAGCTTCTTCAACTTGCTGGCCACACTGCTTCTGATGCAGCCCAGGATACAGTTGTTTTTCTGAGCTACAAGTGCACATTGCTGGGTCATGTTGAGTTTTGGATCAACCAACACCCCCAAGTTCTTCTCCTCAGGGCTGCTCAATATGTATGTAAAGCTATTACTTTACAAGTCCATCCATGAGGTTAGATCACTAAGAGTTCTCCTCAAAACCTCCTTTCCATGTGTCAAAACAGAACAGAGACCTCTGTAGTTTTAAGAAACCAAGAAAAAAGATCAATGCTTTGAATATCCTCCTTTCCAACAATATTTCCTTAGTCTGTAGTGTTTATGCTTAAATATTTGTTCACTGCATCTTTGTAATCTTGTGTTTGTTCCATTAAAGACCGTGACTTTCTCTTCTCAGAGGGAGCCACTGGTGTTTGGCTGTTGTTTTTTGATGAGATTTATTAAGGCAGTCGGTGACCTTTCCTATATCCCCTATTGATTGTCTGGAATGGGTTGGCCTGACAAGGGGAAACTATCTGCAGTGTTTTAGAGTATCTAGTACTTATTTACCTGGTTATGCAATGCACTCACAGACTGGCTGGCTGATTGATTTATTGCTGCTTTGTATTGCTGCTGGCATCCTTCTGGGAAACAGGACTGGAAAAGGCCTTTCTGCAGCTGAGAGTTTATGCCAGTGCCCATGCAGTAACAAACAGCATGTAAGGCATTTTGGTCAAAACCATCCCTTGGCACCGATGGCTGTTCATTTGCCTGGGGATTGGGATAGCAAATCTTGGCTTATACATGCTGTCAGACTGCCCAGTGGCAGTGCAGCAAGTTACTGCTGAGAAAGGCTTGTGTCAAAATCAGTTTAAATGAAAAAGTATCATAAAACATAGTAAAAGAGCCACTCTAACTCCTGTCACCACTATATTACAGCCTCTAAAAGAGCAAAGTAGAGGACAAAACCATGTCTTCCTTCAATAATACCAATTCTGGATTTATTCTGTGAAGGCCTGGGAATGGGATCTTGGATAACTGGCAGAGTGGGGATCTATGGCCAAAGAGTGACTGCAAAGTGTGAATGGATGGGGAAGACCTTAGGTTGCCCTGGCAAACTAAGAATAGCCTACTTTCCATGGTACAGAAGCCACAATATGGATTTTCATCTCTGCAGCTAACTTGGCACAGCTGATCCCTGTGTTGGGGTTGAGGAGGGGTAGGTTAGATATCAGGAAAAGGCTTTTCACCCTGAGGGTGACTAGGCACTGGAACAGATTCCCCAGGGAAGTGATCACAGCACCAAGCTTGCCAGAGCTCAGTAAGTGTTCGGACAATGCTGTCAGGCACATGGTGTGAGTCTCTCCCAGCTCAGGGTATTCTGTGATCCTATGATTCTATATGAGCAGCATGAATCCTTTGACAAATACTGACTGAAGGCGAGGTCTGGCCTGTCACAGGGCCATAGGCCAGTCAAATGCTGTGGTACATCATGGTCTGCCACAGTTCCTGGCATTCAGAAGCAGATGATGAACACTGGAACAAAGGAAAAGGAAGATGGGGAGTAGTTTCATTTGGGATCTGGGGAGTGGGTATTCCTAAGCTTAGAGATACTCATGCTCCTTTCTTAGGTCAGATGTCTTTTCTCATACCTTCAGGCTACAAGCTATCAACTGATCACTCAAGAAAGAATAAACTTTATTCTAGTGACTCAGTCACCTCAGTACTCTGAAATGTAAGAGCACCAACCCACATTTCTTACCTGTCTCACATCAATAAACACTAACAATGCAAAGCCCTGGATGCTGTGCATTCACCAGGTACTGTGCTACTCCTCTTGGCTGAAATTTTGTATGAGGGTAATTAATCACAGTGGGGTAACAGTGCATCTGGGATGACTGAACTCCAAAATCCAGGTCTCAACAGTGGCTGCAGGACATGCTCCACAGGCATCGGTCCCTTGAGACTTCCGAAGTGTGGGAGTTTGCAGTGCCACTTCCAGTCTTACAACACTGGGTGGCACCAGCAATATAAAGAATCAGGGCCACGTCTCCAGCCTTCCCTTGTGCAAAGGGAGTTGTGATTCTGGGAGAGTGAGGTGTCATCAATTTATATGTTTATAGTCTTTATGCAGTGAACATAAGAAAAACATTTTTCTAAGAAGAAACTTCAGGTAATGGTAGGATTAGGAACAGGTGAGGATACAAGATAGCAAAAACTGCCTGTAAAGTTTGATTACTTCCACTGCGAAACTACTGCAGCTAAAAAAAACTCCACCTGTGATTAAAGGTGGGTTGTTGCTTTTTTATTTATTTTTTTTTATCCTGTTGTCATAAGTAAACCCCCTCCTCAGGCTCAGAAAAAAAGAGATGGAAAAGCAGTGGAGAGGTACAGCCAGTCCCAGGTCCTGTGCCTTTGTTGTCCATCTTTCAGAGATTGCTGGAGCCAGGAGTGGCCCTTGTGGCTCATTACCGCTTTGGCCACATTGTCCTGTGCACCAGGCATGAAAGCAGGACCCAAGTGAGAGGCAGAGTTGCACCTTGCCTAACATGGGACGCTAATATGCTAATGGCTTCCCTTTAGAAGATAAAGCCAAGATCTTTGGGGAAAATACTTTGCATGCCCTTTTTTTTTTTTTTTTTTTTTTTTTTTTTTTTTTTTTTTTTTTTTTTTTTTTTTGTGGTGGGAGCTGAGAGGCAGAATTTTCTAAACACCAAAATGGAAGAAGCCATGTGGTCATTATTGATTTCTAGTTGATAGCTATGGTAAATTCCAAGAGTATAGTAACAGAGAGCAGAAGGTTGTGAAGGAGTTGCCACCTTACAGATCACTTTGTCTGCCTTCCTTAACATCTGTCATTTGTAACCAATGCTCCTGAATGCAGTTATCCAATAAGATGCCAAACTGTCAGCATTTCATTAAAATATGCTGCGGGGAGTAGTTCAGTAAAATACTTAGCATGCCAAATGCATAGTACGTGCCAACATATTTATCGTATAATGTTCTTAAGAGCTGCAAGCCTCTGTTCATTGGGAGTAATCAATTCTATTTTCATACGCAGTGGACCTTGAACCTTGCACTCACATCGGAACAATTTAATTTTTCCAAGGGACGATCAGGATAAGTAGATACAGTACCTCTACCAGGGACACTGGCAGTAAGCTCTATTGATATGCTGGGCTAAAAAAGCCCTGCAGATCTCTGCACACTGTGGGGACGATCTAAAAATGCATAATAAAGGCTTGATTAGTACAGCATGCAACATGGTGCTGAACAGAAATAAAGTCTTGACAATGTAAAAGCAAGAAAGCCAAAGAAAGTGATTCAGCAATCAGACTATTAAGCTCAGCCCTACTGCCATGTGAAACAAAGGACAGCTATGCTTTTAGTGGAGCTGAAAGAACCTACCCCAGTGACAGGTAATTAATAGTTCAAGGAGAGCTTCAGTCCCCTATTCAGCCTTTGGGTTACCTCATTAGACATTGTCAGTTTCCGGGACTTGCAAATCCCATGTGTCAAAAAGCATGATTTTCATACACTTAGTGACCTTTCTTATCTCTCGTATCCCTTCTTTCCTTTTTGTCTGACTATCCCAAAGTGCTTACAGAGACTGTTCCCAGAGAATTATTTGGTGCACAGCTCTCTCACAGCTGAAATAGGGTCTCTCTTCTGATATTGAAAGCTAGGCAGAACTTAATCAAGGCAGGACTTGTATATGTGCTCAGCAACCCTCCAACACCTCTTGTTGGGAAGTCTGTTTCCTTAAATCTGGGGTTTTCATCATTAGTCAGTATAAGGTGCTGCCAAATAGTTGTAGTCAAACCCTGAGGCCGGCAAAGAGGCATCAGCATGTTTCTGAGCCTTGTGTCCCTAACCCTTCCCATCCCCAGAAATGGGCTCCAGCACCTTGTTGCCCGTATCTCTTGCTAAGGCAGACAGGAAATATCTGTGTTATCACTTATCTCTTTAAATCCTAAAATGCTGCTCTAGCTCTACAGCAACACTAATAGATATCATCTGGGGTTTTTTTTAATAGCTGGGAGGCTCACAGAGGCCCTACTGCAGTGCTTTGCTGCTACAGTTAAATAATAAAAATCTAAAAATAAATTTGAGGTAAAATATCATCTCTTACACCTCTGCTGAGCATCCTGGCCTGTATCAGCAAAGGTGTGGCCAGCAGGACCAGGGCAGTGATCATATCCCTGCACTTGGCACTGGTGAGGCCACACCTTGAATCCTGTGTTTAGTTTTCAGCCCCCACTGCAATAAGGACACTGAGGTGCTGGAGCGTGTCCAGAGAAGGGCAACAATGCTGGGGAAGGGTCTGGAGCACAAATCTTATGAGGAGCAGCTGAGGGAGCTGGGGGCATTCATCCTGGAGAAAAGGAGGTTCCGGAGGGACCTTATCACTCTCTACAACTACCTGAAAGGAGGTTGTAGTGAAGTGGGGATCAGCCTCTTCTCCCATATAACAAATGACAGATCAAGGGGGGGATGCAGCCTCAAGTTGTACCAGGTGAGGTTTTGATTGGATATTAGGGAAAATTTCAAAAGGGTTGTCAAGCAATGGAAAAAGGTTGCCCAGAAAAATGATTGGGCCCTATCCCAGGAGGTATTTAAAAGACGTGTAAATGTGGCACTGAGGGACATGGTTTAGTGGGACTTGGCAGTGTTGGGTTAGTGGTTGGACTTGATGATCCTAAAGGTATTTTTCAACTGAAATGATTCCATTCTATTCTATTCTCCCTGACCCTGCGTCTGGGGGCATTGTTTCATAAATCAGTGAGATCTATAAAGAGAGAGATTTGCAAGATTTACTACCTTGAAATTCAGACACTGTATTACAATTCCAAAAGAGGATGTGGAAACCCAGTTCTAAGCTTCAAAAAACAAAAAAACAGTATATAGTGACACACTAATACTTGCAGAGACTGTGCATAGAGTAGGAACATCTTCATAAAATCAGGCAAGGATTTTTCCCCAAATTGGTTGTCCTCCTCAGGACAAGTTTGCTGAAAAGGAAGATGTAGGGAGCAGTGAAAGGAAAGAAGGGAAGAAGCACAAGAATAAATTCAAATTAAGCATGCACAGAAGGAGTAAGAAAACCTGTAAACATATCCAGGGTTATAAATGATAACTGAAGCAAAGGGCTTTTAAAGATATGAAATCCACCTGCTCTGGAAAGCAGAGCTGAAGACAAATAAAAGACTTATGATATGTGTGAGACAGTTTACTGCATGTTTGTCCTTCGCAGCACTGTCATCTATTCCCCTGAGGAAAATGGACGTGTTTTCTGCTGTGGAAAAGATAGTGGCCTGGAGTGCTACCTGGAAAGCAGCTCCTGTGCTCCTGCATAACCCTGATACATATGGATTTAACGGTGCTCTTAATTATATACGAGGCTCAGACTGCATGCATCAGGCCACGTGCTCACAGCATTTACTACTTTGCCTGTGTTTACAACATCCAAGGCCAAAGCACAATATCTATTTTGGCTTTTCTCCCTCTCTGCTCCTCCATTTTGGATGTGCTGTCCTGGCCCTGCAACTGGAGGATACACAACAGTGGTAACTGCGGGACAGCAGGCAGCATTGCCCCTTTCCTGACCTGAGAGTGCAGGCTCAGAGCCCAATTATTTGGAGTAGAATATTTGAGTGGTCAGCCCCTACTACAGTCTTAATAACGGGAGAAACATAATGAATAAATTCTTCTCCTTCTGCGTTATGTAAATATTTTTTATGGGCTGTATCAGCTGTTCTGTTAGTGAAAGCTTGTTTTAATCACTTGAGAGAGGATCTGACTGACATAGATGCAGATCTGCTGAACACAGGAGTGCATAGTCTAGTAAAGTTGCTTTTCAGAGCAAAGTTTTCAGACTTTTAATTTATTTGCAGCTGCTCTTTTGTTTCATACCTTCAATACAGAAGATATGAGAAAGTGTCAATGCCTGAAGCAAAGGCTGCATCAGACCAAGAATTAATTTGAAGGGATGTGTTTACTTCACACTTAATAGAGGACTATGGGCAAGAACTTCCTTCCTTCTGCCCCTGTAGTGTGCTGACACAGGTTCCAGCTAAAGGAGGTCAATGGTGAGCTGACTTACTTCATGAGTCTGATTGTCATTTTAAGTGTTGCTATTGGAACGGCATGCAAACATTCGTGGTACACTCTCCTCCCTTTTTAAACTGCTTTCTCCATTATCAATGGCTACAATGGCTAACAGGTTGTGGTGCAGTCAGAAGGCAAAGAGCAGTTATGGTGCAGCTGGGAATGTCCCCATTTCTTCATACTTGCAGAAACATTGGTCCCAGGCCTAGCAGCTTGTTTGAGTTTGTCCCCTACAGCTTGTGCTGGGTAGGACTTCAAAACATATACAAATTGTGGCAAAAATAGAAGGGGGGCATGCTTTTTGCAGTGAGATTTTGTGTCACACCCCTTCTCCTGCTGCTTTTTTAATTAGTTTTGCATCTATCCAGCAAGGAGGGTAATGAGAGGCTCCTTCTGTTTGCTTTGTTGTTGTTGTTGTTGTTGGGTTGGGCTTTGTTTCTTTTTTCTTGTTTGGTTTGTTTTTTTTCAGATCGTGCCTATCATCAGAACAGGAAAAATATTTGCTATGCTTTTTCTCCCTCTCCTTTTTGTAGCTGTTACTAGTTTCACAGGCTCTGACATTTTTCCAATGGGGTGGCTACATTTTTCATGGCATGGGGAAGAGAGACATGGGAGAAGAACACAACTGGCCCCAGTGGGGCTGGTAGGGGGCTGTGGAGAGAGGAGGCAGTCTCTGAAACTCCGTGGCTGCTCTGGTCCAGTCAGCCAGCCCTGTATGGCATTTGTTCACCACCTAGCAATGTTTCAATAGCTTGCACTGAATGGATGGGTGTCCCAGGGAGGTAGACATGGCATTTATCAGATGCCATTTAGCCAACTTTGCTACCTTAGCCAGTAAATTGAAGAGCCACTGCTGTATCAGGAAAAGGGTATTATATACAAAGCATCTCTTAAGAGCCTTATCTCGTATCTACAGTGAATTGGTATGGAATACTCAGGCTTCTACCCAAACTGCAAATTCAAAATTTTGTTTGGGTTGAACAGGCTACAGGGCAGAAGAGCAGTTTCGTGCAAGCTCCTAATTCAATATAACTGCAACTATCCACACTGAAGCTCCAGGTGATAAAGATTGCTCCTGAACAGAACCGTCAGTCTCTGTGCAGCCTGACATAGCTGCCCTTGTCCGAGGATTGACTGTTCCCTTTTCATTGGTTTTCTCTGCTATAGCACAGGTTGGAGGATATGGCTGTTCTCCAGGAGGTGGGTTTTGCCCTCCTACTGACAGATGTTGCCTGTGCCCTTCTCTGACCGAAACCTCCTTCCTACCTGTTTTGTATGCCAGTTCAATCACCAGCGTTCGTGGCACTAAATTCTGTCTAGCCATCCATCACAAGATATTCAGGGCATCCATTATGATATGATTCATTTGAGCAATCTATGTTCATTATTAATCTTCCCTTACTGCAGGCTAAAGTAAGCCTGGATTGTAAGGTCTCTCTTCTCAAAGCTGTCTTTACTATAATTGCATTTTCTGCTGTATCTGCTTGCTTGCTTCTTAGTGCTTTTCAGGATGTTGTTCCTCTTCACAACTTCTGAACTGTTCCATTTGTCCTGGAAAATATTTATTGGGGATTAATATGCAGACAATCAGTGCTGTGACTGCAGATTCTAGAAGTCTGCTTTGGAGTATAGCTCATCCTTCAGAAGGCTGAAGGGGTTAAACACACAAATCTTGATCTTATTTCCTAAGTTCTTGCTTTCCTGCCACCAAAAAAAGGAGGAATTTGGAATCTTAACAGAAGAGGGACCGGCTGTGTTTTTTTCAGCTTTGTGGTTTTCAGTGTTAATTTAAACAAATTCCACTTGCTTTCCTCACTGACCGTCTAGACACTGATGGGTGCACAACACTGTTGAATGAGTTTATGCACCTTTGCAGGTTGCCCATTCTTCAGGGTTAGTTCCTTTTTTCCCACTCAGCAGCAGCAGGATCTTTTGTGAGATTAATTCACATCTGTGCCCAGCCAGTGCACTGGGAGGGACAAGGCGAAGGCAGCCTCAATGGCTCTGTTACAAGCCCAGATATTGTTACTAAGGAGAGGACAACACAAATAGGTGAAGGGACTTGTAAAGTGCAACAAGGAGATAAGCTGACCCTAAACAGTGCACGGGACCCCTTTGTGTCAGGGACACCAAATCCTGGCCATTGATCCCCTGTTGCACCTGAGGAGTAACAGAGGATGAATATGCAACCAAACTGTTCTGGGTGTACTACCAAGCCCAGTTTGCTGTTTCAGTTACTGTATGACTTATTTTGGTTATTCAGAGCTGGATTGTCCCCCCCCGCCATGCAGAACCAGTGCTTCGGCATTTTTATCCTCCTAGGAGAAGAAGGAACATCAGCTCCCTCTGCCTCCATTGCACTGAAAGAGACGGCATTTTACATTTTAGAGAAGAGGCGCAAGCTGCAACATTAGAACCAAAAGCAAAGGAGCTGAGAATAAACTGCAAGTACCTCTCAGGGGGAAAGGCAGAGGGAATACACAGAAAACTTCTGCTCGACTGATCTGATGCTCCTCTTTCCAGCAGTGCCCTTTCTAATCACAGCACATTGTGCACACTCGCACTGCTTTCCTCAGTGACAATTTCATTCAGGCTGTCAAATTAGCCAGGAGAGGCGGAGTGGGTAAATGAACAGCAACCAGATTGCTTGGTAAGTCTTGGCTCTGCCACAAACTCACTGCTCATCTCCTATTCGCTTCTTTTCCCATCTTTGTCATCTTTATTTCTGGGGTACTGCCTAGGGTCTAGATGCTTGTTTCGGCATCTGTAATTCACATCTCTAAGACTGCCACTGCAAGATGCAGAAGAGCCATGTGTCTGGGCACTCTGTCACTCAGATCAGCACTGTCCCCAGCCACCATGCTTGCACACCAAGTCTTCCCAGGGAATTTGGTAGATCATCTAGTCCATCCTCCCACCCCAGACAAATTGTTCTTCAGTATCTTGAACTATGTATGTGCAGAATGTAACTCGGGGAAAGCTGATCTGGGTTAAACACAATAGATGTTATCCCCTGAAAGTGGTTGACAATAGTGGTAAGAGTATAGGCCAGGGTCAAATAAACAGAAGAGAGCATTAGGTTTCTGTTACTGTTGTAGGTCAATTTGTAAATTTAGGTATATAAACTTCGGCACTCTGAATGTTGTGGTTGTGAAAACCAAGAATGAGCACAGCAGCTATAGCTTTTCGGCTATAGCAACTTCAATCTCTAACAAGGAAAAAAATGTACCTTGAATGTGACTCAGCATTCAGCAGTTTCCTTTCCCTTTTCATGTCCTCTTCTATTAAAAACCTCTTGATAAAACAATGAGACCTATTAACAGCTCATAAGAATCTGTGATTGGTGTTACGACCTGCCCCTGAAGGCGAGGGTAACTCAGGTTCTTGTCAATAGATCCCTTGGGATGGATTAGGGTGAAACAACACTGAATGATCGGTGGTTAGAAAGAAATATATAGACGTAGGGTTTATTTAAGAACAAGTTGGTTGTAAAGAAAAGGTGGTATGTAGCTGTTTTGGTTATTATCTATGTCCATATAAAATTATAAAGATATAGCTTAAGAAAATATATAAGGAAAAGAAATGAAGAGAAAGAAAGGATAAAAGTAGAAAGATAGCACCACCCATGTGGTGTCATGTGGTGGATCCATGGCACCATGTGGTGCCATGTAGTGGATCCAGTGATGAGTTGGAATAGTTGCAATTTAGATGTCCATTGGCTTGAAGTGATGGTCGCAGTCTTGATTCATCAGGGGTGTGGGAGGCCTGTGAAATACAAAGTCAAAGCCTTAATATACACTTACATGGGAATGCCCAAGTACCTCCCTTGGACAGAGAAGTCTTTACACTGTTGCAACACTGTGGATCATGCTTAGTCCTCTGGTCGAAGGTCCCAAAAATGAGTCTGGAGGGACTTTGGGGGTCTTTGACGGTTTATGACACCTTCTGAGACATGGCAGCTGCCTCTCATGTCAGCTTAGATGAGCCAATTATGCCCCATCAGAAGGGACGTACACCTTCAGGCCTACATGTAAATGTACAAATATCTCCCCTGGCTGCGAGGGGTGAGTTTTACAACTGAGCCAGTTGTGTAACGGAGGACACTGGCATGATAAAAAGCACTATCCTGCCTCCACAGGGAGGCTCAAACCCCAGTTTATAGCCTCCAGTATTGGAAGTTCACCTGCTCTGTCTTGTGTGGATCAGAGGTTTCGCCACCACACAAAAAACACTGTCCTTTTCCCCATCGGGTGGGGGAGGAAAGGGGGAGTGAGTGGGGGTGGGTGCAAATATGGCCTCAGCAAAGTACCCTGCTGCTCTTGCAAATGGATGGTTGGTTGAGTCATTAATTATTAACTTTTCTGTCTCTCACAGTTGGTAAATAGAATTACAACTCTGAGAAGAAATACTACAGATAGCATAAAGCAAGTAATTAGCATGGCACTCTAAGTAGGTTAAATACCGTGTTGTATTAGCTTGTGAATTCCTAGATTATGATTAGGAAAGCTGTCACAACTTGGTTGAGGTCATCACTGAGTGATAACTGCAGAAAGACAGAAATATATCGTCTGTACAGCTGTAAAACCTGTAAGCTACCATCTTCCATTTAACGTGCTCCGACCCGAGCTCCAGCAATACCCTGTTTAGGGTAGGCAGAGTGTGTCCTCTGTGTGTGACTGCTTGGAAAGGTTCCTCTTGTCTTCCATGGATGACAACCTTCATTCAAAAGCCACTAAGCTCACATTAATCTCCCCTTATTCTTGTGCCTGCTTCCTTGCATATTAAAATCTTCTTTTGGCTGGTTCAGTTGGCGATGAAAGCACGTCTTCCAGATGATAGTATCTTTAGCAAATACACAGCCCCCTCTGCCTTGAGAATGCTGAAATCGACCCAAGTGCCAGAGCTGCTCTTTAAAATATTACATATACAAATATTTTACAAATAGTATTTTAGCTGTGAATAATAACCTGGTAGTGCCTGGAAGAGTCAGACTGTTTACATCCTCCCTTTCCATATGAGCTGTTTTCCTGTGACTTCCAGATGCCAAATAAACTATTAATCAAGTCTGAAAAACACACTGAAACCTTCCTTCTTGAGGGAAGGGTGATGCTAGTCACCAGATGAATTTAGCATGTAAGTCACATTGCCATTAACTAGCTGATTAACATCATTCACCACCATTTTGTTGTTTTCAGGGTTTACGTATCTAACTCAGAATATGTTGCAGGTGTGCAATAATTCCTTCTTTTTCAGTTCCACCACTGATCACCACTGATGATGTACGTTTGCCCTGTCATTGGCACAGTGACATACATAGACAAAATCTACAGTGCAGATGGCAGAACTGCAGAGGATTTTGGCGAGGCTTTAGAAATCACAGGAGAAAACCCCTGTGGATCTATGTGGTTTGGGTTGTTTTTTGTGTGGTGGTTTAGGGTTTGTTTTGGTTTGTTTTTTTTTTTTTCTTTTTCTTTTTTTTGCATTTGAGCTATGATTAATGGCTGAATCAGACACCACAAAAGGAAGGATGCAGTTTGTGAACACCCCTGCATTGATTTGAGGACAGGGTGGTAGGGGAAAGGAGAAATTTCTGCTATTTCATTATTTTTTCTCAGCTTACTTTTGCAGTGTCGCAGGCATTTGATCAATCTTAGCAGAGAACACAGAATAGGAGACAATACTGAACACACACATCAGTTGGACTGTTAATGTATGTCTTGAGTTAGCTGAGGACTGTTTATAAAGAAGTGGGCTTCAAGAGCCTTGCCAGATAAGCAAATCCACCAGGCAAAGCTGAGGACAGTTGTCAACCATTGTCCCCAGTTAACAGTGTTATCACTGACAATCAACCACTGGTCAACCAAGTGATCTTGTAAAAGTCCCTCCTTGAGTCCTAGCATGCCTATTCAAAGCCTGATGGAGCCATAGCTGTGCAGTTGGGTGCTCACATCTCCATGGTCCTGTTGTCTGTGCAGAAAGCCTAGGCCTTCAATGCATGGCTGAGAGAACTCGTGACAAGTACTACTAAACACTAACTGGCCTTTGGTGGCCTCCAGAACCACAGCCCTGGAGTTCCCCTGCTGCCAGTCTGGCATCAAAGGGAGAAAAGGTATGACAACTGTGCACAGATCACTCTTCTGTTATACAGAGAGGGAGAGAGGAAGAAATCAAATGTTTTCCTACTGCTTCTCTGCTGCTTTCTTTTAAAACACATTTAGAGTAATTTTTTAAGTGTCTGATTCTACCCTGAATATTTCATATCAATAGAGTTATCTTACTGCAGCTGAAATGCACAAAGACCACCCGCAAATACATTCACACACAGCATATCTTGAAATGCATATACTATTTCTTCACTCCCCTGTATGTTCCCAGCTCACAGTATTTCAGAATCATCTCTTGGAATCTTGCTTAGTGATAATACATCAGGCTCAGCTGCTATGATCCAGAGGCAGTAAGCATCCTTGTACAAACCTAGCTGCTAACCCATCTGTAGTAATCCAAGGGTTCACCTGTGTATGTATGTGTGTTCATGGTGTCTCGTTTCCTAATGGAGTCATTAGAAAGTCAGACAGATGAAATCCCAGGAAAAAAAATATCCCCTTTTTTCCGGTCACAGCATGGTATAGTGCCTCTCTCTTCAGCAAGACCATCCGCTTGTTGTGTTAGGTACTGTAAAAAAACAAGTATCAAATGCCTCTGTCTCAAACAAATAACGTATGTATAAATTAGGAGGCAATACAGGGTAAAGCAAAGCAGCAATATCAGGCTGGCAGGAAGGATCTTGGTGCACAGCTGCCTGCTCACTGTCAAGATTTCTGTGACAAAAGATACATTTTACAATTTATTCTTTAAAGCATAAATATAAATAGTTGCTGATGATGAAAGAACCACAGAGACCGTATAAATTAAATCACACTGAATAAGACTTTGCATGAAGAGCATAAGCTGGCAAAGCTTACAACGTGTTTCTGATCCATTTCTTCAAGCAGAAAAATATCTTGCTAATTAATGACTGATGATATTAATATAATGAAAGACTTTTATATCTTCAAATTCAATTCCACCCAGAAGGCTTTGATGCATAGGAATACATATCCAGTCCAACACAGACATTTACAGTGAGTAAAGACACCAAATCTGCCTCTTGTACAAGTGTGTCTGCTGGTTTGATCATTATTCCTAGGAAGCAGCCAAGCAGTTAGAGCCAGTTCTGAGCAATGGAAGAAATATTAGAAACAAGGCAACATAAATCAGTAGAACACAAATGAGAATGGAAAGTTTGGGTTTCTCTTTATCTTTCTCCTCTATTTTTCTTTCACACACTTTATTTCAGAGAAGTGTGAAAGAAAAGATTTCATCAGCCAAAGAGAAGACATCTTTGGTGCTTGCAAAGGCTTTGTGAATCACAGCAGCTGGTGGGACATCCCCTTCAGGAGGTGCAAGGGATGTTGAACACAGGGAAGGCTCTTCATCCTGTACTGGTGTTTGCTGTAATGTTTACTATGGGCATATAATCATGTTCTGAAATCCCCAATGATCTTTCAAGAGATACTGTCCTTTATTGTAGAAGACATAAAGGACATCCATTTTTCATGTGATCAAAAGCACAAAAACATCATTCAAAATAGATCATGAGACACCTATTTATGAAACCGTTAACATGTTACTCATATTTTTGTTTTGTTTGGGTGATTAATTTGTCTGTTACACAGTATACTGGTATGATAAACAATGGGTTCTCTCTCTTGCAATATTATTTTCTGTTAATGATGTTTTCTAAGAGATCTGTAGATTGGCACATATGCCATATAAATGTGCTTCCAAAGATAAACAGAGACAGAGAATTCCTGAACAGAAACTTCTTGTCCATTTCAATTTCATGGAATATGATGCTCCAAGAATTTGATCCTTGAACCTGATTGAGAATGCTAAAGAAAAAGAAAACGGGCCAAGTTCAACTTTTCACGCATCTCAAAGGGCACAGAAGTGAGTCTCAAGACTTGATGTGAGCTTGAAGAGGCTCTAGTTATGTACTGACCTTGCCGACAAACAAGCAAGATAGAAGTTGCAAGGTGCAAGATTGGCATTTTGTTTCAACGACTTTTATTTAGTATAGTATAAAAGAGTCCTGGTAAATATTCAGCATAATAGTGAGAGAAATGCTTCTTGTAACTCTACATACAAAGAGTAGCCGTATTATAGAAGCTGCAAAGAAAATATATGGCAGTATTTTGCAGAACAGCTGGTTTTGGAAGAATTTAACTACAAATGCAGTACACAGGGATGAATTTATTTGGATGACTTAGGGACTTTTAAACCTCACCTACTAGCTTCCTCCCTCCACTCACACTGCTTACATGCTTGAGCTTGCTCTGGGCAGGGCATGTGGGCAACCCTTCTTCCCTTCAGTGACTCTCAGTGCACATGATAAATGGACTTAGGCCCATTGAAGCAAATGGGAAACTCTCATTTCAAGGTGATCTTGCAGTGCAATTCTCCTTGAAAAGGCTCACAGTGAAATGCTATCTGCGACTGCCTCTCTCTGCTCTGTTCATCCTTGTTGAACCAAGTTCCAACAATGAGTAAATACACACCCTTGGAAGTCTCCATAAGCAAGTTCTACAAGGAAATGCAGTCCTGTGTGTGCTCCACAGACTTCACTCCTTGTCTAGAGGTTTTAAGCAGAATTGATTCAAATCTAAACTGAAAGCTCTTCCTGTGCCTATTAATCACCTTTCCTCACGTAGTGTTTTTGCAGCTGCCACTACATACGCTCCTTGGGCACCGTTCCACTGTTTCACACCTCCCAAAGTCATGCCATAGTCACTAGCACTGATTTTTCATCGTAGGTGGTAGGACAAATCTTCTAGGGTAGCTATAAATGATAACTAACTTACATAATTATCCTGACACTTCCCTGCACTCTCAGTCAGTTGGCTAGTGATTTAATTTATAATAATGCTTTAGTAATATTCAGATCAATCATCTTTCTGCTCAAAGATATTTTATTTATGTCTCCTCTTGGAAAATAAAACCAGAAGGAGCCATTGTTATCATCTGTTCTGATCTGTGCAGAAGGCTCAGGGTCAAGACCTGAACAGAAAAAGAACTACACCATATTCTGTACTTAACTGGAAGCCTTGGGAAGCTGCTCCAATGTTACTCAGGAGAGCGGCTAAGATCAGATCATTTTGTGAGAAAAAATCCTTTTGAATTTGTAATTACTATGTAATTTGAAACAGCTTTAAAAATAAGATAAAAGAGAAGCATTCGCATGCATGGGGAGTAGCATATAAACAATGCAGGTTTCCTTTCATATCCCTATTACTCTGTTTGATCCTTTTCAGTTTCCATAATTGCCATCGATGCGATTATCTCCAGCACAATACATTTGCAAGTCAGTGCAGACTAAAATCAAATTGTAATGCAGTGGCTGCTTTGTCTCCAGTAGATCTTTAATAATTTTGTGGTCAACAGCAGCGTTATTTGGTAAATAATATAAAACCATGACAGGTTTGCTCAGAGCAGGAAAAGCCTCAGGGTGACTGAGGTGTAAGAAACAGCTCTGAATGAGCAATTCAAATGGAAAAGGCATTTAAATAATTAACTTCCTTTTGATAGGATTTTCCTGCTGCAGTGGAAGAAAGGAAAAACAATTAACAACTGAGACCCTCTTTCTTGCCCGAGCTGTCCCTGACTGTATGAAATAACAGGCTGCACTTCAGGAGAGGAATGGCACTCAGACTATCCTCATAGCTGAAGAAGACCTGTGGGGTGAGTTCTTTTTAATATGTGTATTGATGATCTGGACGAGGAGATGAAGTGCGCACTCGGTAAGCTTGCCAATGATACCAAGTTGGGCAGGAGTGTTGATCTCTCTGAGGGAAGGAAGGCTCTACTGAGGGATCTGGACAGGCTGGATCGATAGGCCAAAGCCAGTTACGTAAGTTTCAACATGGACAAGTGCCAAATCCTGCTCCTGGGTCACAACAACCCCATGTAGCACTATGGGCTGGGGGAAGAGTGGCTGGAAGCTGCTTGGTGGAAACAGAAGTGGCAGTGTTGGTTGACAGCAGATGAACATGAGTCAGCAGTGTGCCCAGGTGCCCAAGAAGGCCAGTAGCATCCTGGCCTGCACCAGCAACAGTGCAGCCAGCAGGACCAGGGCAGTGATTGTACCCCTGTATTTAGCATTGGTGAGGCTGCACCTCGAATCCTGTGTCCAGCTTTAGGCCACTCACAACAAGAAACACTTTGAGGTGCTGGAGCATGTCCAGAGAAGGGCAACAAACCTGGTTAGCTTGGAGAAAAGAAGGCTTGGAGGTGACCTTCTTGCTCTATACAACTACCAGAAAGGAGATTGTAGGGAGGTGGACAAAAGCCTCTTCTCCCAGCTAACAAGAAATAGGACAAAAGGAAATGGACTCAAGTTGCAAAAAGGGAAGGTCCAGATTGGATACTAGGGGAAATTTATTAATGGAAAAGGCATTGGAACAGACTGCCTAGAAAAATGGTTGAGTCACCATCCTTGATGATATTTAAAAGATGCGGAGATGTGGCACCTGGTGTTGGACCTGGCAGTGCTGGATTAACATTGGACTCAATAATTTTAAAGGTCTTTTCCAGCCTAAACAATTCTATGTCTCTATGGCACCACAGCACCTTCACCACCTCTGAGCCACCCATGCCAACTATGCTTCTCAGCATCTGCTGTGCTGCTTCCAGACCCCCCATGGATAATTAATGCCTTTCAGGAGCAGGGCTGGGGTTAGGGCTGACAGTCTTTCAGGCAGAACAGTACAATAGGTGGAAATAAAAAGGGAAGAAGAAGTAGGTGGATGCCTCAGCTGCAATGTGAGCATGTTTCACAGAACTTACTCAGTGCAACCAATAATACCAGGCAGCTGCAGTCATCTCTGCCGTCTGCCTACCTAGCTGGTCACAATGCACATGGGATTTAGTCACACATCTGCTGCAGAAGGCCATGTACATTACACAGTGTTCACTTATGTGAATAGGAGATACCCATCCCCTTTAAATACAAATTGTGTCAAACTGTAGGAAATCATCCAAAAATAGGATAAGCTCTAAAAGTGCCTTTTGAATTGTCTTCTGTTTGATTTGACACTGAGGGAGGAACATTACACTGTGAAGCAAATGCCTTTTGCTCCAGAAACCTACAGAAAAGTTGTTCCGTGACCTATTTACACAAATCAAGCTGCATGGCAATACTCAGCATTTTCTGCTAACACTGTTAATTGAGAATTGACCAGTTTACCATTGCTACCTAATTCAATTTCATCCTAGTCATTTGCATTTGGGAATTTGCTTTAAAAAAATCATGACAACAAAGTATACTAAGGCACATGGTTGGGAATAAAACTAAGAAAATGTAATAGAAAATATTGATGAGAAATGCAGACCACATGTGTTTGTAGTCAAATGCCTAGCAGTATATGGCTTAATGGTAATCCTAGTTCTTTAATACTACGTTTACAGCAGTAAATACACCCCCCCACCACCGGCCCCAAAAATACCCTCTGAAAATCAACCCAATCTGAAGGAATGGGGGCTAAATGGAGAGGGAGAATTCAAGGGAATAGCAAATGCAGGAACTGGCTGATCTGGCCAAATCTTGATGGTCTTTTTCTGGCCACGTCTCTGGTCTCTATGACAGAATACTTTTTCAACAGCATTTCCACTTTCTTTTACAGCTTCAAAGAGGACATTTTGGGCAAAAGTGGACAGAATTCTACTTTGTTTTCTCTGAAATCTGGAAGACACTAAATCTGGGAAGGGAAAGTATTTTTTGACATCTTCCAGGAGTGTGATATACTTAGCTAGCCCCACCCAAGAGACGTTTATAGGGTTATGACCAAATCCTTCCCTGAAGAGGAAGAGAAGACACAGGACCAGGGTCTAAAGACATGTAAAGAATAGCATAACATGGCTGTAGGGAAAAAGGGCTTGGTCAGCTCTGGGTAGGAGGAAGAAGGCAGCGAAATAAGGTAAGTCTCCATGCCAGAGAGGAGAGATGGCAGAAAAGGAGACAGAGAAACATAGTGGATGGAGGGAAAGGAGTGGTTGGTCATAATTTTTCTGGATTTTAGTACAGCTTTTGATACTGTCTCCCACAGTATCCTTCTAAACAAGTAGTCCAGCTGTGGGATGAGGGAGTTCATGGTGTGCTGGGTGAAGAATTGGCTCAAAGTGCTCAAAGTGTTATAGTGATGAGGGCTATGTCTGTGAGATTTTGTGAGAGCCAGTTTTGTTCAATATGTTTATCACTAATCTGGATGCAGGAGCTGAATACACTATTAGCAAGTTTGCTGATGATACCAAACTGGGAGGTGCTGTTGACTCTCTTGAGAGGCAGGAGGCTTTTCAGGAGGATCTAGATAGATTGGAGCATTGGATTGTAATTAATGGGATGAAATTTAACAAGTCCAAATGCCAGATCCTGAACCTAGGATGGAGTAATGCTGGATACAAGTACAAGCTGGGAGACAGTGGCTGGAGAACAGCTCTACAGAGGGGGATCTGAGGGTGCTGGTAGGCAGAAGCTCAGTGTGAGTCATTGGTGAGTCCTGGAAGCCAGGAGGGCAAACCCCATCCTGGGGTGCATCAGGCACAACATCACCAGTCAGGCAGAAGATGGGATTGTCCCATTGTATTCAGCATTGGTGCAGCCTCGCTTCAAGTACCATGTGCAGTTCCACACTCCAGAATTTAAGATGAATATGAAGGCCCTTGAATGCATCCAGCAGAGGACAACAAGGCTAGTGAAAGGCCTGGAAGGAATGTCCTGTGAGGAGCGACTCACGACTTGGGGCTTGTCTAGTTTGGACAAAAGGAGGCTGACGCGCAACCTCATTGTTCTCTACAGCTTCCCAAGAGAGGGAAGTGGAGAGGGAGATGCTGAGCTCTTCTCCCTGGTATTCAGTGACAAAACGGTGGGAATGGTTGACAGTTGCACCAGAAGAGCTTCACACTGGACATTAAGAAGTATCACTTTGCCAAGAGAGTATTTGAACTCTGCAACAGGCTTCCCGGTGAGGTGGTGCATTCCTCAAATCTGTCAGCATTTAAAGAGGCATTTGGACAATGCCCTTAATAACATGCTTTAAATTTTGGTCAGACCTGAAGAGGTCAGGCAGTTGGACAGGATGATCATTGTAGGTCCCTTGCAACTGAAATAGTCTTTCCTATTCTGTTCTAGTGGGGCATGGCATGGGATGCTGCAGTGAAGATGCACACCTGCAGTGCATGTGTCTTAACCCAGGGGGGTCTTTGTTGCTCGTGTGGGCATGGGCAGCACCCTCTTCTCACAGGAGGGGTGTGAGAGTAGGGGAATCCCCATTTTCAGGAGAGGGGTGTAATGCTGGTGACCAGGTGGCCTACGAGGAGGTGGTGGGCACATAAGTGTGCACACTGTGGGATTAGAGCTTTGGAAGGTTAGCTATAAAGTCTATTTTCAGTTTTGTAGGTGTTTATTAATATTTTATAGGCATCTAGTACCATGCTTTCTCTGTCATGTTACTGATATTGATCCTGCACCTGCTGTTCACTGATTGCCAGTTAATTATGTCATTAAAAAAAATCTAAAAATTGCTTTGATCCTGATTTGTTTTAAATTCCTTGAGCTGAGCAGTTTTTCCCTTGTGACAGAGCACAGAGAAGCTCTTACAGGAAAAGAAAGTGTACAAGCTGCCCTGGTGCTGCCTCAACTCTCACACAGGATTGAACAGGGATAGCAAAGCAGAGCTCCTTCAGCCACAGGCGTTCCTTGAACAGCATGAAGACAGGTCCCAGGCTGGGCAGATGTTTCATGATTCAGGAGGAGGCTGCAAGAGGAAGGGAACCATCATGGCTCACTGAGGCTGGATGGGACCAGCCACATACCTGCAGCTCCCTCCTGGGAACTACTCTGGGGACCCCCTTGGAGGACCGTGGTCTGAACCTTGCAGCTCTTGCACAGATGCAGCAATTTGCATTTCAAACCCACAGCTTGTGACACAGTCTGAACCTGCACCGCAGCAGGACAGACAAGCGTGCTGGGGGAAACATTTATCTCACTGTGTGCCTCCTGCTGAGCTCTAGAAGACAAATACTGAGCTTTGGAGCTCCACTGGTCCAGATAGGCTCCTTGTCCTGTGATGGAAGATGTGGTTGAGAAGACACTTGCTGTGCATTCACACCCATGATCCAGATGTGGTCCATTCAGGTCAACCAGGGGTTTTTAATCTGCTCCTCGGGCCCATGTGCAGCCCTCCAGTCCAGTTTACTGCCCTGCAGAGGCTACTTCCTTTCTCATGAAGGAAGAGACACCCATAAGGTGTTCATACTGGCTTCATAGTAGATTTTAATCAGAGCATGAAGGTAGCTTATAGGCATGCACTGAAACATGCCAAGGTAAAAAGACGGGTGCCATTCCAAGGGTTGTGCTTCCAGCCCCCTTTGCAGACACTCATCACTGAAGGCATCTCCAGACAAGTTGTCTCCTTTCTTCAGCTGAAGTTAGTGAGTGTGATGAGCAATTCTGCCCATGCTATACCTGAAAGGAGCATTTCAGTAAAATCTACCCTGTAGTGACGTGACAAGAAGAGCTCACTAGGCAAACTGACACTGCTCATTCTGTGCACCTTCTGCAAACAGTTCTCTATGAAGTGAGCAGTAATTTAAAAGGGAGGTAAGAAACATGTTTTCTGCTTCTTTCTGCAGGTTCCCCGAGTCCCCAGGCTGGGAGCATTGCACAGCTGCAAAATGATGCTGTTTGTTGTAGGGTTCTCGTGCACTGCTCTGGCAGTGAGAGCATGGACCGCTGAACAGCAGAGCAGCCACCAACACCTCTTTGAAAACTTGCAATGTCTGGGATGGAAGACTCAGAGGAGTTTGTGTCTATTGTGTGTATTCTGCCTGTTTCATTTTAGTCTGTCACGGCTTGAAAGGCAAAGTCTGTGCTTTGGTTTGCAGCTCATGGGGGTCAGGTTTCACTTCTCCTTTGGGAGAAATCCTCTGTCAGTGCAGAACAGATAGGCTACACCATGTTATAGAGGATCTGGGATGCTGCACCCTCTCCACAGCCTCCTAACTCACATTTCACCTTGCTTTTGATCTACAGCTTCATTTCTGCAAAGCACTTACATGCAGATTTCAAGCTGGCATTTATAAGAGTACAAGTGAAACACATGCCTATGTGTCTGTAAACACACACGCTATTTCTCCCTGCCCCACTGACCTGACCCAGTGCTCAGCAATAGAAATGATGGGAGTTTCTGAAGCATCCTGCACAAACCAAGAGTTGAGGAAGGGAGAGGCAGATGAACCAAAGCCTAAGACCAGCCACAGGCAGAAGGGCATAATGGAAATGTTTGTGACAGTTGGATAATGGATAACTAAGCCTTCAGAAAAAGACATTTTTACAAGTTGGATGGTGAAAATGGCCTCAGCAATATTTTCCCCTCAGATAAATCACTCAGTGCTTTGGGGTGAGTAGCAGTTATGCTCACATCTCAGCGTGCCAAGGGAAATAGCATAAGGAGTGTGCCTTGTTCATAGGCAAGGGGGAGGGGAGCAGACCAGGCTATAGAGAGCTACGACAAAGTGAACATCACTTGTTATAGACAGACTTTGAAAAGTAAATTGTAAATGATCAGGGGGAGCAATAAAGGCAACATAGAACTCCTGCAGGCTGGTGCTCTTGTCCACAAACATGGCTTAGCTTCTGCAAGCCTGAGACCTGCAGTGTTGAACAGACACTTGTACCTAGTGTTGATTACATGGAGATAGACAAGGCTCCTGGGCAGCTGTCATCTATCACACACTTCAAGCAGAGTGTGGAAAACAGGGACACTATGAGCTATGAGCTGAGCACTAAGGACTTTTTCTGCTAAAACAGTTCCATCTCAGTGGTAATGACTGCGGCAAATATGTAAAAAAGGTTCATTTACAAGCAGCAGAGTTTTCAGGGTTAGTCCCTCAAGAGAGATTCTATGGGCTTACCTGTAGCTTCCTGGTCCCCTGCAGTGTGGTCATACTCCCGCAGTCACATATGGCTCAGACCAACTTTGGGGCCACTGAGGCCATACACCTGTGAGGTTACAGGATAAACATTTCACATCCACAGAGTAGGAGCAGATGTCTGTTTTTGATCTGGTTTCCATGCAGACAGCAGAGAGAAACCGGTGCTACGGGGATGCAATTGTCCTGTCTGCACCTTTCCAAAAGGATAAGAGGAGGTGCTTCAGGCTTTCCACTTTCTCTCATCAGGTAAGAACCCCACTGAACTCCAAAGGGAGCCTGGGTTGCAGGCACCCGTCTTGTAGACACACAAGCTTAGGGAAAATTCGGGAAAATTAATTTTGAACTGTGAGAGAGAGCAGAACTTGTTGTAACTCTCAGGATGTCACCTTATACAAGATGCTATGAAGAGGCCTCTACCCAAAGCTCCTGACATCTAGACAGATGAAGAGGAGGAATAGTGCTGGGACCTGACCACAGAGGTGGCCTGTAGTAGGTTGGTATTAGTAGTTTCAGATCAGTGCTCTCTTGATCAGACCCCATATTCTACCCCATAAGGTGCATGTGGCTCTCAGGTTTTTTAGAACACTTTAGCAGGTATGGACAGATTACTGTTGCAAGTACCTTCTTGGTTGCAAACAGATGAAACCCATAACTCCAAGATACTTCCACATGGGAGTGCAGGGTGCAGCCCCGTCCTAAACCCTCCTTCATTGGAGGGGATGAAGAATTCAACTTTAATACCAATAACTGCAAATCGTCTAAATTTTAAGCCTCGAGCTTATAAAATTATCTTAATAGACACCATTTATAAGACAGCACAGCTTCCATTACTGCCACAACAAATTTGGAAAAGCACTGACCCAATCCTGCACAATGCCTTCACAGAAGCATCAAGAGCACAGCTCAGCTGCAGACACCAAGCAGAAGCTGCTGCTGCTGCATCCATACCTGAGGAATGACAAGCACAGCCACTTCCAACATGATCTGCTCTGAAGAATGTATTTATATAAATGTTATTCAGGATGTGACCTGGTATCATTTTGGGCTTTTGTACAGAAATATTTTTGGGGTCCCATACATAAAATGAAGTGAAGGAACCACCCACACTGTGCATTGAATGTTCACATCCATGTGCCTGGGTCATACAGAACACCCACAGCATCTCTACCTTGGGCCAACACCTGCATCTGCACCTGTTCCTCCTTATGGGTAGTCATCTGAACATCCCTGGGGAAAGGGAGGAGGAATGAGGGGGAAGAGGGAGATAATAATAGTTGAACAATTTATTCAATGAGATTCATGGAATCTGGGGACTAATACATTCTATGAATAATATTTTCATTATTTTCCCAACTCCAGAGCTAACAGAAGTTATGAATAATGATTGAAGCAAACACTTGAATTATATGACAATGCTATTGAACTTTGGAAGCATATATTACATGAAGTGAGGGGACTCGAGATCTGCCTGTCATCAGTTTGATGTAGATGTTCTCAAAAATGGTGAAATGTCTATTTGACACTTTGGCCTTTCCTCACAGAAAGTTTGTGCTCAGATTACCTGACAGTAAGAATCAATCAATAACTCGTGTGCTGTTTCTCTCCCAGAAAATTGTTAGCAATTGCTTTCTTTCAGCACTTCAGAAATTACATCGCTGGAGTTAGGAGACCTCTCACCTTTACAGAGCCCTCTCACTGCAGGGCAGCATGTCCCTGTCTCCAGAGGGGAAACTTGTTCCTCAGGGGAACTGCAAGCTGCCACTGCTCCACAGCAGCATGTGCTGACAGCCCCTGATGTTGTGCTACCTCTGAAACAGCTGGAGATGGATCCTAGGGGAATGCTGGCAAGGCTCTTCCCGTATCCCACTTTTCCCAATATCTCTTCACTATTGGAGGTGACTGCTGAATGTGGTCTCTAGACACAAAAGGGCAAAAGGAGAATTAACAAGTCCCTGTGAAATTTGTCCAGGAAATCCAAGCTGCTGTGACATGCAATAATCAGAATCTTTCAACTTCTACAGTGTTTCTGCTGCTGTTCCCTAATCCTTGGTAGGCAGAGCCACTAACTTCAGCATGCAGTAGCTGAGGGACTGTTTCCAGTCTGTGTGCAGAGGTACTTCCTAATAAAATCAGAACAGTCGAAGACTTTACTACTTGGGTAGATTTTAGCCCTGAATTAATTATGTCATCTTACCTCCGTCTTAACAGAAGAGCTGGAGAGTCAATGGATGTTTCCTACCCAGTCTAAGAGATTGTGGTTGAACAATAACATGTCTTTTATATTACCAGCCTGAGCAGATTTAATGATTCCAAACAACATGGGTCCTACTGCATCTCCTGCTATATAATGAATAAAGTTCATTACTGAAGCTAGAAGATAGCATGAATTCTTGGTATCAATTCACTGACACCAGATGCACAACTCCCCTTGACATCAGTGATGAAAGATCACAATAAAGAAAAACAACCAATAATTTCCACCCTCCAAAATTCATAATCTAACTGATAACTGAGCTTTCTGCAAGGGACTGACTGTCATTCTTCAGCTAAATGTCAAATTCGTCAGTTCCTGGAGGGCCTCTACTCAGTCAGAAATGAACATGGTTCATACACGTATTTAATTCTAACTTTGAACGTAGAGAGGAATTTAACAGAACATTAAAGATTGATGAATAAATTATAATGGCATTAATGAAGCTGATGCTTATATCTAAAGGGAAAAGTCCCAGAGGGTCCTGGGAGTTCTAAAATTACTAATAACTTATTAATTTTGGAGTTGATAGTAGATAACAAATTAAAGATGCTAAGTATGAGTATGCACTGTGATTTCTGCTGCAGAAGGCAAAGTCTTTCAGCTTATTTATAAGGGCAGAGAATAATGATTCTTTTTTATGTGTCTCTGGGAAAAATTGCAGTTGAATAGCTGTATGCACTTCTAAGCACTTGACTACCGGAGGATGTTGATAAACCATAAGAAATTTAAGAGAGTTCAACTTTGAGCAATGGAAATGATGAAAAGTCTCTGATAAAAAGAGTAGGGGACAAATCCTCTTCAGAAAGATGGAAAAAATCTAGATATGAACAGAAAAGAAAGCTGGTGAGAAATTAAATGACAGAAGAAAAATATTGCAGTAAACAAGTCAAATAAAAGTCATGAGAAAAAAGAGTTCTTTACCAAATAAATGTGCAAAATGGCTGTCATTTCTTACATGAAGTACAAAACACAAGATGATGAATCAGAACTAAGCTACCAAAATGACAGGACATTTCCAGAATCTGTATGTCTTAAATTTCCTGACTTGTGTCCTGAGGCTTCTGCCTTTGCTTCCTGATTTAAGACTATAGTTGCCAAATGTTTACACAAGCATCTTCATGTTCATGAGGTTTTCTATTCAGTTTAACAGATTTTGTGCATATGAAAGACCCTACTGATCCTCTCAGGGGTGACAGAACCACTTTGTACTTCACTGCCAGTATGCTGGCAAAGTCAACCCTGTTTCAACATCTCTCTGGCACAACCATACCAATGTCAACATGACCACACGCAGCAGCAGGACTGTGTTAAGTTCACACATATTGTGTATTTTCTGAGTGGCTGTTGCTGCAGAGAGGCATATGTATAGAAAAGAGGGAATGGTCCCTGAATGTGCTGTGGGCACTTTGACTTTAGTGAGGGTTTGAGTCCGCATAACAAAAAGGTCCTTGAAAATTGAATATGTGGTATTTTCCTTCAAGAATGAAAACATGAAATAACAGCTGAGCAACAGGTATTGCTCCTTACAGAGCTCTCAATGCAGTACTGGGGACTCTGTGCTCCACTGATGGAGGTGATGGGATCTTTTTCAGTTAATAGCTAATGGATGTACATGGAAAAAAGGGAAAGCCCCAAAGGAGATGAGATGAAATTCTGGGCAGATTTCTAATATTTGCTTAAAGTGAGGATTTTCTTTCACTTGAATGTGACCGTATAACCTGAAAGGAAGTATTAGTGGGGATTATGAAAGCCTCATATTGACCTGTGTCTAAAGCACATTCTCAGGAACATTTCCCATGAAAATCCAACTCCCAAGTGGGGACAGGGGAACATTTGCCTGACTACAGAGAATAAGTATTCTTGCCACCCCAGCCTGTTCCCAGCTTCTCACCTGAGGGACTTTGAGGTTGTTAATTCTTCCCAATGGCCCTTCTATTCCTTTGTCCAACAATGTTTCTGTTAGGGCTTTGGTTTTACATAGCATGAAAAAGTGAATCCACAGAAAATAAACAGTCAAAGGTTATCAGCTACTCTGGATCATGGTCATGGCAATAGCAGATTGACAAACCAGACCGGGGGCTACACTGACCAATGCTCAGTCTTGAAAGAAGACCTGTATGAAGTTGTGTTAAAAGTATAGAATTTTGGCAGAAAATAAACCCCCTGGCCTTCCATCTAGTCCTTAGAGATCAGAGAGGCTGGGTGTGGATAGGCCTAATTTCTGACTGCACCTAATTTGTCACTGTAAGTCTGGTCATGTCTGCAGATGCACTGATAGTGTGTGTTGCACTATTAATTTGGTCTCATTCACAATCACAGAACAGATTTACCAATAGTGTGGTTTACCATGTTTACACTATAATTGTGGTAGAGTTCAATAGGAGCTGTCATGAACACAGACTCACAAATAGGTGCTGCATTGAAGCAACAGATTATAGATTCTTTTGGATTGTCAGTGATAAATTCCCTAGACCCGCAAAATATAGATTTATCGTAGTATGTGCAAGTGTTCACAGGTTACTCCAATGCAGTCAGAGGCATTCCTGCTTTGGGGAGGAGAGAGGAACAAACCTGTTAACTTCCCTGAAGGTGGTCATATTCTCATCCTCTCTCATGAAGGATTTCAAATGCCAGTGTATACATTTAGAGGAAGTGGAAGTGAGAATGTAGTAAAATATTCTATTACTACCTTCATAAATGGGGTGGAGGGGCAGCCAATTTATATGTAGGTGAAGGACATCGAGAGTAACAAAGAGAGAGATTGCAAAGACTTTAGGTCTTGTGCAAGGATCAAACAGGACTGACACCTTAGCACAACCCCCTCTTCCACCTGGCTGAATGAAGCAATCGGAGTCATCTGGCCTCTCCCCTCAGCCTGAAACACGGTTGCTTTATCATATGTGGAAATCAGGTTGGCCATGCCTTACTGAGCCTTGGTAATTCTATGCTGACTGCTACCAGTCACTTTCTTCTTCCTGCATCCAGAAATGTATTCTGAGAGGACTTGCTGTATGACCTTTCCAGGGACCAAAGAGAATCTGACTGGTTTGTTGTTTCCTGGGTTGTCATCTGGCCTTTTCTGAAGGTGTTGTTTTGAAGACGTTTCAGAACAAATGAGGAGGAAGACCTTATTTAGGCCTCTTAATCTAGACATGGTGCTAAAAAACATTTCCCAAATTAGCTTTTTTCATCATTATACCCACGTATGTCTCATATCCATTTAACAGTGCTTGACAGTTTGCTCAGTTTTGACCACAATTTTATGATACTGCAGTTAATTCCAGTTTATGTGAAAAAGCATTTTCTCTTCCATCTCCATTGAGTGTTGAGAGAAGATGAGGGTGTTTGGTATAATACCATGTAAATTTCCCTATATATAATCTAATATTCTGGGAAATTATAGCAAGCACATGTTTTTGTGTTCAATGTAAGTCCATGTTTTTAGAGAGATAATAAAGTTGTTCTTTAGAAGCTGCCAGCCTCAGCTTTTTAACATCTTCTTTGTGGGTAGATTTATTATAGTCTTTTAATCACAGAGAGAGAACATCAAAAGCTTTACAGAAGTTCATGAGTCTCCATGCCCAAACTGCAAGGCATCTGGGACTAATTTACAACTTCACACCGAAAAAACAAAATGCAAATGTCAAGTGTAAGCTCCTCATACATATCTAGGAAGAAAAAAAACCCCAATAAAATAATGCAATTTCTTCTGGAACAAGTTATCTTGGAATTCCTCGAGAGCATATTGAGATACATGTGGCTCCATGCTCAAATGCTCAGGAACCCAAACGAAAGAACTTTGATTGGCATTACAGGGCTGGTCAGTATATTATAAACACGGTAAGTGCCATACCATCCCTTTTACATATCAATCAGCCATATAAGGGAACACCAATATACATCCCGTGGGAGCCAAAGGGAGGTGAAGGCCTTCACTCTACCTCAGGGTCCAGACTTTGAAATAAATAAAGTTAATGCTTTGTTAATAGCTACTGTTATATTGCAAAATGCATGTTTCTCAACTGAGACCCACAGGTGGGCATGGACAAAAGAATTAAGATGATTAAACTGAGAAAAAGTGCTATATTTGTGTCACTGTAAAAGTTACAATAGCAGTTAACTTATCTGAAGCTACCAATAACTTATTAGCGTCCTAAAAAAAAAAAAAAGAGGTCTAAGCTAGTGGCTAATAATACAGTATATTTCTTGAAATCCTTTTTTGTTTTAGTTAGTTCCAGCCTGCAAATTTCTTGGGAAGAAAATTACTACCAATTTCATCTGTTTGTTCCCATCTAACTGAACATGATAGTTGATTTTATAGTCTATTTTAATTATTGTAGGTAAGATATGAATAATAAAATAAGGCTATACCTACATCTTTGCCAAACAGCAATAAGACTTGTACCCAAAGCTTGTGCGATTAATTTAAGAAACAGCTTTTCTGAAATGATCAAATATTGTTTCTAGTCACGCTGTATGATATTCTATGGCTCCACTGTGCTATTGCTTATTCATATTTCTCTCTATCCCATACTTTTATATGTATTACTTTTCAGCAAAATCCTTAAAAATCAGTTTGAGATAATTTTACTATTTTAGGTGGATAAGTAGTTTTGAGTTAAAATTGAAAAGGCATTATGACCCTATCCCCAGCCAGTCCATTTTCTCCTGTGCTGAAGGAACCACAGAAAGGCTCATGTAAAATGAAAAAAAAAAATCTATGGAAGCATTAGTTTGTCCTATGAAAATGAACCAAGCTCTCTACAGTGTTATTATTTTGTCTTGTACAGCAGGCTGTTATTTTCTGAAATAATATTAATTTGTGAGATGGGGGGAATTCCTTCTGCTTGCCTCAAAATGCTAGCTGCTTAGATTAAGCCATACAGCCATTTCTAGGAGAAGGTTTTGCTCCAAACATCAGAATTGTTTGCCATTTAGAGAGGCATCTCTTTTTTCTCTGACTGCTGGAAGCCCTAGTCAACTCATTTGAACTGGATGCTTTGCTTTTAGACATCTTGAATTGCATTTGTGAGGATGCAAGAATTATACACAGGAAGCTTAGTTCATAAGAAGAGGGGAGTGTCATCAATAAAATGTTAAAATGACACAGTAGTGAATATCATCTATGGCTGAGAACTTGGGAATGCTTCTGAAGGAGCATAACTTAAACCCTGGGAGGAGTTCTACTCATGTCAGGAGAACTAATCCCACGGACAGAGGTGTGAGTGGAAGTGTATGCAGGGTTATTTGGGGGTATATGTACTCAACAGCTGGAAAATTTTTTGTATTTGCCAGAGAGGCCTTGATATGAGGAAATTGCTTAAAACTCTAAAACTCAATTTTCTTGTATCAAGACCAGGCAATTCAAGTTGGGGAAAAAAAAGAAGTATGCAAGGTTGAACTTTATACACAAGATGTTCTTTTCCAGTTAACCAAATGGAAAAGGGTATGTCGCCATGTGATTAATAGCTAAATATAATACGGTGCTGCATAAACAACCACAGTAAATATAGCTATCTTCACAGCAGGGGAAGCCTTAGCACATATAACAGCAGGCTAGCTGACAGCCAGAGAGATTACAGTATTTCATTTTCAGGCACAAGTCTCAGTTGGACTGGCTGTGGTCAGCAAGCAACTGTTTCTAATATGTTTGGCTGGACCTAGAAGTTAATCTATTGACTGCTGCCAGACTTACCAGGCAGGCTTTAGTGGTCCATTGATTTTAATGGACTCTTAATGAACATGGCAAATTATAAGGTCACCAGGAACAGAGTAGCAGGGGAGTATAGGCAGCAATTGTTTGATGCAGACAGCAGCAATAGAAAAGAGGCTTCTCAGTTACATGTAAAATATTACTCTTCTCTTTCCATATGATCTGAGGATACAACAAATATAAACCCAAAATATCTTATAGCTGCCCACAATGGCAATATTCAGCCCCACTGGTGTTAGACACCTGATCAGTTATTATTGGGTCAGAACCACTTTGTGGGTGGTGTGTGTGTGTGGAGGGGGCAGGGATGGGTCAAACCTCACAGAGATGGGGTGGCATCGTATCCCTCATGGCAGCCCCTGGAGCCCACGTGGGAAAGCCCTGGAGCAGCTGCCAGTCACAAACAGCCTGGGAGAACCATAGCACCCCACAGCTCCTGGACCCCCTGACCCAGTTCAGACTGGCAGTGAGAACACGGCCCCTCACCCTGGCCTGGGACCCCAGAGTGGCCCGTGGGTCAGAGGCCCAATTGGGAGATAGCTGTAGAGACCAGAGCAGATAAAGAGGCACACACGAGGTCTCCATCTGTCCCTAGCCTGCTCTCCTCACCCATCAACATATGACCTTCTAAGTGGTAACTATATTTTTCTCTCTTTATTCTTTCTTCTCTTAATCTCTCTTCCTTTATTATTTTCTTTTTTTTTGTGGATAACCTAAACACTTATTTTCTGTAAGTTATGGGTACCTTACCTAAGTGGCATGGAGTATGTGTTTGCTGAGTGTAGCAAAGGTTCTCTATAGCAATGCTTGTTAGTCCTGCTAATCTGTTGTAATGGTTCTGTGAAGTTGCATGTTAGTTTTGTAAAACCCTTTAACCAAAACACCTATTTTCTTGCCAAATTAAAAGAAATCTCTTAGAGAAAAATCTGCAGTTTTTCTCTGGACTTGAATTTCAAGTATCAAAGAACCAATGGCTTTACAAGGGTTCATGTGGGTGAAATCTCTTGAAGCCTGAAATTAAAGTGTAACACCCAGTAAAGCTTGTAGCTCTGGACCAGGTTGTAACACCTACCTATATCAAAAATACAACTTTCTCTATGGATTTAGGTTGGCCAGAAAATTGCTTGCTAAAAAACTGGGTTACATACTCTGTCTTAAAAATATAAAGGTAGAACACAGAAGAGAACAAGTTCAAGCTTGTCTGCTCATACTGCTCTGTTTCCCTTCCCCACAGGAGGGATACAGGTGGACAGCTCCTCCAGAGTTAAGCACATCATTTGTACCAGTCTCCGGGCTTTGTTCTGAGCTAATTCCTTTCTCAGCAAAATTTGTACTACATATCTTCAACCCCTCTTCTCCAGGTAAATGTACTTTTACCAGAGGGCCTAGTAGGTAAAACACCCCCAGATGCTTGACCATCTTCGGCTTTTGAATAGAATCATTGAGTTGTTTAGGTTGAAAAAGACCACCAAGTCCAATTGTTAACCCCCTGACCAGCCCACCACTAAAGCATGTCCGAAGGGGCACATCTACAAGTCTTTTAAATACCTCTGAAGAGGAATTGGAAAACTTGGACATGTGAACCTAGTGCGCAGTTTCTCCACAGAAGGCTCTGACAGCAAGGAAATAAAGGTAAAACCAGGAATGTGGCTGTTTGAGACTTCTCATCTTGTACACAACTGTGTTGGCATAACAGATGCTATTCTTATAGAAGATCAACTTTGTAGTGCTAAAACATTGCCCAGACAGGCAATATAGTATAATTGCAAATGACAAATAGTTTTAGCACTGTAAAAGCCATATGCACTTTCTTTCCTGTATTCATATTGGTTTTCATGTTCCAAAAAGATAAATTTAGCCTGGCATAATTCCAGGTTATACACAAGGAGAAGTGGGGAATGTAGAGATGGTCATACATGAGATGACAGAGAGAATTTGGCTTGTTTAACACAGGAAAGTAAAGACTTAGAAGAGAAATGGTTTGGATTTATTGGTAACATCAGGGGGTAGATGTCTACCAAGAGATAAGCTGCAGGGCAGTGCTAGCAAAAGAAAAAAATGAGTACAGCCATGAATAGATTTTAACAAAAAATTGAACTGTTTACACGCATAAGAGTTGTGTCCTGACAGCAGTTTTTCGATGGGGACAATGTGAGCAAAAACTGAACATACTTTTAAGGTGCAATTCAGTATTTTAAGGAGGGGATTATATAATGTAGTGGCTTGTGATATCAAGGGACGGAACCTGATAAGTCTGAAAGTCCCTTCCCATCCCACATTTCCTGTAGCAAGCACATTGTGATGCTGGTTTGACTGCAGAAAGGTTATAGGCTGTACTTTTCATAATCCTTCTTAGGCAGAACCTGGTTATGTGATGCAAGGAACAGAGATGATGAGTCCTCCCAGAAGCAAGATGTCCTTGGGAAAGCTGGAAAACTGCTAAGGTGTTTGTTGGTTTTTTTTTTAATTAGAGACAGGTCTCCCTAGTGTCCATGTTTTTGAAAGCTGATACATGCTGAGATTAAATTCAGCAGTTCTGAATTCCTGTGCATAGTATTCAGCTGGAGAAGGAAGAAAAGACAGAGTCATTTTGGGAAGGTGGTGGATCAGACACAATGCAGACTTAGACCAAGGAAGGTATTTTTTAAGATGCCAATGGACAAAATTAAAACACTGGACATGTGGGATCATAGAACTCCTCAGTATCCTTAGTGCAGTTTGCAAAACCCCAGGCTTCACAACATTTGAAAGCTTGTGGGAACAAGTGCTCCCCTAGGTCCTACTTCCTATGGACTTCCACTATTGGATGGGCAGAATGAGCAGACAAAAATGCTAATTACAGTTTTTTAGCACTTTATTTTCTAATGGTGACCAGAACCCACGAACCTGGATGTAACTGGAAAAGATTTTGTAAACAGTGAAAATGTTCTCTTTTGCTAAACTGAGAGGAACCCTATTTTTTCTGAAAAGCTTGACAGCTTCCTAATGCAATACTCTTTTCCACAGGAATTTCAAGGAGGTCTGCAAGTGCAGAACTGGTAGATGAAATGAATGAATGAGTAATCAGGATAAAATGTTGAGAATGGATAGTAGCTCCTCAGACAGACAGCAGGTTTACTCACATCAGCCTGTCCCGTGGCAGGTGCATGGCAGGCTCCCAGGCCACCTGCTGTCACCCTGGGAGCAGGGTTTGACACAACACCTCCGACAGCAGCTCCCATAAACAATCAGCCCTTGGGGCTTTCACAGCAGAACCAAGCTCTGACACTTTTGAAGCTCTCAGTTTACAAAACAAACTTGTGTAAATTTTTAACTCCGCAAAAAACACAGTGGGTTATGGCAGGCGCTTTACAATCCTAAGGGACCCTGGAGCAGCCCTTCCAGCAGCTCTGCAGCCTGGCACTTGCTAGCCAGCAGCCCATCTTCTGTGGCATCTAAGTGGATGTGACAGTCTGTCATGACCTAGAGGACAGCCAGACACCCTCCCAGTCACAGAGGAAATGAAGAGCATCCTTCTTGAATATGAGGGCTTCAGAAATGCAAAAGCCCATGAGACTCGGTGTTATTTATAGGACTCCAGTGAATCAGAGGCTCAGGGGCTTCAGCTGGAGCTGGGATCTGGGGGTGAGATGGGAACTCTGCTCCTTGACAGCAACAGCTGCTAAACTTGGAGTGGCCAAAGGGTTGGGCTCAGTGCAGGGCTGCAGACCTTCCAAGCTGTTTTAGACTGGGTAAGGGTGACCAGCCTGTACAGCTAGGGGAAATCCCTATGCTCTCTGTGGGGCAGATGTAGTCCTGTTTGGTTGGATGCTGTACTTGATGCTGTACTTAATGCTTTGCCTAATTCCTTCCAGGTGTTCATGTCCCTTTGTAGCTGCACCACAGGGCCAGTATGGGCTGATGAGGCAACCTGGGGGCTCAGGACTAAAAAACTCAATGGCAAAAAGGATTTTCACACAGCCACAGGGTTGGCATATACCAAATTTCAGGGCACTCCCATGCAGAAGGTAGAGTATAAACATTGTGTTTGTACAAATGTAGCCTCTGCTAACTTTCTCTCTCTTACAGGTACACTTTTATTTAAACTGTAGCTGACTTCTACTATGCCTGATCTCAGAGATCAGATTTCTTTAGTACATCTCTGTGATCCCTGGGATTGTTGTGGGTGCTCTTTATTATTATAGATCATCATCAGTGGAGGAAGTGGTTTGTAAGAACTTATTTGTATATTTACTCTCTCAGATACTTTGCAGATTGCAGGCACCTACATTAATCTACTGTCTCCAGGGTTTTCAGGACGTATTCCTCCTGCAATGCTCTCAAGCATTTCCTCACAGTCCCACGGGCAGTACCTACTCAAACACATGAAATACAAATGGCAGCTGTGGTAGAAACCATGAAAGCTTCCAGACATCTGACCTTCTTTTTAAGTATCCTAGAAGAAAGACCAGGATACTTCCTTAAGGAAGGTTCAATTTTCACTTTAAATTCAACACAAGGTATCTGCTGCAGCAATCCCTGCATTTATCCAAGGTCTATTCCCCACTGATAAGAAACTCAGATAATTTTTTTCTGTAAACTGCAGCTCTCTTAAGAAATATGAGGGAGACATAGCTGAAGCTCTGATTCTTGTCTGCAATTCTGCATGACATTTATCTGAAATAACAGCTCTGATCGGGTACTGTATTCATTTGGGGTGTCTAGATTTTGAGTCCTGGTTGAGACCAGAAATAAATAGATTTTCCAGTTTGTTTACTTCAAATCTTTGTTAGCATAGTTTTTAATGACTGTCACTGCTCCACAGTAGTTTATTTTTCTTTTGCAACTTTTGTACATGAGGAAGAAAAAACATTTTGTAAATAGGAGAGTATAACTGCACCCAGAGGGTGGTTGGGCACTGGAACAGGCTCGCCAGAGAAGTGGTCACAGCACCAAGCCTGACAGAGTTCAAGAAGCATTTGGATGATACTCTCAGGCACATTGTGTGACTCTTGGGCATAGTCCTTTGCAGGGCCTTTGCAGGAGTTAGACTTGATGATCATTGTGGGTCCCTTCCAGCTTGGCATATTTTGTGCTATTTCATGGACTTCAGCATCTAAGCTACTGATTTGCTTCCTGGTCCTTTCTGCTGAGGGTCATGTGTTGCCACTTCATCCACACCTATCTGCTTGGTCCCCCAGTTTCTTGCACAAGCAACCTTCTTCATTGTCATCCTAATAAAGTCAATGAAGCCTGCTGTTGGAAATCCAGACCATTGTCACAAATTATGGATAATCTCCATAATACAGATATAGAAAGAAGTCTAAACTTGATGTTATTAATTCAATACAATAGGTAAAACAGGGTTTTTTTTCTGAAATCTAGCAATGGCTACCTCTTATGAAGCTCATACCCATTTCAACCTACATTTATTCTGGACAATTAATGCCATGTGTGAATTTCCAGATTTATCTGGAAATGTTACCAGACAAATCCTCTCAGAGTCCTCACATTGCTAATACAGATAGAGCTTGGGAAAGCTTCAGTGATCTCTGTTACACTGACTTCAAGCTTTTGAAGTATGTTAAATTCATTTTAGGGAATTTTTAAATGGTAGTTAAAAAAAAAATAAATCCACATCTTCCAGAATCTGAAGGAAATACATGATCCATACTGGTATCTCACTAGATCTGTAATTTTTGCCTCCTCCTCCTTCAGCAAGTGCTGGATTAATCTGTCTCAGCCCTTGGGCTGTTGCCTGGCTGATGAAGGACCCCACTGCAGCTCAGCTCCCCAGGAACCTTGGCAGCTGCAATGATGCACAACATGCCACCTTGACCCCTGGGAGAAAAAGGCTAATTATTCTGTGAAATTCCTCTTTAGCAGGCTGACTCGATGTGATTGCCTTCCATCAGTACAGCCATGACTCAAGAGCCTGTGCTGAGTGGCAAGGGAGCAAAGCAGAGAGTGGCTAAGCTGCAACCTTCATTGAGTCTGCCAACTTTGGGAGCCACAGGGCCTCAAGTTTGCAGAGCAAGAGAGACCAGAGCTCTGGGCCAAGTACCACACACCCTTTTGGCTCCACTGCTGGACAGTCAAACAAAGCCAACCCAGACTGACAACAGAGGCCTATGCAGAGCCAATGTGCCAACAGAACTCCTTTGAAGACACAATGCATTTATTTTACTTGCTTAATCAGTTTCCCTGTTCTCTACTGGCAGATCAGCTGCCCACATCTTCAGTGCTCTGCAAAGAGGCTCAAAGATTAATACAAGCACATAAATATATTTGCATACCACAGGGTGATTTTAGCAGAAAAGTTTTTACAGGCCTCATGTAGATTAGAAGAGCAATTATTGATGCGATAGTGCTGTGGCAGTGTTTGCAGAAGCTTTAGCATCCCACTGGTACTTCACTGTTGGAAATAAATCCACAAACCATAGTTTACACCTACTTGCAATTGCAGAGTCCCTTTCATCTGTTTGTAACTTAGAGAAAAAAAAGATGGATTAAAAAAAAAGGTTTTTGCTAGTATCATATCTTTGTGGCTTCAGGTTTCTCCCCTCACTTAGGAGTGCTGTAACATTCTGCGAATACTGAGGGGCACTGCCTTCCCTTGACTAAAAGCAGATAGAGAGGCAGGAATATGAAGCATATTCCTGGATTTGGCTGCTCTAGCCGCTCAAACCACACTCCCAAAATGTAGCTGTAGACAGTGCTGTCGGAGAGGGACTCTGGAGCTGGAGTGGCTGAGAATAAGATGGAGCCCAACAAAGTTGTAGCAAATGTGTCCCAGGTACAGGATGGAACATCATGGGAATGCAGGTCTGATACAAATAGGGACATTTCTTCAGTGCCTTCTAGATCTTCCAAGATTTAGTTCCAGTTCCAGGAAATTGGTACAAGCAGGAAGCACAATTTTTAGAGGAAACTTACCAGGACTGATGGTAAATTCTCATCCCTAAGAAGGGTGATTTCATCAGAAGAAACATCACCTTTTGTGAAGACTTTCAAGCCACTGAGACAACCTAAGTGCTGACATTGCCTTCAGAGCTTGAGAAAACAGCAAGCATGTCAAATGCCCATTCTCTGGAGCCCCAAATTCACCATGCAGAGAAACACCTGGGTGCTGAGATGTTCCTGAAGGAGTTGATGCTGGGAGTCAGCCTGACCTTTTTCAAAGCAATTACAAGAGACTGATAGATGTTCCTTTTAGACAGGAGGAGACTGACTGCCCCATGGCATGCCCAGAAGGGATTGAAAGTATAAGTCAGGTGGATTGTTGTTAGAGAGAACTCATGGCAAGGAGGGTGATTCTCAGGTTAGTTTGAAGAAGAGAAATGACAGTTATTTATCAAACATTAAGAACTTTGGGCAACAGGGGAGGAACGATTATGTTGTCTTATCTCAGAAATTCGGAAAAGAAGGGGGGAAGGGGAGGTGAAATACAAATATAAGATGGATGTGAAGAAAGGACTTTCTCTTGAGGGAATGGGAGTGAAGAATTTGCTAATCCCTTCCAGTGCAGTTCATCTGTTTTTCTTGTTATTCTCCCTGAAACTGAAAATGTACCAGACGGATGTGGTTAACCAAATCACTTGAGGAGAAAGGTTTTAATTTCCTTTCTTTGTTTTTCTTCACCTTTAGCTACACTAAGAAGGGGTAAGACCGTACCAAATTCTCAGAACCATACATCGTCAGCCCAGGAGAAGTCAAATCCCTCTGCAAAGGTTTCATTGTCAGAAGGACAAACACATGCAATATGCCAATGGGAGTCCATTGTCTGGACTTCCTGTATGTTAATTCCCCTGCTTGACATTTTATGTTGCAAATGTGGCGATAGGTGGAGTGGCATCCTCATGGTGCAACATGAGATCAACATGCTGTAAGTAGCAGCAGAGCAATGTCCGAAATTAAGGACTATTGGCTATCACCCAGTCAGTTCATAAAGATGATCTGAAAGGGGCTAGTTCTGCTCTCAGAGAGATGAATAAGAGTTTCTCTGTTTAAGTTCCCAGAAAATCTCATATGAATTTACTGCTGAATGGAGTAGCAAAACCCCCTGCACACAGGATTATAGTTGCCTTGGATCCCAAAGGAGCAATGGATCAAAAGCTCTCCTCAAAGACAGGTTGTCAGCTCCATTTAAGATTAAGATGGATCTTCATTTCCTGCTCCTGTTGCTGTGGCACCCAGGAGTGGCTGGGCAGAAGGTGGCCTGTCCCATCCTCTGCTTTTTGTTTCATATGGTCTTTGGACAAAAGGACTGATCTTGGGTTTGGAGGATTTTACTGGCATACTGTGCCTCTCGCAGGGTGGCTTGAGTTGCACAAAGAATAGGTTTTGGGAAAACTCAAATGTGTTCTCTGGTGGTCATGTGTCCAGGGCTTGCTTTGATGTGGGAAAGGACAGGATGTTACCCCAGCTTGCGCATCTGGAAGCAGAGGTGGGTTCCCTGGTTAGACATTTAGTGCTGAACAGCTGCTGTGGGACTGTTCTACTTGCCCCTGTCAAAGCTGAAAAGTCCCAAGCACAAGATGAGGCAGGAAAGAGGGAGATCAGTGTGAAATGTGACTATTGCTCAGATCTTTGTGGTTATTCTTCTTAACATAAATATAAATGTTTAGCTGCCTATGCAACTGAGGCACTGATATTTGTTAGAGTACTCATTCATTCATAGTGCATTAGATTTAGAACTTATTTATTTATTTTTTGGAAGTAGGTGTTTTATTTGCAGGAAATTATGACAGGCACTGAATCGATCTGACCTTTACCAGTGGGAGTATGTTCCTGCAGCTGTTCACATTGGGAGGAACTCCTGCAATGTCATTGATTTTACTCTCTCTGAAACAACACCCCACTTGCTTTCTTAGACCAAACACCTGCCCCGCTAATGTGTCTCAGCTGCTTCATTAATCACACTGATGTTTGGATATTTTGCATTTCTAATCAAACAGCTACCTGCCATATCAATACCAAATTGATTGATTATGTTTACAGACTCAGGGAATACTTTGCAAGAATACTGATAAACTTTTCACTTAAAAAGTAAAACTACAGCAACTATAATTAACAGAAAGATAAAATCCAGAGCATCAGTATTAGAGATAACTAGAACACCAATCATTTCATTTCACCCAATTATCTCTGTGCTGAATCTTATAATTTGTATTTGACTTAGGCAAACTTCAGAAAGGCACTTGGAAACATCAGGAGATGCAGAACAAACCATTTTCTTCTGTAGTTTGCTTCAGTGGTTTATAATCTCCCTAAAATATATTTGCACCTTATTTCTCATGTAAATTTGTCTAGCCTTGCTTTGAATAATTATTGTTTGCTATGCCATTGTCCATAATTATAAAGTGAGTTAAAGAACACTTCTATTCCCAGTTAATATTCCTCTTGAAGTCACCTTAAACTCTTCTTTTATGAGCTAAAGTGATGGTGCTCTTTACATCTCCCATGGAGTTATATTCCTTTCAATCTCCACAATTTTTTTTAGGGTATTTTGGCACTCTCAGCAACACCTCATGATTCTTGCAATATAAGTATGTCAGAACTTCACATTGTCCTAAATGTATTCTAGGCAATCTTGTACATAAAGATAAAAGCTGTCTTTCCAGCCTTCAACATTAATTCCCTCTTTACACTGCCAAGGATAGTATTAACACTTTCTATCAAAGAATGCTGAGCAGTTTATGCATCTGACTTCCCTGAATGCTTTCTAGAATTACTTTCCAGTAATTTCATCTGGGTGTTAAAACCAATACTCGTTCAGCCAAAGCAAATACTGGAGTCTATGCTCAGACACACATGACACAAATACCATCTGCACACATGTCAGGTCTTTTAATCACTCCAGGTAAATATAAATTTAGGCATGTCAGCAAGCATAGGAATGGGCAGATATGAACATTGCAATTACTATCTTGTTCATCTGTAGGTAACAGGTCTTCTTGGTTTCAAAAAAGCCTAAGGAACTTGTGTGGACTCTACCATTTGGAAAACTGAGTCCCTTGTAAGGTTTTCTGTGTTCATCCAGAAAACATACCTGGATATATTCAGGTTTTCACACTGGTGTCTGAAGATGAAAGAGCAATCCTTGATGCATAAAAGAAAATCTTATGTGAAAGACTCTGCAATCTTCCCTATTCTTGGCATGAAGATCACCCGAGTCCCTGCAGTACTGGCTAGCCAGGGGGAGGTCCAGTCCTTCAGTTAAACTTATTCTGTGCTTAATGGAAGAATACGGGATTTGATAATCCATTATCTAATGTTTTAGCTGAGGATTTGGCACTTACTTGTACAGGAGAAGACCTGAGGTCTAGTTTCTTTTCCGAAGGCAATACATGCATTAGACTCAAAGGGTTTGGTTACAGTGCTAAACTTCATTTTACACCATAGTGATCCCTGGATGGTGCTTAGATTAATTTAAAACAACAAAGTTTCTGCTCTGTGCAGTAATCACTGAATTTAAATGAACAGCAATAAAAATTTTTTGAAATGTAGCTTTATCTAGGGTGGAATTATTCGCGATAAACTTTGATTAAATTTTCATAAGGTTCTAATTGATTTAGGCACATAGATTTCATTGACAGGACTCTGTCTAGGAAGCTATTATATGAGCTATAGAACAATTTTTCTAGTAATATTTTGGTTACACACCATATCACTTTTCGCCACTTTTCCCAAATGTCTTATCTCCAGCGGCAGCCTCACAGACTTTTGTGTCTGTGCACTGAGTGGTAGTTAATTCCAACCTCTAACAAGAGCCTGCTGAATTACACCAATCAAGAAATACATTTGCTGGGCTTTCCACTGATGCAGCTATATTGGTGTACTGAATACATACCCTCAAAAAAGCCCACAAGCTTCCTAACTGCTCTGTGCTAGTGATTAGACAAGATTAACATTTCATGGGAACTGTGTCAGCACGAAATGTGAATGTGGAAAAATTGGGCACAGTGATGATACTTTGTGGTGAACAAGTTTTCAATCAATGATTCTAAATTATAGCATGTTATCTTCCCTCAGCTAAAATTGAAGAGGCTTCAGATAAAATGTTGACTTTATTTTCCATATTTGACTGGAGATTATATATTTTCTTGTACTGACAGCTCAGAATTATCATTAAAGATTAACCTTATTCACATCACTTTCATAACACACACTGAAAACTAGAAAAAAAACTATATGCCAGGTCAAGTTTTTTAATCTCCAGCCATGGTTAAGGGCCATGGCTTTCCAATTTGCTCCTGTTTTTGGGTGGTGATAGAGATGAGCAGTACAGAGGAGTGGTCAGGATTATCAATAGACAACACATCTGCCTGTGCCTGGTTATGGAAAAGATGGCAGAATCACATCCCCAGCCTTTCCCTCCATACACCAGTCATCCACAATTCTTCCTTCAAATTCTGGTCTCAATGCCATCATGTCCCTAAACTTTCCCAACTTCTTGAGACCTTCTCTCCAAAACAGCAAAACCCTCAGGTGCTGTGAAGCAGAGGTCATCGGACAGATGAGGCTGTCTCATTCAGAGGGAAGATGATATGGGGGCAGGGATGAGGCCCCTGCAGCCCTATCCCATGTCCAGGGCATCCCTGCCAGGCAGAAAGGGGAAGATGTGGGCCATCTTGTGGGAAAAGAGGGGCACTCAGAATAATTATTTTCTAAAAAAAAAGAAAAAACTTTGCCAAAACCTCACATGTGTGTGGGTTTGGCAGTTTGTTGATGTTCCAGTATTTGTTGAAATTCTTGCAGTGGCTTGTTCTAAGCCTCTGGAGAGCGGTGAGGATGCCCCAGCCTTTGCAGTGGCCTGGTAAGTCCTCTCCTATATCACAGCAAAGACTGCCATTTTGTTGCAAACAAGACACTCCACAGCGAACATCAGCAGTCAACAGTGGGAAGAATTTTTACAGCCACTTCTGGGCTTTGCTTCTAGATCCTTCCAATCTTATGGGCTCTTTGAAGACTTGTGGGAACTCTGTGAGTGAATGTGGTGTGTCCTGGCTGCTCCTGTCAGGTAAGGGTGGCCAGGTAGACTTTTTAATCAGAAAACTCCAGTTATTCCTCATCTTGAGGTGCTCTTGTGTCCAGCTGACAGCTCATGAGGAAGTGTCAACCACGTTTGAGAAGTTTTAGAGTCCTAGACAGCTGAAGTCTCCACTGTTGAAAATACTCACAAATTGGCCATATATACTCTGATCTAACTTTGAAGGTGCATCTAATTTCAAAACTCGCCTTGTTCAGATGGAGTGTTAGAGCACATGGCCTCCTGGCACCCTGGATGACATAAAACAAGAGAAACCTCTTAAGACATCTGAGATCTAGGAGATCTAAGAGAGGTGGAGCCAGGAGAGCAGTGAGGAGACCTGTATGAAGGTTGATAAGCATGGAAAGTTATTACAAGACCCCTGACTGCCTCTTGTCCCTTCTCTGTTGGTTTTTCTCCCATAGAGAGAAACCATTGCTCACCTTCCCAAGAGAAGAGGTGGAACTGGGGCTGAGAACATTAACAATCTTTTCAACCACAAGTCCACGTGTGAAAATGAGGTCTTAGTATGAGAAAATGATGTCTTTGGACACATAACATGGGGTGAAAACATGCAGTTTTCTTCCTTAAGAGCCACCCTTTCTGGAGACACTTGATACTATATGTGTTGCCTCTGGTGACAAGGCATCAGCTGATGACATGATTTCTATGACACATATCAGACAGGAGAACCTCATCTAAATCAGATGTAGCTCAACTTTCCAGCTGATGTGGCTGAACCCACAGAAGTTCAGCAGTAAATCCATTTTCCATCTGCGTGAAAAAAGGTCTTACAACCATGGGATCTCCCTGCTTTCTTTTGCTGGAGACACTTTGTTCAAATGATTTTAAAGTACCACCAGAGAGTGCAGCTGAAAAATGCTTGATGCCCATTTTGTGTGAATAGAGATGACTGAAATATTGCCAAGAGACTGCTGTTTCTGAAGTGAGAACCCAGGATAGTTCAGGTCACCTAAGGGAAGTGATGGTGCTGGAGGATATGAAGATGGAGGTGTCACATGGCCCCAGCTCCCCCTTTGCAAGCAGTGATTGCTGCCACTCTCAGCTGCAACTGCTCTGCCTGCATCAGTTGTTGGAAAGGCTAGAAGCAGCTACAAAATCTTAAGGCCCTTTCGTGATGGGACCTCATGGCAAACACACCCTGGCACTCGTCTCAGCTGGCTCCAGCTGACACTGAGCAAAGCAAGGCACCACTCGCCAGCTCTGTGCGCAGGGAAAGGAGACTGCCTTCCTCAGCTTCTCTGCCACCATCAGGTATGTTTTCAACATTTTTAATGAGCTTCAGGGAGCAGGTCATGACCATGATCTGGAGCCTTGCTATGCCTTCATGAATGTCACAAAGGCTTTTTATACAGCCATAAAGTATAAATAAAACCCATAAATAAACAATCTGTGAAATTAATCTTTATAACTGATGTGCACGGATCTAGATTTGGTTTCTAAGTATTATCAGACTTTGAACATTTGCTGCAGTTCTGCTTCTCATCCCATTTGGGCAGGAATATTTACAAAAATTGAAAAATACCTCACTTTCATTTTTGGAAGCTAGCTATCATAAGTTCACATAAAACATCCCTGCTACAGGACACAGTGCTCTGTGTCCTGCCAGAAGATTGCTATGAAACAGTAAAGTGAAACATAACTTCTGGTAATTCAATGCATTGGACCTGGGAGTTGACAGTTTTGCCACTAGAGATAAATGAAGCTTTTGCCACATGAGAAGGGCTGAGTTCTTGTCTCTGAGGCTCAGGGTGTTTCCTCCCTATTTCTCTTTGATGCTTGTACTGCAATATGCTGATTACACTGACCTTCATCAGGATTTATTACAGCTCTAGATGGCACAAGGACAGCTAAATAATGACAGATTCGTGCCCCCAGGGAGCATGCAGTGTAAGAAAAGCACACTAAAAGAGATGGCAAGACACAAAAGATGTAGGAAGAAGAATGAGATACACAGAGAAGAAGATGCTTCTGTACAGGTTTATACTTGCTGCCTCTGCCCCTTGCTGCTGTCAGAATCAGCTACAGCATCTCTGATGATGAGTGGGTAGAAGCCAAAGTGACGTAGAAGCCAGAGGTCTGAGCTCCTGCTATCACGGCACATGGCAACATGCAGACATGTCAGTGTTCCTGATGGAGAAGCAGGCAGAGCAGTGTCACAGATGGACGAGTGTCTCTTGCTACAGCACTTTGGTATGACAGATGAGCAATGGATCTAATTATATAACTGGAAGAAGAGAGCCATCTTGCACTCTCCTGTGATCTATGCTAGTCATTGCAAAGCTGCTGTGTAGTACAAGGAGCAGTGGAACATTAGCTGCTCTACAGCACTGCCATATATCATGCAGGTACCCTTTTCATGGCCGCCCTAATATATGACAGTGCCTTTCCTTACCAGTCCATCACTTGAAAAAGGGACAGGAGGTGTAAAAAGCTTCAGTCACATAACTGCATTGAGAGTGTAAGTTTCACACAACTCATGCAGAAAGCAATGAACTGTATCAAGGGCTTATATTCACTTTCCCCTGACCACTCAGCAGCTATTCATAAAAGCATGAAAAAACAATTCCAGCTGCCTGTGTGTCCTAATTCATTTATGTACCTGTAAGAATTCTGTTTTATCTCGATTATAACCAGAACATGTGGAGGAACAAGAGAGAGGAGAAAGGCAGCAGGAAAGAAGAGGTACAGCTATATGATAGTTACTTATATGATGTATACTGAGGCACATGGAAAATAAGGTGATTAGTGACAGCCAACATGGCTTCATTAAGGGCAGATTGTGCCTGACAATTTGGTGGCCTTCTACATTGGGGTTACAGTGTTAGTGGATGAGGTAAGAGCAACTGATGTAATATACTGCAAGGCATTTAACACTGTCCCACATGACATCCTTGTCTCTCGTCCGGAGAGGCATGAATTGGACCACTTAGTGGATAAGGAATTGGCTGGATGGTCACACTGAAATAGTTGTCAACAGCTCAATGTCCGAGTGGAGAGCAGTGTGAATGGTATTCCTCAGGCCTTGATATTGGGTCCAGTGTTGTTTAACATCTTAGTCAGCAACATGAGCAGTGGGACTGAGTGCATCCTCAGCAAGTTTGCTGATGGCAGCAAACTGTGTGGTGCACTTGATGTGCCAAAGGGAAGGGATGCCATACGGAGAGTCCTGGACAGCCTTGAAAGGTATCAAACCTCAGGGAGTTCAACAAGGCCAAGTGTAAGGTCCTATACATGAGTAAAAGCAATCCCAAGCACAAATTCAGACTGCGTGGGAAATTGATTGAGAGCAGCCCTGAGGAGAAGGACTTGGGGGTGTGGGTGGATAAAAAGCTCAGCATGACTTGGGAATGAGTGCTCACAGCCCAGAAGGCAAACCGCATTCTGGGCTGCATCGAAAGAAGTGGGGCCATCAGGTCAAGGGATGTGATTCTGCCTCCCTTCTCTGCTCTCGTGAGACCCCACCTGAAGTGCTGCATCCAACTCTGGGGTCCCCAGCACAGGAAAGACATGGACCTGTTAAAACATGTCCAGAGGAGGACCATGAAGATGATGAGAGGGCTGGAGCACCTCTCCTACAAAGACAGACAGAGAGAACTGGGGTTGTTCATCCTGGAGATGCCTCTGGGGAGATCTCCTAGCAGCCTTTCAGTACGTAAAGGCAGCCTGCCAGAGGGCTGGAGAAGGACTTTTGACAAAAGCAACTAGTGGTAGGACAAGGGGGAATGGTTTCAAACTGAAAGAGGTTAGATTTAGGTTAGATTTTAGGAAGAAATTCTTCACCGTGAAGGGTATGAGGCACGGAAACAGGTTTTCCAGTGAAGTTGTGGGAACGTCCAAAGCCAGGGCTCTGAACAACCTGGTCTAGAGGAAGATGTCCTTGCCTGTGGCAGGGTGGCTGGAACTAGATGATCTTTAAGGTCCCTTCCAAGCCAAACCCTTCTATGATTCTATGTGCCTGATATTATAAGATGTAAGCGCCTGAGTTGAAAGGGTTACTTTAGACCATTGTCCTCGCCCTCTGGATCTGAGTAAATGAGGTGGTGTGTCAGGGCCCACATGCTGATGTGTTTCTCCAAGAGGTGCTTCCATGTTTCCTCTCTGCTGTACACCTGACCCCTTTCCTGCAGGTATGAGGAAATTGTCCATTTTTAGGCTTCCTGATAAAATGAAGCAAGAAAAGTGACAAAAGGGGGCCCTCCTGGTTCTTTAAGTGCTTGCAAGAACTAAAGACATAGCAACTACAGTATATCAGTTGATAAATCTCAACTCCTATAGAAATGTTATACCACAACTGTCGTGTCATCCCTCAGATCAGTTCTCTTTCACAGGCTAAATTAGTACCATGGTCAGCATATTAACGCATAAGAAACTGAAACAGAATCACAGAATTGCAGAATGGTTGGGGTTGGAAGTTACCTCTGCAGATCATCTAGTCCAACGCCCCTGCCAAAGCAGGTTCACCCAGAGAAGGTTGCACAGGATCATGTTCAGGTGAGTTTAGAAGATCTCCAGAGTAGGACACTCCCCAGCCTCTCTGGACAGCCTGTTCCAGTGCTTTGTCACACTTGTCCTGTTGCCAGGCACCACTGGAAAAAGTCTGGCCCCATCCTCTTGAAACCTGCCCTCAAGATATTTGTATGCATAACCTAAGACTCTAGAATTTCTATTTTGCTTGTATAAATCTGACACTGGCAATTCACAAAACACAAGTAGAGAGATAGGCATACAGAAATATGCAATCTCCTAGTTTCCATTGTGGATGAAAAATCTGCTAATGAAATTGAATTATCCAATACAGTCAGCTAACTATGCTACCCTTGGGCTGCAGAGGCGTATGAGTTTTTGAAAATCTAGTCTTTTCTTTTTAGAGAATGACTATATGGAACAGGCAGAGAAACAAATTATATTGGTAATTCTCATAAAAAGTGTTTTTAAGTGATGTGTTTTAAAGAAGCTATCTGAAAAATTAAGAGAGACTTTTTACTAATGCTTCCTCTAGCTTAGCTAACAGACCCCCTGTGACTTCCATAGTAGATCTACATGCTCTAGGACCTATGGCACTACTGTTAATCAATGTATAATGATCTTTGACCTGAATGAGTTTTATATTTTCACCCGGATTCCCCAAGAACAACCCTGCCATTTGCTTCTGAGTATAAACAGATCATACCAGAGATGTGTGAAGGAGCAGTTGTGTAAAGATATGGATGTGGCTGCAGAGATCAAAACCAGACTCTGGTATGGAGGCATGCCTGGGGTGCTGGGAGTGCGTTTGGCATCCCTAGTGGTGGTAGGCATTGCAGGGTTATACAGCACTCAGAGCAAATCCATGCAGTCACCCATTATCACATTACTGCATCCAAGAAAGCAAGAAATTTATCACTGCAGACTTCTTGTGGCTACTTGTTTTTTCAGTTGTTTGGACTGTCTGTACAGGTGTATTTTCATATGCCAGATGTCTCATCAGGGCAAAACAGAGACGTAACACAGCCTGCTTGTGGAGTAGTAAGATATCTGTCATGGGTCACACCTTCTTTTTTCCTCAATTCACTCTACTTGCGTCCTCTTCAGTTTTTGAAAGGTTGAAGCCCTTAGGCTGTTGGTGTAATCAGGAAGGAATGATGTCTCACTACTGATTTTTACTGGTGTGGTTGATAATTACTATCTTCAGCATCTCCTGCAGTCTGCTGGCTTTTTGTGCCTTGCAGAATTTCTGAAAAAACGGCTTGGTAAAAGTTTTGGAGTTGGAATTCTAGGCAAAGTTGAACATACAAATAGGCTTCTAGAATCTTCATCTATATTTTATGTATTGCAACAATTCTCAAATTCTTAATATTAGGCTAGTACAGCTCCTATGTGCTGGGTACCTTACAAACACACAACACTCCCAGATGTTTTTCTTGATATATTTACCACTCAGGTACATAGATTTTACTTCTTCATGTTTACATCACTTCAATTAAGAATTTTAAGGAATAAATAAAGGACACACTTTTAAAATTGATTCACAGACTGGAATCATGCTTGAGTAACCAGTCCATTTCTAACATTTCTAACATTTCTCTGACTTATAACTGCTACAGATCTTGCCCTTGAAATGAATCTAGTTTGTGCTGATGGCTGAGATTTAAAAGGAGCCTACACATATTATTTTCCAAAATTCCATTACATTTTAATAAGATTCTTACTTCTAATGTACTGTGGTCTCTCAAAAGCTCAGCTTGAATTCTCAGTTTCCAAACTGCTACCACTAAATCAAGTCTATGACAATTCCTTCCAGAAAGTTCAGTGTTAATTTTTATTTTTTTAGCAGCAGCTCTCCTGCATTTCAGTGGTTTAGGACTTTCTTCTTGCTTGACTTGTTTTTGTGCTTCATGTTTTTTTTATCATCCTTGCTAAGGATATCTCCGAATATAGAGTGACACTCATACCTGACACCATGAACAGGAAAATTGATGAGTCACAGTAGCTCCAATTTCCACCTGCATCAGTGATGGAGAAGTATCCTGCTAGGAATAACCATAAACTTTATAGTCAGTTTTCACCATTCCTATCACCCGGGTTACAGATGTTTTCTAAGCTGAACATTTACAAATGCACAAAAAAAAAAAAAAAAAGAAAAAGAAAAAAAAAGATTTAAACAATAAAGAGACAATCAAGTCACACTGTCCATCACCCATCACCAGACCTGTCCCTCTACTTGGCCTTTTTCAATCAGCTTGAATCCTATTTCCCTTTGATCACCATCCCTAGGTGGGCTGCAACCATGAGATAGAGAAGGATGCTGCAAAGTCTGATAAGGCTATTGCATCTCACATGTGCTACATGGAGCAATATTGCCAGGGTTAAAAAAATCTTATACCTCCTTTATGTTCCCATTATAGCCCTGCTTAGCTGCCAGGGAAGCTATTTCCAAATGTTTTGAGCCAACAGACAGTCAGTCTGTAATGTATTTCTCACAGGATCTCCAGCACTTCATAACCAGACTTAAAGTGTGGGAGTGGAGGGAGCTGGGGCAGCTGCTGTGCCTGGGGAGCACCAGGTTTTCTGGTGGGCTCTTGCCATTACGTTCCCTGGTACTTTTTGAGAGTTAATGGCTGAGAGATAGTGGAGAGAATTTTCAGCTGAAGTGGCTCCTATTGCAGAGGGGGAGTGAGGGTGGATTTCACAGCACACAGGACAACAGATTTGTCCATCTCTCTGGAAGCAAATTGTACCAGTGAGAATTTAACTGATGTAAAAATCCTCCGTAACTGTATAGCAAACAACAGTCTCTTCCAGGGCATCTTTTGTCTCTAAATGTTAGTTATCTTTAGCAGTTATTCCTGACTAACTGTGAGAGAGCCTTTTCATGCATTCCTGGTTTTAAATAATATGATAAAATGTATGGGCAGCTCAGGTTCTGTTGTGCTTGCAGCATCTTTGATGAACACACATACAGATATATGCTTCCTGTATTCGTTCTGAAATATTGCAGAGATTTTGTCACAGCGGGAGACACTGATTTCCCCAGAAACACTCTGCTGAGCACTTGTCTCGGGGATATTGTCAATGCTTCAAGTTATGATCCTTGGCTCGGGGCTCTGCTCAACATCATGTGGCCTGTTGTTGACAACAGCTCTGTTTGTATTTCGCCAACATTTCTTTTGTACTAAGTACCTTGCAAGGTGAGGGCAACAGTTCCAAGCCAGAAGGAATAGCTTTGGAAGCATGTGCAGCCTGGTCCCAGAGAGTGCCCTCTTGGCCATTACCTTTCACAGCCCATGCTGGGGCTGGACATATTACCCCTGCACACACGAGGCCACATCAGTGAGCATGAGCCTCTCTGCCAGTGGGACAGTTTGTGTCCTTTCAGAACTAAGTATGTTGCCGACTTTGTATCCACAGTGTTATGGAATGCTCCATGTGTTCAGGCTCATAACTGCCCCTGACCCCTGCTACAGCCTAAGGGCTGGCACGGCAGTGATGTCTTGTTTCTGCTGCTTGAGCCCACCTGGACAGAGCATGAAGGCGCTGGTATCCCATGAGACTGACTGATGAGGTGGCCTTCTGCACATCCAGGCAAGCAGGGTGGTGGAGCCAGCCATGCTTCTATGGGCAGTTGCCCAGAAAACTTCCTCTTTCACCCACTCAAGCTGCCAAACTGCAGACACTGGCTCCATGCCACACTCCATCCCACTGAATCAATTATTACAACAGGGCTATACTATCATACTAAATTAGTGTTTTTCTCACCTAGGAATTTGCACTTCTTGGAGGTTGGGAGGTAGGTAAGTGACTCGCAAGGACTCATCCATCCTGTCCTACCTTTCCACCTTCCACCTTCTTCCCGTGGGGCTGAGAGAAAGCCCATAGTGCCAAGCTGGGAGGCTGGGGACAGTCACCTCCAGGGGAGCCAACAACCATCTTATAATGACACAAGAGTGGATCAGGCTGTCTTTCAAGTAAGGATGTAAATAGTGCCCTACACTTCCAGCCCACTACTTCTGAACTCTTCTCAGCCTGACTCTCACAGCTGAGCAGAGACTTAGGATGACAAATTCTGCTTGAAGCTATATCTTCAGTGTGTACTAAGAGAGTCAATATGGCAAAGAGTGACCAGACTCACATGTGCAGCAAGGAGAGCTGGCAGTGCCACTTCAGTGCAGAGTTGTTAGAAACCACAATAGTTTCTGCCTTGGCAGTTAGCTGTGTGGTGCGTTTTCACTATACAATGAGCTGCACTGGCTTGTCTTCCTGCTCTTCTGCCCTTACTGTGATGTCTTCATCCAGCAAGGAAATAAGAGAAGATTCTCCAGGTACATGTTTTAAAATGTTCTTTGCATTTCTGCACACATGTTCAGTCCTACTGTGGGGATAATAAGAAATGAATAGAAAATTAACATGATTGTGTATGTTTCATTAAAAATGAACAACAAGATGTAAAGGCCAGTTCTCACACACAGATTTAACTCAGATCCTGTGGAGTTGAAAGACTAACCCAGAACTTGAAAGTAAAATCTACTACATTTTATTTGATTTTTCTTTCTGATTGGATAAGCTTCTGAATAATTAATTTTTTAAAAATAAAAAAAACTAACATGCTTCTTCTTTCTGCATTCACTGGGGTAATCACACTAGATTTCTTTATAAATTATCCAAATATACCTGAGAATCTGCATAAAACTTAATGGAAAATATGAATATGTTTTTAATATGAAATTTAAGGGAGGAGAAGAGGAACAAGAATTTAAATATGAAAAAATATGTATGTTGGCTTCTAAAAAAATAAAGTATAATATTTAGGAAAAATTGTGGGTATTTTTCCCCCTGCAGATAATATCTCTGAGGCAGAAGTTTATCAGCTCCTGCCAGCTTTCATGGCTGTGGTGATGAGAGAATGGTGTAACAGCCAGGCTCTTTTCAGTGTGATCTGCAACACTGTCATCATCTCTAGCTCTCTGCTTTCCTCTTTGTGGTTTTCCTGCCACCTTGCTTTAAAGCACAAGCTCTAGACTGGAGTTGTTTGGTTACTGTCAGACATTGTGCCCAAAGAAAAATGTGTTACCTTTTAAGCTTTTACTTCAAGCATCTGTATTCTTTTAAGTTCATCCTTTTTACCATCAGCCGTGGTTGCAGTCAGCCAGCTGATTGTCAACAGTTTCCTACAGCACTGATTCATCTCTCAGTTTCTTTTTATTTTTTCATCAAAAAGTATTTGTAAGTAAAACATGTTGGCCAGTTCTATTGTGCTCTCTGAAACATTAAAAGAACAGTGAGTATGAAGTCTTATAATGAGCTGTCACGTCTTCTTTTTTTTTTTCAGCTTTTGACCATAGCTGAGCTCAGATTAGAATGCAGGTTTTGTACTATTAGATGAATACAGAAAAAATTAAAATGCCTGATGCCACAAGCAATTACAGTGAGAAAAAGAGTGAGAAAAAGTATTAAGGATATTAAATGTAGCTGTCTTTGGAAGAAGCCCTCAAAATCATAACAATACTTTTTTTCAGCTACAAGAGAATTGCACTGGCAGCAGCATTCTAGATTAAATCAGGAGTGCTATTTAAACCTGAGTCAATAGTTCCTCTTCACTGTTTTTGGGTCACCTTATGGATAGGTTTTTGAGTACACAAACAGGAGTCCTTCTGGATGAAACAGGACCAAGAGATATTTCCCCTGAATTCACCGATGTCTCTGACGAGTGTTCAACTTTGGGGCCAGACTGGATCCAGTCTGAGGGAAATGGCCTGGAGGAAATGTGAGCAACATGGGTACCCCACTGCACAGCATCAATGCTTCTTCTGCACAGACCCATTCTGAGGCATTGCAGACACTGCCTGTGACTAAAGAAAAGTGACAGGTTACTCTTGAAATCAGGCAACACTGTAATGTTCATAACTCAGATACCTATGTTGAGCTATTCTATTCTATTCTATTCTATTCTATTCTATTCTATTCTATTCTATTCTATTCTATTCTATTCTATTCTATTCT